>CM056060.1:54188600-54568980 GCA_029574335.1 Rana kukunoris | reverse complement strand
TCAGACCCGCCATCTGGGACAGGTCAGCCAGACTTTGGGGCGGATGGAGGAGAGCCTGTCCTCCATAAAGGATACGCTTGGGGACCTGGACTGCCACTCCCAGGCTCTTACAAACTGCCTAAACGTACTGCAGACTACAACAGCAGACGTTGGGGCAGGATGTGAGGGCCCTCACCCAGGCTATCCAGGCCAACACGGCAACACTAGGTGCTGGCCTGAACAAAATTGCCGTGACCTTGGAGGGCAGGCCGCCAGGTGGGCAGAGACCAGGGGCTGCTCCTCTTTCCCCGGATTACCCCCCCTTCCCATGAGTCTCCCCTGAGGAGCCGGGGCCGTGGCCGTGGGCACCCCAGGCGTGGCTCACGCCAGCGGCATTAATTTGTTTTCCCCCTTTTTTTCTTTTTTTTATCTGGAATTTGTTTTTGTTTTTGCTGGACATTTTTTTTTGTGTTGTGAATGTTTTTGGAATGTGGGGGTAATATTCCTGCCGGAAAAGGGGTGTCACCCTCAGTTTTGGTGGAGAAGGGTTCCCCAGGACCAGGGAGAAGTGATCCCCAGGTCCGTGTGAATGGTGTATGAATGTACAGTGACATAATTGGAGCGTGGCGTGGCGTGGCGTTGCTGCTCACAAGTCCAGCATGGTGGGCTTGTGCTAATCAATTAGATGAGGATGTGATGTGTCTGTGCTAGGGACCACAGTGGTGTGCATGCATGCATTCTCATTGTGCCATGATTAATGTGTGTGTTTAACGTGCAAAGATGCCTAATGTGAGCTGTCTCCTGACTGCTCTTCCCTAAGAAAACGGGGTAGCCTCGGTTAGGGGGGGATTGTCTGGTTCAGGGGTCAGGTCATCACTTATGTCAATCTGCAGGCCCTTAACTGCATGCTGGTGTTGGGCTCCTGCAGGGTTGTGATTAATTCCAGGATGGCATGATGGGTGAATCTGAAGATGCGAGACACTTCAGAATCTCTCATGCCAAAGATGTCTATGCGTGTGTGATATATCAAGTGAAGAGTGAGGGGCTTGTATCAGATTAGATTATTATATCCATTAAGGTTTTAAAGGGCTATTGAAAGATAGTGAGACCGTGTTTGTAATTTGTATGTATGTTATGTATTGATGTATTTATGTATGTATATTTCTGCTCAAAATGTTTATAAAAGCAAAGAATTTTTTTTTTGGATAAAAAAAAAAATTCCTCTCCCGTGCCCTCCTCCGTGCCCTCCTCCGTGCTCTCCTCCTTCTTTGCTCATCTAAAGTCAGTAGTATAGCTATGAGCATGGATGCCACTGGCATGTTGGCATACAGATTGTTGTGCAACACGTGTGACTGCTCAGCTCCTCACTAACAGTGTTGCTTTCTCCTCTGACATGTAGACGAATTGTCTAATTTTATACCACCTTTTATATGGTCTAATTTTAGACAGGCCGTGCAGCTGTTGCGCACAGCACGTAGCCTGCGCTGCACCAACGTTCTTTTGTGGATCCCCGTAACTCCCTCATTAGCATATTTGAATAGCAAATCAATGTGTGCCTAGCGCAGTTTTGCACGGACGGATGCGCCTGTCTATCGAAATTACGCCAGACAAAAAAAAAGTAGATTTCTTGCGTATGTCGTTTTGGGGATGCGGAGCATCGAAACGCATGCGCACATTTAGACTTACGCCGCGCATCTCCTGTTACGCCGGCGTAATCGCTCTGTGAATCTGGCCCAATGTGTTTATAATGCATATCAGAAACATAGTCGATCGGTCATCATAATTATAATAGTAGCAAAATAAACACAGTAACACGTGAAAAATGATGCAACCAGCAATTAAGCATGAGGCGGCGTACACACGACCGAGAAACTTGTGGGCGAAACTCATCATTCCGTCCGTCGAGTTCCTAGTTAGGCTTGTCGAGAAACTCGACAGGCTTGCTTTGCGTACACACGTTAAAGACCAAATCTCGTCGTTCTCAAACGCGGTCACGTTCACCATGTATGACGGCACTATAAAGGGGAAGTACGATTCCTTTGGCGCCACCCATAGGTGTGCGCAGCCTATTGCATTAGGGTGTGCACCCCAAAGCTCAAACACACACTATCGATCACTCACGATCTTCATTCAGAAAGGGAAGAGCCAAAAAATGACATACTTACTGGCCCCTTCCCACACTCATTCTAAAACATCCCCACAGCAAGAGCTGACAGGAGAGGAGAGAAGCCAGAAGCGCTGTAGGGAGAAGGGAGGAGCTAGGGCAGTAGGGGAATTTGTGCTGCACAGGTTGATTAGGGTGTGCCTGGGCACTCCTGGGCACACCCTGAGCGCACGCCTATGGCGCCACCCTTGGGGCTCCTTTTGCTAATCTCGTGTTTACGCGTGTTAGTAAAAGTTTGAGTGACGATTCGCGCTTTTCAGTCTTCGTGCTTTCAGATCGATCTCTGCCGTTCAGTTTGTACCTTGGGTTCGCATCTTGGCTATCGGGACGTGCGGTCAGGTCGTATTGTTTTACATTGCGGTCCTGTCCGCGCGTTTTTGATTTTCAGGTCGTTCTTCATAGGTCTTGTTGTTCTTCAGTGCGGTCTGTTTAGTGCAATTCTGATTAGATGTTCGTTTCAAGCCTTGTAGCCATGTTGCAGGCACCTCGTCGTCGGCGAGCTCGTGCTGTGCGTGCGATGTCTATAGGTCTATTGCTTTTAGACCGAGATGACGAGTCCATGAACAGAGTGAGGAGGCGTTCATGGACCAGGAATTGGTTGCTCCGTAGGAACCAATTCTCTCATATGCCTTCGCTGCGGGAGCTTCGGGAAAATAATCCTGATGATTACAGGAATTTCCTGAGGATGTCGGATCCCGTTTTCCAGCACCTGTAGGCTTTGGTGTCCCCCTATATTACCAGGCAGGACACCGTTATGCGGGAGGCTATTGGTGCTGAGCAGAGGCTAGTTGCCACATTACGTTATCTGGCAACTGGGAGAAGCCTTCAGGACTTAAAGTTCTCTACGGGCATTTCCCCCCAGGCTCTGGGCCTTATTATTCCTGATACCTGCTCTGCTATCATCCAGGTTCTGCAGGAGGAATATATGAGGGTAGGTTTTCTTCTTTAATATCCCATTTTATGTATATAATGTATGCTAATGCATTGTAGTTATCTCCTCCTTCCCTAATTACCATGTTTGGAATATGCTGTGAATGTCCCCTTTGCCCCCATGCATGCTGTAAACTTTAATGATGCCCCTTTTTTGGCCTACATGCCTATTTCCCTTCACTTATCTCCCCAGCATGCTATCCTGGGCCCAAACACACCTAGCCTAGTCACTTCCCAATGTATTGTGTTATATCCATTGTAATGTTCGCCCCACTCCCCTCCAAAATGTGTATTAAAAGTCTATGTACACCATTTTTTTTTGGATTTTTGTTACTCCCAAACTCATCTAGCCCCCCTCCAAAATGTGTATTAAAAGTCTATGTACACCATGTTTTTTTTTTTTTTTTTAGGACTCCCAAACTCATCTAGCCCCCCCCTCCAAAATGTGTATTAAAAGTCTATGTACACTATTCTTTTTTGGGGGGATTTTTTAGGACTCCCAAACTCATCTAGCCCTCCCCTCCAAAATGTGTATTAAAGGTCTATGTACACCATTTTTGAGGGATTTTTTAGGACTCCCAAACTCATCTAGCCCTCCCCTCCAAAATGTGTATTAAAAGTCTATGTACACCATTTTTTTGGGGGGGGGGGATTTATTTAGGACTCCCAAACTCATCTAGCCCTCCCCTCCAAAATGTGTATTAAAAGTCTATGTACACAATTTTTTGGGGGATTTTTTAGGACTCCCAAACTCATCTAGCCCTCCCCTTTCAAAATGTGTATATTAAAAGTCTATGTACACCATGTTTTTTTTTTTGTTTTTTTTTTTTTTTTTTAGGACTCCCAAACTCATCTAGCCCCCCCCCCTCCAAAATGTGTATTAAAAGTCTATGTACACTATTCTTTTTTTTTGGGATTTTTTAGGACTCCCAAACTCATCTAGCCCTCCCCTCCAAAATGTGTATTAAAGGTCTATGTACACCATTTTTGAGGGATTTTTAGGACTCCCAAACTCATCTAGCCCTCCCCTCCAAAATGTGTATTAAAAGTCTATGTACAACCATTTTTTTTTGGGGGGGGGGGGGATTATTTATTAAGGACTCTCCAAACTCATCAGCCCTCCCCTCAAAATGTGTATTAAAAGTCTAGTACACCATTTTATTTTTTTAGGACTTCCAAACTCATCTAGCCCTCCCTCCAAAATGTGTATTAAAAGTCTATGTTAAAGACCATATTTTTTTTTTGGGGGGGGGGGGATTTATTTAGGACTCCCAAACTCATCTTGCCCTCCCCTCCAAAAATGTATTAAAAGTCTATGTACACCATTTTATTTTTTAGGACTTCCAAACTCATCTAGCCCTCCCCTCCAAAATGTGTATTAAAAGTCTATGTACACCATTTTATTTTTGGGATTTTTTAGGACTCCCAAACTCATCTAGCCCTCCCCTCCGAAATGTGTATTAAAAGTCTATGTACACCATTTTTTTTTTGGATTTTTTAGGACTCCCAAACTCATCTAGTCCTCCCCTCCAAAATGTGTATTAAAAGTCTATGTACACAATTTTTTGGGGGATTTTTTAGGACTCCCAAACTCATCTAGCCCTCCCCTTTCAAAATGTGTATTAAAAGTCTATGTACACCATGTTTTTTTTTATTTTTTAGGACTCCCAAACTCATCTAGCCCCCCCCCCCCCTCCAAAATGTGTATTAAAGGTCTATGTACACCATTTTTGAGGGATTTTTTAGGACTCCCAAACTCATCTAGCCCTCCCCTCCAAAATGTGTATTAAAAGTCTATGTACACCATTTTTTTTTGGGGGGGGGGGATTTTTTAGGACTCCCAAACTCATCTAGCCCTCCCCTCCGAAATGTGTATTAAAAGTCTATGTACACCATTTTTTTTTGGATTTTTTAGGACTCCCAAACTCATCTAGTCCTCCCCTCCAAAATGTGTATTAAAAGTCTATGTACACAATTTTTTGGGGGATTTTTTAGGACTCCCAAACTCATCTAGCCCTCCCCTTTCAAAATGTGTATTAAAAGTCTATGTACACCATGTTTTTTTTTATTTTTTAGGACTCCCAAACTCATCTAGCCCCCCCCCCCCTCCAAAATGTGTATTAAAGGTCTATGTACACCATTTTTGAGGGATTTTTTAGGACTCCCAAACTCATCTAGCCCTCCCCTCCAAAATGTGTATTAAAAGTCTATGTACACCATTTTTTTTGGGGGGGGGGATTTTTTAGGACTCCCAAACTCATCTAGCCCTCCCCTCCGAAATGTGTATTAAAAGTCTATGTACACCATTTTTTTTTTTGATTTTTTAGGACTCCCAAACTCATCTAGTCCTCCCCTCCAAAATGTGTATTAAAAGTCTATGTACACAATTTTTTGGGGGATTTTTTAGGACTCCCAAACTCATCTAGCCCTCCCCTTTCAAAATGTGTATTAAAAGTCTATGTACACCATGTTTTTTTTTATTTTTTAGGACTCCCAAACTCATCTAGCCCCCCCCCTCCAAAATGTGTATTAAAAGTCTATGTACACTATTCTTTTTTTGGGGGATTTTTTAGGACTCCCAAACTCATCTAGCCCTCCCCTCCAAAATGTGTATTAAAGGTCTATGTACACCATTTTTGAGGGATTTTTTAGGACTCCCAAACTCATCTAGCCCTCCCCTCCAAAATGTGTATTAAAAGTCTATGTACACCATTTTTTTTGGGGGGGGGGATTTATTTAGGACTCCCAAACTCATCTAGCCCTCCCCTCCAAAATGTGTATTAAAAGTCTATGTACACCATTTTATTTTTTAGGACTCCAAAACTCATCTAGCCCTCCCCTTTCAAAATGTGTATTAAAAGTCTATGTACACCATGTTTTTTTTTTTATTTTTTAGGACTCCCAAACTCATCTAGCCCCCCCCCCTCCAAAATGTGTATTAAAAGTCTATGTACACTATTCTTTTTTTTGGGGATTTTTTAGGACTCCCAAACTCATCTAGCCCTCCCCTCCAAAATGTGTATTAAAGGTCTATGTACACCATTTTTGAGGGATTTTTTAGGACTCCCAAACTCATCTAGCCCTCCCCTCCAAAATGTGTATTAAAAGTCTATGTACACCATTTTTTTTTTTTGGGGGGGGGGGGGGATTTATTTAGGACTCCCAAACTCATCTCGCCCTCCCCTCCAAAATGTGTATTAAAAGTCTATGTACACCATTTTTTTTTTGGGGGGGGGGGATTTTTTAGGACTCCCAAACTCATCTAGCCCTCCCCTTTCAAAATGTGTATTAAAAGTCTATGTACACCATGTTTTTTTTTATTTTTTAGGACTCCCAAACTCATCTAGCCCCCCCCCCCTCCAAAATGTGTATTAAAAGTCTATGTACACTATTCTTTTTTTTGGGGATTTTTTAGGACTCCCAAACTCATCTAGCCCTCCCCTCCAAAATGTGTATTAAAGGTCTATGTACACCATTTTTGAGGGATTTTTTAGGACTCCCAAACTCATCTAGCCTCCCCTCCAAAATGTGTATTAAAAGTCTATGTACACCATTTTTTTTTGGGGGGGGGGGATTTATTTAGGACTCCCAAACTCATCTAGCCCTCCCCTCCAAAATGTGTATTAAAAGTCTATGTACACCATTTTATTTTTTAGGACTTCCAAACTCATCTAGCCCTCCCCTCCAAAATGTGTATTAAAGGTCTATGTACACCATTTTTGAGGGATTTTTTAGGACTCCCAAACTCATCTAGCCCTCCCCTCCAAAATGTGTATTAAAAGTCTATGTACACCATTTTTTTTTTGGGGGGGGGGATTTATTTAGGACTCCCAAACTCATCTAGCCCTCCCCTCCAAAATGTGTATTAAAAGTCTATGTACACCATTTTATTTTTTAGGACTTCCAAACTCATCTAGCCCTCCCCTCCAAAATGTGTATTAAAAGTCTATGTACACCATTTTTTTTGGGGGGGGGGGATTTATTTAGGACTCCCAAACTCATCTAGCCCTCCCCTCCAAAATGTGTATTAAAAGTCTATGTACACCATTTTATTTTTTAGGACTTCCAAACTCATCTAGCCCTCCCCTCCAAAATGTGTATTAAAAGTCTATGTACACCATTTTATTTTTGGGATTTTTTAGGACTCCCAAACTCATCTAGCCCTCCCCTCCGAAATGTGTATTAAAAGTCTATGTACACCATTTTTTTTTTGGATTTTTTAGGACTCCCAAACTCATCTAGCCCTCCCCTCCAAAATGTGTATTAAAAGTCTATGTACACAATTTTTTGGGGGATTTTTTAGATCTCCCAAACTCATCTAGCCCTCCCCTTTCAAAATCTGTATAAAAAGTCTATGTACACCATGTTTTTTTTTATTTTTTAGGACTCCCAAACTCATCTAGCCCCCCCCCTCCAAAATGTGTATTAAACGTCTATGTACACTATTCTTTTTTTTGGGGATGTTTTAGGACTCCCAAACTCATCTAGCCCTCCCCTCCAAAATGTGTATTAAAGGTCTATGTACACCATTTTTGAGGGATTTTTTAGGACTCCCAAACTCATCTAGCCCTCCCCTCCGAAATGTGTATTACAAGTCTATGTACACCATTTTTTTGGGGGATTTTTTAGGACTCCCAAACTCATCTAGCCCTCCCCTCCAAAATGTGTATTAAAAGTCTATGTACACAATTTTTTGGGGGATTTTTTAGGACTCCCAAACTCATCTAGCCCTCCCCTTTCAAAATGTGTATTAAAAGTCTATGTACACCATGTTTTTTTTTTATTTTTTAGGACTCCCAAACTCATCTAGCCCCCCCCTCCAAAATGTGTATTAAAAGTCTATGTATACTATTCTTTTTTTTGGGGATTTTTTAGGACACCCAAACTCATCTAGCCCTCCCCTCCAAAATGTGTATTAAAGGTCTATGTACACCATTTTTGAGGGATTTTTTAGGACTCCCAAACTCATCTAGCCCTCCCCTCCAAAATGTGTATTAAAAGTCTATGTACACCATTTTTTTTTTGGGGGGGGATTTATTTAGGACTCCCAAACTCATCTAGCCCTCCCCTCCAAAATGTGTATTAAAAGTCTATGTACACCATTTTATTTTTTAGGACTTCCAAACTCATCTAGCCCTCCCCTCCAAAATGTGTATTAAAAGTCTATGTACACCATTTTTTTTTGGGGGGGGGGATTTATTTAGGACTCCCAAACTCATCTTGCCCTCCCCTCCAAAATGTGTATTAAAAGTCTATGTACACCATTTTATTTTTTAGGACTTCCAAACTCATCTAGCCCTCCCCTCCAAAATGTGTATTAAAAGTCTATGTACACCATTTTATTTTTGGGATTTTTTAGGACTCCCAAACTCATCTAGCCCTCCCCTCCGAAATGTGTATTAAAAGTCTATGTACACCATTTTTTTTTTGGATTTTTTAGGACTCCCAAACTCATCTAGCCCTCCCCTCCAAAATGTGTATTAAAAGTCTATGTACACAATTTTTTGGGGGATTTTTTAGGACTCCCAAACTCATCTAGCCCTCCCCTTTCAAAATGTGTATTAAAAGTCTATGTACACCATGTTTTTTTTATTTTTTAGGACTCCCAAACTCATCTAGCCCTCCCCTCCAAAATGTGTATTAAAGGTCTATGTACACCATTTTTGAGGGATTTTTTAGGACTCCCAAACTCATCTAGCCCTCCCCTCCAAAATGTGTATTAAAAGTCTATGTACACCATTTTTTTTTGGGGGGGGGGATTTATTTAGGACTCCCAAACTCATCTAGCCCTCCCCTCCAAAATGTGTATTAAAAGTCTATGTACACCATTTTATTTTTTAGGACTTCCAAACTCATCTAGCCCTCCCCTCCAAAATGTGTATTAAAAGTCTATGTACACCATTTTTTTTTGGGGGGGGGGGATTTATTTAGGACTCCCAAACTCATCTAGCCCTCCCCTCCAAAATGTGTATTAAAAGTCTATGTACACCATTTTATTTTTTAGGACTTCCAAACTCATCTAGCCCTCCCCTCCAAAATGTGTATTAAAAGTCTATGTACACCATTTTTTTTTTTGGGGGGGGGGGATTTATTTAGGACTCCCAAACTCATCTTGCCCTCCCCTCCAAAATGTGTATTAAAAGTCTATGTACACCATTTTATTTTTTAGGACTTCCAAACTCATCTAGCCCTCCCCTCCAAAATGTGTATTAAAAGTCTATGTACACCATTTTATTTTTGGGATTTTTTAGGACTCCCAAACTCATCTAGCCCTCCCCTCCGAAATGTGTATTAAAAGTCTATGTACACCATTTTTTTTTTGGATTTTTTAGGACTCCCAAACTCATCTAGCCCTCCCCTCCAAAATGTGTATTAAAAGTCTATGTACACAATTTTTTGGGGGATTTTTTAGGACTCCCAAACTCATCTAGCCCTCCCCTTTCAAAATGTGTATTAAAAGTCTATGTACACCATGTTTTTTTTATTTTTTAGGACTCCCAAACTCATCTAGCCCTCCCCTCCAAAATGTGTATTAAAGGTCTATGTACACCATTTTTGAGGGATTTTTTAGGACTCCCAAACTCATCTAGCCCTCCCCTCCAAAATGTGTATTAAAAGTCTATGTACACCATTTTTTTTTGGGGGGGGGGATTTATTTAGGACTCCCAAACTCATCTAGCCCTCCCCTCCAAAATGTGTATTAAAAGTCTATGTACACCATTTTATTTTTTAGGACTTCCAAACTCATCTAGCCCTCCCCTCCAAAATGTGTATTAAAAGTCTATGTACACCATTTTTTTTGGGGGGGGGGGGATTTATTTAGGACTCCCAAACTCATCTAGCCCTCCCCTCCAAAATGTGTATTGAAAGTCTATGTACACCATTTTATTTTTTAGGACTTCCAAACTCATCTAGCCCTCCCCTCCAAAATGTGTATTAAAAGTCTATGTACACCATTTTTTTGGGGGGGGGGGATTTATTTAGGACTCCCAAACTCATCTAGCCCTCCCCTCCAAAATGTGTATTAAAAGTCTATGTACACCATTTTATTTTTGGGATTTTTTAGGACTCCCAAACTCATCTAGCCCTCCCCTCCGAAATGTGTATTAAAAGTCTATGTACACCATTTTTTTTTTGGATTTTTTAGGACCCCCAAACTCATCTAGCCCTCCCCTCCAAAATGTGTATTAAAAGTCTATGTACACAATTTTTTTGGGGATTTTTTAGGACTCCCAAACTCATCTAGCCCTCCCCTTTCAAAATCTGTATAAAAAGTCTATGTACACCATGTTTTTTTTTATTTTTTAGGACTCCCAAACTCATCTAGCCCCCCCCTCCAAAATGTGTATTAAAAGTCTATGTACACTATTCTTTTTTTTGGGGATTTTTTAGGACTCCCAAACTCATCTAGCCCTCCCCTCCAAAATGTGTATTAAAGGTCTATGTACACCATTTTTGAGGGATTTTTTAGGACTCCCAAACTCATCTAGCCCTCCCCTCCAAAATGTGTATTAAAAGTCTATGTACACCATTTTTTTTTGGGGGGGGGGCGATTTATTTAGGACTCCCAAACTCATCTAGCCCTCCCCTCCAAAATGTGTATTAAAAGTCTATGTACACCATTTTATTTTTTAGGACTTCCAAACTCATCTAGCCCTCCCCTCCAAAATGTGTATTAAAAGTCTATGTACACCATTTTATTTTTGGGATTTTTTAGGACTCCCAAACTCATCTAGCCCTCCCCTCCGAAATGTGTATTAAAAGTCTATGTACACCATTTTTTTTTTGGATTTTTTAGGACTCCCAAACTCATCTAGCCCTCCCCTCCAAAATGTGTATTAAAAGTCTATGTACACAATTTTTTGGGGGATTTTTTAGGACTCCCAAACTCATCTATCCCTCCCCTTTCAAAATGTGTATTAAAAGTCTATGTACACCATTTTTTTGGGGGGATTTTTTAGGACTCCCAAACTCATCTAGCCCTCCCTTCCAAAATGTGTATTAAAAGTCTATGTACACCATTTTTTTGTGGAGTTTTTAGGACTCCCAAACTCATCTAGCCCCACACAAAACTTGGGCACTGGACCATCAGAGGGGGTGTTTAATGTGATAATTGACTAAATCTATTTAGGTATAATATGCTACTTCAAAGAAATGTTAGAATGCTTATAATGTCTTTGTATAATCTGCTTGCAAGGTTTTGTGGATAATTAATTAATTTTTCTTTTTTCTTCCACAGCTTCTGTCCACGCCACAGGAGTGGCAGTCTGTGGCCATGGACTTCCAGAGCCGGTGGAACTTCCCCAACTGCGGGGGAGCCATCGACGGGAAGCACGTCCGCATTGTGCCTCCACCCCGTTCTGGTTCCCAGTTCTACAACTATAAGGGGTTCAACAGTATTGTGCTGATGGTGGTGTCAGCGCAGTACGAATTCCTTTTTGTGGATGTCGTTATGAATGGACGGATTTCGGATGGGGGAGCCTTCAGGCAGACGGAGTTTGTGCTTCGCCTTCAAGAGGAGGATCTGTCATTGCCACTGGATGATCAGAATGTTGAAGGCCTGCCGTTTGTGTTTTTAGCAGATGAAGCATTTGCCCTGGAACTCCATCTTCTGAGCCATTCCCTCAGCGCACCCTCACCCCAGAGAGGAGGGTGTTCAACTACCGGCTGGCCAGAGCCCGGAGAGTGGTGGAGAACGCCTTCGGGAAATGGCCAGCCGGTTCCGCCTTTTCTTGACTTCTCTTCACATGGCAGAGTACAAGTGGAATTTTATTATCTTTGCCTGCTGCATTCTCCATAACTTTTTGCAGAGACAATCTCCTACTTATCTGGCCCCTGTTGGCCCAGAGGCTGTCCTTTTTAACACAGAGGAATCTTTGCCGAGCCTTGAAGCTGGCCATCCAGGATTGCCCCCCCCCCCCCAGAGTGCCCGTGAAGTCAGGGACAAATATCTAAATTACTTCATGGGTAGGGGGGCCATACCATCCCAATTAAATTTGGCATAATTTCTTTGTTTAAAAAAAGTTAAAAACTTTGATAAAAACTTTTTATGTCTTGTGTTGATTTTCGCTGTTTACTATTTTTTCATATTGTTGTACATGTAGTGTCAAGTGTATTTTCCTTATCAACTCTCCAACATTTCCATGGTGACCTCAAAACAAATCACATGTAAAGTTACCTGTACTTTAAGCAAAACCCCACACACTTTTTTTCCAATAGTCAAATATCTTTATTCACACAATCATGTTCTTAAACAAACAATTTCACTTTTTTTCATTTTTTTGGTATTTTTTAATTACAATAATATAATAGTTTTTTTCATTTTTTTTTGTGTTTTTTTTATTAGAGAAAAATTGTATTTTTCTAATAAAAAAAAATGAAAAAAACAATTATATTGTTCTAATAAAAAAATACCAAAAAATGAAAAAAACAATTATATTGTTCTAATAAAAATAGACCAAAAAAATGAAAAAATTCGATTATATTGTTGTAATTAAAAAAGACCAAAAAAATGAAAAAAATTGATTATATTGTTGTAATTAAAAAAGACCAAAAAAAATTAAAAAAAGTGAAATTGTTCGTTTAAGAACATGATTGTGTGAATAAAGATATTTGGATATTGAAAAATCAAAAACACCAAAAAAAATTAAAAACTAAATTGTATTTTTCTAATAAAAAAAACACAAAAAAAAATAAAAACTAAAATTGTATATTTTTTCATTTTTTTGTTGGTGTTCTTTTTTATTAGAAAAATACAATTTAGTTTTAATTATTTTTTGGTGTTTTTGACTATTTTTGGATAAGTAAAAATTTAGAACCCACAAAATCAAACCCTCCCCAGAACATCAATTATATTTTTTAGCTTCATTTCCACCCTTCTTGTCCTTTGGTTAATATCCCTGTTCGCCCGTTGAATGTCCTCAATTTCCTCCCTGCATGCCTGGACATCAGAAATCATGAGATGAGCACTGAAAGAATTAAAGCTGCCACCAGCTCCTGAAATGTGTGACCAAACCATGTATTAAAATTATGCAGGCCTACATCTAGATTAGCTGAAGCTGTGTTATATGTTACTTTACCGGATGTGGTGGCAGGCTGGTCATCATCACCATCCCTCGGGGGTGTGGCTTGGGTGCTGACTTGCTGCTCCTGTGGTGTTGAAGCTTCATGCCGCACTACGAGAATGAAGAAAATGTAAATATGATTTTAAAAGCTTATGAATGAATGAATGAATGAAAACTTATATAGCGCAGCACATGCGAAGTAAATCGCCTCTGGGCGCTTGATGTTCCTGTCTCCTTTGAGATCAAAAGAGATGCGTCTTAATCTTTCTCCTGAAGACTAGATAGTTCTCCTCCAGCCGAATGCTGGCTGGTAAGGCGTTCCATAGTCTGGGACCTTGGACAGCGAATCTCCTGTCTCCTTTGGACTTGAATCTGGCTTTTGGTATCTGAAGCCGATTTTGATTGGTGGATCGTAGAATACGATTGGGATTGTGAACTTGTAATTTTTCGCATAGATAATGGGGAGCATTCCCATGGATACATCTATGCGTTAGACAGAGAGCTTTAAAGGAGATTCTGTCTCTAACTGGAAGCCAGTGAAGGGATCTCAGTGAAGGTGAGATTGATTCCCAGGGTTTTTTCCCAGTCACAAGTCTGGCGGCCGTATTTTGAACGACTTGAAGACGAGCGATCTGGTACTTGGGGAGTCCGAGGTAAAGGGCATTTGCATAGTCCAGTCTGGAATTTACAATCGCTCCCACCACGACCGCTATGTCTTTCTTGGGAATAAAAGGCGTGAGTCTGCGTAGTAGGCGCAGCAGATGGTGAGATCCGCTGACTACTGACCCTATTTGTGCGTTCATTGTCATGTCGGAGTCAAAGATGACCCCAAGACTTTTGACTTTGGCGCTAGGGGTGATAATTTTGCCCAGAATGGGCGGCGGGATCCAAGTTGGTGTCGATAGATTCCTACGCTTGGCGTGAAACAGAAGAAGTTCTGTTTTTGCTCCGTTGAGTTTGAGATAACTCTTTGTCATCCAGTCCTCTATCAAAGAGAGGCATGTCTCTAGATTGAGGTGGTGATCCTTTTTATTGCAAATGCGGAAGTACAGTTGCGTGTCATCTGCATAGGAGTGATATAGCAGTTTTTGGCTGCTGATGATTTCGAAAAGAGGACGCACATAGATGTTGAATAACATCGGCGACAGGGGAGATCCTTGAGGGACCCCGCACGATAATGTGCGTTGTTCAGAAGTGAAGGGTCCTAGCTTCACTATTTGCGATCTGTTTTCCAAAAAAGAGGAGAACCAGGATAGATCGCGTTCTGCGACTTTAGCTACTTTAGCCAGCCGAGTCAGCAACAGCTTGTGATCTACTGTATCAAAGGCTGCGCTTAGGTCCAGCAGAACCAGAAGAGATGATTCTCCTTCGTCTGCGGCCTCGAGAACGTCGTCCCATATCTTAAGCAATGCAGTTTCCGTCCCGTGTCCGGGACGGAATCCTGATTGAAATGGGTCGAGTAAGTTGTGGGTGTCTAGATGCTGTTGCAGCTGCTGTACCACTGCTTTCTCCATTACCTTGGAGAGAACATTTAGGCCTGTTATGGGGCGCCAGTTGAGTGGATCCTTAGGATCCAGGGTGGCTTTCTTCAGGATGGGTTGAATGAAGCCCTCCTTCAACTGGGAGGGCATTATGCCCTCCTTGAAGGATTGGTTGACAAGCTGCGTGACAGGAGGTGCCAAGATGTCAGCGCATTCCTTCAGCAGTTTGGTGGGGATAATATCATTTGGCGCAGTGCTGTTGCGCAGAGTGCCGATGATATTTTTAGTGGTCTGAATGGAGATGGGTTCCAGCGTGAACTCACCTAACTGTGGTGACTTACTGCCGGTGCAGTGTAATCGACTCCGGGGGGGGCTGGAAGAGCGATTGTTTTGCTGAATGCTTTGCCGGATTGCCTCAATTTTGGTAATGAAGCAATCCGCTAACTCATCGCAAAATTCTTGTGAATCCAAGTTGGGGGCCACAAGACATCCTGGATTCATGGTCTGGGTGACCAGCTTGAAGAGTTCGCGGGGGCGATTTAGGGCACCGTTGATAGCCTCAGAAAAATAATTCTTCTTGGCTTCAAAGATTTGTTTGTAGTATTTTCTAGTTATTACCTTGTAGATCGAGAGGTTCTCATCTGAAGAGTTTCTTTTCCAGGCTGCCTCTGCCCTTCTGCGCTCTTGCTTCAGTAACGCCAGCTGGTTGTTGAACCAGCCGGAGTTATTTTTCCTGATCTGGGTCTTTCGTTTAGGCGCTATCAAGTCAGCTGACTGCAATAGTGCTGTGTTTATGGCCACCAATGTTTCTTCCGCTGTTTGGTGCGGCTGAATTGTATTTATTTTTTCCCCTAATGTGGCTTTGAAAAGCTCAGAGTGGAGCTTCTTCTGACATCTAGTCCAGTGTGTTGTCACTGGATTTGATGTTTTTGTTAAGGGGGGGAAATCGGAAATAATGAATTTAATTGCATGGTGATCTGTCCATGGCAATGGTTCATTTTCCAAGATTTTTATTTCCAGATCTTGTCTGAAAATAAGATCGAGCGTATGACCTGAAGCATGTGTGGGCCCACATACTAGTTGCTGAAGCCCTAATCCTTCTAGGTGGTCGATGCAGGCGTCGGCAATGGGGTCCTGCGGGGAGTTGGCCCAGAGATTGAAGTCCCCGAGCAGCAAAAGGTGTCTGCTATTCAGGGTGTAGGTGGAGACAAAATCCGTCAAGGATGGGAGCAGCTGCGACTTGGGGCCAGGTGGCCTATAGCAGAGTAGAATCCGGACGGTCTCCTGGCCGTTTACTTGCAGTTGGAGAGTAAGGGTTTCCATGAATGGAAGAGGGTTTTGGAGGCTTGGTTTTGTGATCGCAAGACGTGTCTTATGAATCACCGCCAATCCTCCTCCTCTTTGCCCTATTCTATTTTCCGTTATAATACGGTAGTTTTCTGGCACCAATTCTCCAAGAATGGTGTTACAGTCGGCTGTGAGCCAGCTCTCTGTGATAAAGAGGCAGTCTAAGTCATGTTGCAATAAGAAATCGTGGATTTCTAATCGGTGTTTTACTGCCGATCTAGTGTTAATCAAAGCACATGATATGTGCTTTGGCTGTGGTAACTGCCTGCGATTTTTTGAAGTCGATCGTCGCTCGATCCTCAAAAGTCGCAGATTTCCTAGGGTCTTTTTGGTAGCGGCCGACAGAATTGCGGCAAATCGCTCCAGATCCCAAATGTTCTCCGCCGAGTATTGCCGATTAACCATGGCAGGAGTGGGGGGGTGGATTCTCAAGGATAACCGAATCCTCAGATCCTGGCTTGGTCCAGAGGAAGGCAAAAAACCCTGACCACGCTGTGCCAATATGCTGTGGTAGGGAAAAAATTCCTTCCTGACCCCTAAATAGGCGGTCGGGTTTTAGCCCTGGATCAAGTTATAAACGAGTATGAGCAGGGGGAGATAGGGCTGGATGGAGCAAGCTGGCCACCAAC
This sequence comes from Rana kukunoris, assembly GCA_029574335.1. Lineage (NCBI taxonomy): Eukaryota > Metazoa > Chordata > Amphibia > Anura > Ranidae > Rana > Rana kukunoris. The sequence continues at coordinate 54,552,386 of CM056060.1, read as the reverse complement.
CTGACAGCAGGATCCAGGCTGGGGGGGTACCAGGCTAAGGAGATCACTGTCTGTGCCGCCAGGGGGGCTGAGAAGGATGATCGGGGGCGAGGGGACTCTGCAAGGGTGGGGGGGGGGGGGTTTCCTGGCCCGATTGGGGGAAAAGTAATAGTTGGAGGTGGGGAGCGGCACGCCGCTAGGCCGCGGATGAAGCCGCGGCCTTTCCTGAGTCGCGGCTGCCGCTGCTGCCACGATCGAAGGCTAGTAGGGCTGCATGGCGCAAAGGACGCCCGAGCAGTGATAGTGATGTGGAGATGCTTCTGGGGTGAGGTGGGGGATTTCTGGCCTGTATCAGCGTGTGGGGATCGGCGCGGCGGTAGGCCGCAAGTGAAGCCGCGGTCTTTCCTAGATCGCGGCGCCCGCGATTCCCCACAGGCTGGCGCGGTTCTCGGGAAAAAGCACCCGGGGGAGCAACCGTGGAAGGGAAGGGAAGAAGGAGCAGGGGAGCAGGGGAGAGCCGTGGGGCATGGATGTTTGTGGCGGCTGTCCTCAAAAGGACGGCCGTCAGTGGTCCCAGCAAGGCTCTTACCTGGAGTGAAGAGAATCCAGGGGAGGGCTGGATCACTGAACCGGAGGTACCCAGGGAGAGGTAAATTGTAGGTAGTGGCAGCCAAGACAGGGAGACAGGGAGGTGGAAGCCCTGCTTGCCTGCGAGGCCTGGAGCCGCACAGTGGGAGGACCCTGCCTGGCTGAGCTATCCCTGAGAGAGAGACTCGTTGGAGAGCGTCCTTACTCTCTCAATAACTGACACTGAACTGATCTCACTGGTTGGAGTTGGAGGCCTGAAAGAGGAAGATGATTCACTTTAGACAATTTGTGGGACTATTGATGTTTTTACAACCCCTCTGGGCAGAACACAGGATTCTAGGCATTCCCAAAGATCATTACATTTCTTGTAATACAAAAAAACTGCGCTTGTCAAAATAGATCGTCAATTGGCAACAATGTAACAATCCCTAATAGGTTAAATGGGGAGGCAGCAGCTCTTGTGCCAAAGCACTAAGAGAATATAACAGGAAAAAGAAAAGTTTAGAGCTGGGCCTGAACACCCGGACTCAATGCAGTCAAGAGTCAAGAGTCCATACACATAACATGCATAAATAGCACAATCCTTTAGCCAACAGATAGTTCAAAAGTCTTTGTAGATCTTGATTTCAAGATGAAAATGATGACAACGTCCTATGACGAAACGCGTCTGGGAGGACGTGAGGTGACGTCATTACGTTCTGGAGGAGTTTTTTTTTAATGTGTTCGCCGGCCGGCAACATTAAGTTTACATGCCTGTTTAACTCATCTCAAATGTGAGTAGTCTGTTTTTATATGATTTTTAATAAAAAGTCCCCGCGGGATTACGCTATGTCTGCCTTTATCATCATTTCCTATATGTGATCAAATTGGTGGAGTTGCGTTGTGAAGCCCAGGCATAGGCACTTTTCTAAGAAGTGGGATTCGTTCGGTTTCCCTCAAAGGCCGCGGCTGGGTCATAGCCTACTGCTGGTAAAAAAAATTCCTCTGGTAAGCTGCTTATATCTCTGGTGGTGGGCCACACTGAGGAGTGAAGTGTGTTTCATAGCATTACATTTCTTGTACCTTTGTTATAGTTTGAAACATGTAGGCAAACCAAGTTTACACTGGATCACCTCACCTCTGTGTGAACCCATAAATGGGTTATTCTTGTGGCTAGGGATGAGCTTCGAGTTCGAGTAGAACTCATGTTCGACTCGAACATTGCCTGTTCGCCGAACAGCGAACTATTTGGGGTGTTCGCGTCAAGTTCGTGTGAACTTTAGTCTATGGGACGTTTGAAATCTAAAGTGCTAATTTTAAAGGCTAATATGCAAGTTATTGTAATAAAAAGTGTTTGGGGACCTGGATCCTGCCCCCAGGGTACATGTATCAATGTAGGGGGGGGGGGTGTATAGTATGCCTGTAAAGTAGCGCTTGTTTCCAGTGCTTAGAACTGTCCCTGCACAAAGTGTCATTTCTGAAGGAAAAAAAAGTAATTTAAAATCACTCACGGCTATAATGAATTGTCGGCTCCCGGCAATACAGAGAAAAGTCATTCATAAAAAAAAAAAATGTGTGGGGGTCCACAGCATTTTTTTTTAAATTTGGGGTGGAGTTACCCTTAAAATCCATATCAGACCTAAAGGGTCTGGAATGGATATTTGGGGGGTCCCCCACATAATTAATTTTTTAATTTGACGCAGGGTTCCCCTTAATATCCATACCAGACCCGAAGAGCCTGGTAATTGAATTTGGGGGACCCCCACGCATCCTTTTTTTATGAATGACTTTTCTCTGTATTGCTGGTATCCGACAATTCATTATAGCCGCAAGTGATTTTAAATGACTTTTTTCCTTCAGAAATTACATTTTGTGCAGGGAAAGTTCTAAGCACAGGAAACAAGAGCTACTTTACAGGCATACTATACACCCCCCTAGGTACGAAATTTAAAGGAATATTTCAATTTTACTGTTTCAATTTTATCCTGAAAAAACGTCCGCTTTTAAAAACTTTTTTTGCATTGATACATGTCCCCTGGGGCAGGTCCCCAAACACTTTTTAGGACAATAACTTGCATATTAGCCTTTAAAATTAGTACTTTAGATTTCAAACGTTCGAGTCCCATAGACTTTAACAGGGTTTTAAAGTTCACACAAACTTTTGGTCTGTTCGCAGGTTCTGCAAATTCTGCAAATGAGTCCACATGTGTCACCAACTGATGAGCAGACTCTCCTTTTACTGTATATTGTCTTTTTTTACAGTAATATAATTTATTTAAGAACACATCAACATTAATTGCATGATTGATCTCACTTTAAAATAAAAAAAAGGTCACAAGTTTCATGGTTGTGGGCACAATATTTGGTCGTAGGAGTCATCGTTCCCAATGAACGACGACTTTTACGACTAATTCTTGGGCCCAAAAACATGAAATACATACAGTACAACCTGAAAGAAAAAGCACATGGCGCCAAAAGAAAAGACCAAAAAAATGATACATGAAAATTACTTACTTCTACTAATAACTCTCCTGATCCTGCTCATTGTGTCTGGCTCCCGCAGCTTCAGGTCCGACCATATTTTCCTCATTTGTTCTTTGGTTCTTTTGACACCAAATTTGCAATGGAGACTCCTCCTCACCTTCTCCATGATCTTATTGGGGTACTTATAAGGTCCATGCCTCCCATCATAGTCCTCTGCTTGGAAGATGAGGACCATCTCCACCATTTCTTCAAACCTCATGTTGGTGGCCTTATATCTCCTTCTCCTGGAGATCTCTCCTTCTGCCTGGCCTAGCTCTTGTTGTGCATCCATATTTTTAATAGCATGTGCTCCCCGATAAAAAAAAAAGAATTAAAAGGGGCGGGGAAAGGACTACACCGAAAGTCAGGGGTGTGGAAACGTGTGGAGCGTCACACATGCGTGTGTACAGGGATGGACTGGCCTTTGGGACTACAGGGAGTTTCCCGGTGGGCCGATGGCTCAGTGGGCCGGCTTCAGTGACAGAGGACCACCGCCCCCCTCCGCTCCTCTCTCTCTCCCTTCCTGCAGCGCTCACCTCCTCTCCTTTCCCGCAGGACTCACCTGGGGGGAGCAAAGAAGCTGGAGGAGGACCAGAGGGGCAGGGACGAGCATGGGGGAGGGGACAGACAGCTGACTCAATAGCTATGGCCTGGGAGTTTCTTCCTTCTGTCTAATCTTGTCCCGTAAGGGGGGCACCAAACTGATTCTTTGGCCCCGGTGAAATAATGTCTAGCTTCCTCACTGGTACTGCCTATAAGAGTACCAGTATCAGCCGTTCTACTCTAATAAAGTAGAACGGCTAGTGAAGGGGGATAGGAGGCTTGGGTGGCCGGGGGGAGGTGTGCGGGAGTTGTCTGGCCGCCATGGGAGAGACCTGTCAAAGTGGGCCAGTCTGGATGAAGTCCAGGGCCAAATTTCTCTCCCAGTCCAACCCTGCGTGTGTATAAAGGGATACCACGTGAGTGAAAGGGGCGTTCCCAGTTTGTGGAAGACGGCGGAGATAACGATCGGGCTCGACGATGGTATGTAACTAAATTTTAAAGGTTATTAGTGATGGGATGAGTTGGTGGGCTACATACATATGGTGATAACCTAGGAGAAAGTTCCAATAAAATTTTTAGGAAATGGCCATCTATAGTGCTGTCGTACTTGAGCATTTTGCTCAAACTATGCTGTGTGGGCAATGTCGTTTCTCAGATGTATTTGAAAAACACGTGGTTTAATACATGTTGAAAATGGTTGCTCTTAAGTCTTGCCCAAACTAGATCGTAGTGCTTTTCTAACGTTTCATCCACAAATGAGTGAAGGATCTAGGCCTCATTACACACAATCTTTTTCATATGAACTGACCAACACATGATATGCTAATTCCTCCTTGTCGTCTGCACGACGAAAGAGAAGGGGCGGGGAAACATAGAATTCATAATCATGGGCGGAAGACGTGTGCGGAGTGTATGTAGAGCTCGAACACACGTGTCGTACGTCCGACTGGGGTGCGGAAGGAAGACGTTTGAAAGACAAGCGTGTAGGTAGGCTTTGAACTTGGGACAGCAGTGGCTTATTCAGATAAGACAGACATTTAAGGGCTAGATGTTAATAAAGAGTACTCAAGTTTCAAGACTGTGGATTGACATTATTGTATTTTCATTTGTTTTTGTCTGTCAGAAATGAACAAATTTAACCAAAAAGATTTTTTGGAAGTCTTCATTGACAAGTGGAGGGAGCAGCCAGTTCTGTGGGCCACAAAAGACCCGAGGTCCAGGAACAAAGATCTGAGGAAAGCAGCACTGGAGAGCCTGCTCCCACTTGTGCGCAGGTAGGTGGGGCCTGATGTGACTGCTGAGCAGTTGGAGGTCAGAATTGGGACATTGAGAGGCTCCTACAGAAAGGAACGCGTCAAGGTCTTGAATTCGATGAGGTCTGGAGCTGGAGCAGGGCAGGTATATAAACCAAAGCTGTGGTACTACAACAGACTGTCCTTTCTGGATGACCACTTGGAAGTAAGGGAGTCACTTTCCAGCCTTCCCCCCAGAAGACAGAGTGCAAGAGGGAGGTCCAGCCTTCCCTCCAGCCAACCTGATGCTCCTCCGGTAGATGAGCCCTCTCAGCAGCCTTCCATCCTGGAGGAAGAGCCGGATTTGGCTGTCAGGAGCCAGGTATAGTACTTTCAATGTGCAAATGTGTGTGTGGTTTAAATTTTGCTAAATAGATGTTAAGATGTAGCTAAATGTGTTTTCCATATCAATAGTCAGTAGTGGCCACTAATGTTTCGGAGAAATGAATACAAACGGCAGGGGTCAGAATGATTGGCTTATCAATTTCTAGAAAAACAGTTTGCAACTAGGGATGAGCTGAACATACCCGCGTTCGGTTCGCACCAGAACGTTCGAACATTTAGAACCCCATTGAAGTCTATGGGACTCGAACGTTCGAATTCAAAAATGATCATTTTAAAGACCAATATTCAATTTAATGTTGGAAAACGTCTTTGTGAACCCGGGTCTTGCCCCAGGGAACATGTATCAATGGAATTTTTTTTTTTAAAAACTAACGTTTTTTTTCCGGAGCAGCCATTTTAATGATGCTTAAAGTGAAGGTATGTACACTAGGTAGATAGGAAATTGAGTATGGACGTGAGGACGTGAGCTCGTGTCTGAGGGAGGGGCTCGTTCTCGTTGCTGGTCCGAAGAGAGCTCCAGGAAGGACCATGATAGCAGTGCAGGAGCTACACCACCGCTAGTGAAGCCCTTGCTTTGCTTTACTTTGCTTTGCATATGCAGTGCCGTCCAGGATTCTTGTCAAGCTACTGATTCCTACTGATTCACACGTGTTACCGAGCACAGAAGGAGCACAGAAGGAGTGAATTTCTGACAACACCCCCCCCCCCCCCTCCTCCACTGCCTGACTTCCCTGTGCCTGGATCAGAATAACAGCTGAAAACAGCCCACTCATCTCAGAGCAACAGACGGACATCCCTGTGAAGCTGTGGAGATAGGTGTGATTTCCCACTAGAGGGAAGGAAGATAAGGAAGATAAGGTAATGCTGTAACATACATCGTAAAACCATGTGAGGGGCTCTCTCTGAGATAGCCGATGCCCGAGAGTGAAATCTTCCCCTTACAATACTCTGACAAACTGCATTATCTATAAACGGCTAGGAACAGCTGTTAGTGAACAAAAATCTCATGCTGCTGCAGGTAATGAGAATATTTGCTGGTCTGATCAGTTTTTTTTCTCTAAAACTTTGACATATATTAAAAAGGAAAATTAAATTGAAATATTCATAGTGGTGGCTGTATTGAAATGCTGGAATGATGGAATGTGGACATACTATTTAACTCTATGTATATTTTAAGGACCGCATACAACCGCATACAAGCTGGACTAAATGAATGAGAGGAATCCTAAGTTAAACCTGTGTAAATACTTGTTTATTTAGAGCAGCAACACAGTAAATAATGGATCATTATAAGTAACTATGTGTGATTACAAGTAAAGATGAATATTTTGTGTTCTCGGCTACCAGTAAACAAGTAAACAAAGTAAATTAAACAAAGCAAGTAAAACAAAACAACACAGAAATAAATATTCCACTAAGAGGACTAGAGCACAGGGGAGTTAAAGTGGAATAAAGTGGAATTTGGACACTGCAACTACACTCTGTACACTCTGTAAATTATATATTTTTTAACAAGTTAACGGACCTATCAGATCAAAGGGCGATTGCTATAGTAAATGGAAAAAAATGAAAAATGAAATACTGATGCGCTAATATCAATATCAATTTATGTTACTTATGTTACCCAATATATATACAAATTTAAGGTATAAAAAGGTGTAACCTGAATCAATCTACAATTATACAGCTGCACCCCATAGTGGTGGTGGCTAGGAACTACAGAAACAGCCCCCTAACCTATAACTGGTACAGATCGTGCAAAGTTTCAGAAAAGTGAATTAGAATATAAATTTAACTAAGTCTCTGAACATTTGGAGGGATTTGACTGAAAACTGTAATCATGGACAGGTCTGACATGGCTGAGTGAGGCAGTCATCTTATTGTGGCACAGGCCTAAGGCCTATTCACTGGCGTCCCTATTCACCAGGGTTTTAGAGTTCTTAAAATCTCTAAACCGGTATGCACCCTTCTAAAAGGTACAATACAAGAGCAACGACAAAGGGAGCCCTTTCCACTAAGAAAGCGGGAGACATACAACGATACTTTAAAGTTCAGCAAGAGATCTCTTCCAGAGTAAAAACAGCAGCGCTACGCGGCACCACTTGTGAGACTGCAAAAAAACAAAACAAAAAAGCCACCGAGGCAGCCTCTGGCACCTCTGAACAGCTGGATAGTCCTATAGAGACCCTCTTACCCCCCTATCAACCTATGGCCTCCCCCCCGAGACCCCCGGGTGTGGCTGCGCTCGACCAGGATATCAGGGAGATGCTTCAGGCTCTCCCTACTCAGACAGCTATTGAAGCTTTAATCCTTCGATTAGAAGAGACCCATCGGAGGGACATACTAGAAGTAAGGGGCGAGGTGTCCACCCTATCAGAGCGGATGACAGTTGGAGAGGTGTCAGTGACCTCCTTAGAAAATCGTGTGGCAGCATTGGAGAGGTCCCGGGACCTCCATAGAGATACGGCGACATCACTCCAGCTTCACATAGAAGAAATGGAAGACAGGAGCCGCCGTAATAATCTCCGCCTCCGCGGTATTCCAGAGGCAGATGCGACAGAGAATGTCTCTGAAGTCGTACGGGAGATCTTCCGGACAGTTCTTGCTGAACCGGAGGCAGACATCATACTGGATAGGGCCCACAGAGCCTTAGGTCCAAGATCAGCAGACTCAACAAGACCGCGGGATGTTATTTGCCGCTTACATCGGTATGCCCAGAAGGAGACAATTCTACGGATGGCCTGGGACCATGGAGATGTGGAAATAAGGGGGTCCAAAGTCAGGATTTTACCGGATCTATCCAGAGCCACTTTAAGACGCCGAGCCCTTCTACGCCCTTTACTAGACCTGGCCAAACAGAAGGGCCTGTCCTATCGCTGGGGTTACCCCTTCTCAGTAACTTTTCGAGGAGAGCAGGGAGCCTATACACTGCAGACTGTGGCAGACCTGCCAGGGCTTTTTGTCTTTATGGGTGCAGACCCAATCCAGGTCCCTGACTGGTTACAGATTCTTCCGCAGCAAGCCGGCAGATCGGGCGCCTCAACCCGATATGGTCCCCCACCACCTCGAAGGGAGAGGGGCAGACGTCAGCAGCAACCTACCTTGGAGGAGCCTGCACGTGAGTAGGCCCTGAGCCGCTTGCTGTTCCCTGTCACTTCAGTGCCCAGTCTGAAGGAACTGAGTCCAATAAGACTCTATCGGAACTTGTACTGTATTGAAATGCCCCATATTGCTCTTTACTGCCCTGCCCCTGCCTCTCCTTTGCCCCTTTTCTTTTTTTGGGGGGAGGGGTATGATTTATCCCTATGGTTTAACCCATGGACCAAGCTTTTTAATGTCGTGCTGCCTTGACTGACTGATCTTATTGGACTTTGGATGAGAAGTTGCAGCCGATAGAGATCTAGCAGCTTGAGACACCTGGGATACCATCCTATAGCGTGCTCACTAACCCCCCCCCCCTCCTTCCTTTTTTTTTCTCTTTTTTTTTTTTTTTTTCTCCCTTTCCCCTTTCGAGCAGCTGGAACTTGCGGGCTCACCTGGCGGTCTACAAGTTTTAGTATATCCAGAGGGAGAAGAGGGGGGATGAAGAGGATAGACGTGTAATTAGGAGGGAGAGTTCAATAATCCAGTAGAAGAGGATGTGTACCCCTAGAGGGGGAAGGTCCGGGGTGGGTGGAAGGGAGGAAATGTGGGCATTAACTTAATATTATGGAACTGGTTTTGGGTATATCACTATGATCTTGACTAATGTTGGATCCCGTGGAGACAAGACCTCTCCTTTTTTTTTTTTTTTTTTTGACCTCCCAGGAACCTGTAAGGTCAAGTTTGTATAATGAATATCGATTAACCACCCCCCCCCCCCCCAATCTACACCCCTATTTTTTTTTTTTTTCCTTTTCCTTTGAATAATTTTTAAAAAGGAAGGGGTTGGGGAAGAGAGGGTTTGTTGATCAGGAATATATAGGTCTTGTCTCTCACGGGATAGGAACACGACTGAGATCTCAACTGTAAATGTTTTTTTTTTTGTATTCTAGCTATTTTCTTTTTTCTTATAAATACTGTGCATCTGATCATTGCAATGCCTGTTTGAATTGCTTTATTAGATTGTACCCCTTACAGCTAAACGCTGCACTGTATCTATATTATTTGTATTATCTTTCTCTTTCTTTTCTGTTGTTATTTACATATAGATTTACCTGGGGTGGGGGGGGCGCCAGGAATGTAAGTTCTGGCCCCTCCTATAGACTATCCCAATTAGGTCGCGCTCGATACCCGGAATAGTATCCGGAGAGCGTACTAGCTAGTTAGGCTATATTTAGTACACTTAAAGCTACGCTCTTTTGCGTTAGCTTTCCCCTTTTCTTTTTTTTTTTTTTTTTGTTTATCTCACTACCCCATTTATCTTTTTCTTTCTTCACCCACACCTTATTCTTTTGCAGACATGGATTCACTTAATATCTTTTCTTTAAACGTTAAAGGTCTTAACTCACCTGAAAAACGACGAATGTTGCTACATGACATGCGTCGAGCCAAAGCGGACATTGTCTTAGTGCAGGAAACACATTTCAGAGGAGATAATCTTCCACTACTTAAAAACAGGCACTACCCGGAAACTTTCCACTCTAATTACACTGAAACTAAATCCCGAGGAGTGTCTATACTTATCTCTAATAGAGTGCCATGGAAGTTTATAGATTCTCAGATAGATAGTGAAGGACGATTTCTGTTCTTGAAGGGACAGATTGGAGAAGAAACCGTGACCCTCGCGAACCTATACGCACCTAATAATCATCAGGACGTATTTTTGAGGAAACAGATAGGGCGACTTTTACATTTTTATGATGGACACCTTATAGTAGGGGGTGATTTGAATATACCTTTATTGCCGATGGAAGATACCTCCTCAGGAACATCGTCGACACCGCGTGACATGCGTAGACGAATTGGATCGACGTTTCACTCCGCACAGCTGATAGACGTTTGGCGTCTTTTCCACCCGGGTGAGCGGGACTATACTTTTTTTTCAAAACCACATCAAACGTACTCACGGATTGATTATTTCTTAGTTCCGCATGGTCAGCTACATGCAGTGGAAGATACCTCGATCGGATTAATTACATGGTCTGACCATGCCCCGATCAGTATACGATATGTTTTATCACGGGCACGTACGAGACAAAAATTGCAGTGGAAACTTAATGAAAGCCTGTTACAAGATGCAGAGGTTTTAGCTGATGTGGTCAGAGAAATTGGGTATTATTTTGACACTAATGCAACACCAGATAGTGACGCAGGGGTAGTGTGGGAGGCCCATAAGGCCGTTATAAGAGGAGTCCTTATTAAACACGGCGCAAGACTAAAGCATTTGCGGACAGCACAATTGGATATGTTACTTATTAAGTTACATAATTTAGAGACTTCCCATAAAGCAACCCCGACTAGACAACTCGGATCTGAATTGGACATGGTACGTTCACAGATAACCGATATCTTGCAATTTAAAGCTAAGGCAGCAATGCAGGTGTGCCGAAAGAAAGTGTATGAATCAGGTAATAAATGTGGTAGGCTCCTTGCCCAAACTTTGAGGAAACAGCGAATTGCGTCTTACATACCACATATAGTAAACTCCATAGGTCAAAAAAAATCATTACCTCAACAAATTGTCCAGGAATTCAGAATCTTTTATGGTTCTTTATACAACTTGAGTGTACCTACCCCCGCACATGAGGTTATGGTGTCATATTTGTCCCAATCTGCTATGCCTTTATTGCAGCCTGAAACACGTGAGCTTTTGGAAGACCCTATCACGTTGACCGAACTTCAACAAGCCTTAGATAGTACGAAACCGGGCAAAGCCCCGGGACCAGATGGTCTTTCTATTGCATATTACAAGGCCCTGTTTCCTTTTTTAGGACATCGTTTAGTAGACCTGTTTAATGGCCCGGGTAAAGTCTTCCACAAAACTACATTACAAGCACAGATATCGGTTATTCCGAAGGAAGGCAAAGACCCAAACCAATGCGGGAGCTATCGGCCGATCTCTCTTCTTAATACTGACTTTAAGTTATTTACTAAAATCCTGGCCGTTAGACTCCAACAGCATCTAACGTTTCTCATTCATTTAGATCAGGTAGGTTTTGTCCCGACTAGGGAAGCCAGAGACAATACCACTAAAGTCTTAAACCTGTTACACATTGCAGTAGATAAAAAAACACCATGCCTTTTCCTTGGGACGGACGCCGAAAAGGCGTTCGACCGGGTCAATTGGGCGTTCATGTTTGAGACGCTGCGATATATAGGCCTGGGGAGTAAGATGCTTCGTTGGATAACTGCAGCTTACACTGAACCTACAGCCAGTGTTAGAGCTAATGGAGTTCTCTCAGAGACCTTCACAGTTACCAACGGCACTAGACAGGGCTGTCCCTTATCACCCCTCCTGTTTGCACTCTCTCTGGAACCCTTCTTGTGCCACATCCGACTGAATCCAAATATTACAGGTATAGGAGTGAACGAAAGGCAATATAAAATCTGTGCCTACGCTGATGATCTGATGTTCACCCTTACAAACCCTATGACCTCCCTGCCAAATCTGTTACACGAATTCGAATTATATGGTCAGCTTTCTAATTTTAAGATCAACTATAATAAATCAGAGGCAATGGGCATAGGGATTCCACCTACTCAACTTATTAGACTTAGAGATAGCTTTCACCTGAAATGGACAGATACGGCTTTGTTGTATCTTGGTATTCATATACCTACGTCCTTTTCCCAAGTTTTTAAGTTAAACTTCCCACCTCTTTTGAAGACAATTCAACAGTCGCTGGACCAATGGAGTAGTGGTCTTCACTCCTGGTTGGGCCGCTGTAATATTCTTAAAATGGCAGTGCTCCCTAAACTTCTTTATCATATGCAGGCCCTTCCAATTCATATTCCTAGGAATTTCTTTAAACAAATTCATTTTATTTTTACTCGTTTCCTATGGTCAGGGAAACACCCACGACTGAGTAGGGCGACACTTTCACTACCTAAATCATACGGGGGGTTGGCATTACCAGATATGCGTCTTTATTATCAAGCATGCCACCTTAGTAGACTTCTCGACTGGAATAGGCATAAGGACATCAAACTGTGGACGCAGTTGGAACAAGACCAGAGTGAAATCCCTCTTATCAGAGCTCCCTGGTGTTATACAGCCTTACCACATAAAGTTAAGCAACACCCACTAATAGGTAATACGGTTGGAGAGTGTGCGCGCCTGTTATCGGGACCCCCCTTCTCGACGCGCGAATCTCCAATGAGACCTGTGATAGGTCATCCCCAATTTGTACCAGGCCTACATGATAGGATTTTTCGCAAACGGGAAGCAGGAGTTCACCAGGCGTCTCATTTTAGTATTTTGGGTAGATGGAGGACGTATTCTGAGCTGGTGGACCCTAACGGTCAGTTTAAACTAGACTTTATGAGAGCTTTGCAGTTAAGTCATTTTCTTAAGACCATCCCACCCCCCCCTGACGTTTTGCAATACCCACTTACGACTATAGAAGAGCTTTGCTCAAAGACTGGGACGATTGCCCATACATTATCTCTGATGTATGCTGTATTGGTAACACCTCAGGGAGACCACCAACCCCCGACTCTATTGAAATGGGAGAGAGACTTAGACCGTCATTTTACCTCGAACGAGAAAGACCGGATAATTCAGTTAACTCATAAGTCTTCCAGGTGCTCTAAGTATCAGGAAACCAACTATAAACTTTTTACACGTTGGTATAGGACCCCTGCCCTTTTACATAAACTATTCCCGACGTCCTCAGATCTTTGTTGGAGGTGCCAGAATAATAGGGGTACTCTTTTACATATATTTTGGTCATGCCCCCTGTATTAGGGGGTTCTGGGAGGGGGTTCGTGGAATTGTACAACAATTCACGGATTGTACGATCCCGGAAGACCCGGCCTTTTTTCTTTTACATGTAACTGATATCCCTATGCGAGTTTATGAAAAATCAATTATCCGTCACCTTCTCGACGCAGCCAAACACTGTATTCCACTCAACTGGAAGTCACCGCATCCTCCGTCTATAGCCTCTTGGCTTCGGAGGGTTGACGAAATCGGTCGGTTAGAGGATTTGGTCCTCACTGGACAAAAACGACAAGAGAATTACAAAGATACCTGGCAACCCTGGAATATATTCAGGTACTCAATAGAGGGCCAACGCCTCAGAGAGTCCGCTACGCCAAACTGATCGTTCCATACATACCATTCGTGGGTTCATATGAATCATATGAACCATGCTCCATAAATGACACCTGGGAAGTGAACCAGGACAATATTGTATTGAAGGACTGATACTTAAACTTCCATGCCTGCAAACCCCTTCCCTTCTTTTTCCCCCTTTTATATTCCTCACTCCCTTTCTTTTTTATTTTTATTTTTATTTATTTATTTTTATTTTATTTTTCTCTTTTTTTTTTATTTTTATTAGTGTGTGTGTATGTATGTGTATGTATGTGTGTATATATATATGTATATATATATATATATATATGTGTATATGTGTGTATGTGTGTATGTATATGTGTATATGTATGTATATGTATATATATTTTTTTTTTTTCACTTCCCTAAGAAAATGGAAAATAAATACAACAGTTAAGTTTATGTTATCCATGTAGGTGCATGAGCAATATCATTATTATCTATTTAAATTGTTATATTTTCTTTGTTTGTAATCCTTGTGGACTAATTCCCTCGATATAAATAAAATAATAAAAAAAAAAAAGATGTAGCTAAATGTGTTTTCCATATCAATAGTCAGTAGTGGCCACTAATGTTTCGGAGAAATGAATACAAACGGCAGGGGTCAGAATGATTGGCTTATCAATTTCTAGAAAAACAGTTTGCAACTAGGGATGAGCTGAACATACCCGCGTTCGGTTCGCACCAGAACGTTCGAACATTTAGAACCCCATTGAAGTCTATGGGACTCGAACGTTCGAATTCAAAAATGATCATTTTAAAGACCAATATTCAATTTAATGTTGGAAAACGTCTTTGTGAACCCGGGTCTTGCCCCAGGGAACATGTATCAATGGAAATTTTTTTTTTAAAAACTAACGTTTTTTTTCCGGAGCAGCCATTTTAATGATGCTTAAAGTGAAAAAAATATATGAAAAATTCCTTTAAATATCACACCTGCTGGCTGTCTATAGTAGTGGCACGTGTTTATAAATGTCCCTGCACAACATGAGAGTACTATAAGAAAAAAGTAATTTTAATACTGCTTGCGCACGTGCTGTGTGGCAACAATATGTCGAATATTTTAGCGGTGGTGGGGGGCCATTATTGTTTTGTGAAAGAAAAATACTGTAATTTTTTGTCAAACATACTGTAATTGGAGCACAACAAAGAGCCACGTGCAAAGTATTGCATCAAAAATTGTTATTAAGCGCCCCTGTAAAACAGGGGCTGAAAAATTGGGCCTTAGGCACAACACAACACTGCAACCCCTCACAATAACTCTAATTGGAGCACAACAAAGAGCCACGTGCAAAGTATTGCACCAAAAATTGTTATTAGGCGCCCCTGTTAAACAGGGGCTGAAAAATTGTGCCTTAGGCACAACACAACACTGCAACCCCTCACAATAACTCTAATTGGAGCACAACAAAGAGCCACGTGCAAAGTATTGCATAACATTTTTTATTAGGCGCCCCTGTAAGACAGGGGCTGAAAAATTGTGCCTTAGGCACAACACAACACTGCAACCCCTCACAATAACTCTAATTGGAGCACAACAAAGAGCCACGTGCAAAGTATTGCATCAAAAATTGTTATTAGGCGCCCCTGTTAAACAGGGGCTGAAAAATTGTGCCTTAGGCACAACACAACACTGCAACCCCTCACAATAACTCTAATTGGAGCACAACAAAGAGCCACGTGCAAAGTATTGCATAACATTTTTTATTAGGCGCCCCTGTAAAACAGGGGCTGAAAAATTGTGCCTTAGGCACAACACAACAGTGCAACCCCTCACAATAACTCTAATTGGAGCACAACAAAGAGCCACGTGCAAAGTATTGCATCAAAAATTGTTATTAGGCGCCCCTGTTAAACAGGGGCTGAAAAATTGTGCCTTAGGCACAACACAACACTGCAACCCCTCACAATAACTCTAATTGGAGCACAACAAAGAGCCACGTGCAAAGTATTGCATAACATTTTTTATTAGGCGCCCCTGTAAAACAGGGGCTGAAAAATTGTGCCTTAGGCACAACACAACACTGCAACCCCTCACAATAACTCTAATTGGAGCACAACAAAGAGCCACGTGCAAAGTATTGCATCAAAAATTGTTATTAGGCGCCCCTGTTAAACAGGGGCTGAAAAATTGTGCCTTAGGCACAACACAACACTGCAACCCCTCACAATAACTCTAATTGGAGCACAACAAAGAGCCACGTGCAAAGTATTGCATAACATTTTTTATTAGGCGCCCCTGTAAAACAGGGGCTGAAAAATTGTGCCTTAGGCACAACACAACAGTGCAACCCCTCACAATAACTCTAATTGGAGCACAACAAAGAGCCACGTGCAAAGTATTGCATCAAAAATTGTTATTAGGCGCCCCTGTTAAACAGGGGCTGAAAAATTGTGCCTTAGGCACAACACAACACTGCAACCCCTCACAATAACTCTAATTGGAGCACAACAAAGAGCCACGTGCAAAGTATTGCATCAAAAATTGTTATTAGGCACCCCTGTAAAACAGGGGCTGAAAAATTGTGCCTTAGGCACTGGTGGCGGAGCCCAGAAACACAACATGTCTTACTAGCTATCAGCGAGAAAAGTGAGGAGGAGAAGGATATTCCATCAGCAGCATAAGAGGACAGTCACTCAGCATCAGCATACGCAGTCTCAAAGGGATCTGACATTTCAACAAAAAAATATTATTCTGTAACATCAGCATCAGGTGCTTGGTAGCTGGTGTTGATCCAAGCCTGATTCATTTTGATGAAGGTCAGTCGATCAACAGAGTCGGTGGAGAGGCGCACCCTGTGATCGGTCACAAAGCCTCCAGCAGCACTGAATGTGCGTTCTGAAAGAACACTGGATGCAGGGCAAGCCAGTAGCTCAATTGCGTACTGTGCAAGCTCTGGCCAGTGATCCATCCTCAAGTAGGCCAGAGGATTTTCGGTGGGGAAGGTGTCCAAGTCGGATCTTGCCCCTAGGTATTCCCGGACCATGTAAACCAGGCGCTGGCAATGGTTGCTGGAACTGGTCAGACCTTGGGGCTGCGGACTAAAAAATTGTCTGAACGCATCGGTCAGACGGCCACCTTCTCCACCGCTCCTTCTGTGACTCACCGAAGCCTCAGCAAGACGTTGTCCAGAGCCAGGTTTTGGTAATCCCCCCGGTTCTGGGAACGCATTGCACAGACCCTTCTGCAAGGCCTCCCGCAGAAGTTTCATCTTCTGCTCCCTCTGCGATGGAAACATAAAGATCCGCAACCTTACTCTTGTAACGTGGATTAGGAGAGTTGCCAGCCAATAATGATCCCCCTCCTTGATAGCACGTACACGAGGATCCTTACGCAGGCTTTGCAGGATCAGAGAGGCCATGCAGCGTAGGTTTGCAGAGGCATTTGGGGCACAGTCCTCTGGGTCACTGAGGACGACAGGATCCACAGGCACCTCATCCCAGCCACGTAAAAGTCCACGTGTTCCTTGGGACTGTAAATGATCCCTTGAAGACTGCTGCTGCTGATGCTGAGTGCTAAGAATAAAGAGGTGGTGGGGGTGATGGCGCTGTCACTAATGTGTTGTTAACTGACCCAGTGGGTTGATAGGTAAGTTCTAATGGGACAACACTCCCTAAAGTGATATAATAGAAAAGGAGATAACCTATAGTATGTATCAGTGGTGGTGCTTCTAAGTGCTACCAATGGTGTTGGTGTCACCAATAAGGAAAAGATTTGGAAATGGGTGTGTTCTTGCAGTGGCAGAACCACGCCGTACTATAGTACAATTAGCAAACGAATTAACAATTAGCAGGAGCTGTTTTTCAAATCTGAATAAGTGCACAACAGTGATCAAATTACGCAATGAGTTGATTCACATAAAATTAACAGTGATCAAATGACACACAAAGTTGATTCACATAAAATAGTCCATAAATTATAAAGCAGGTGAATGTAGGTGATATGACAGTCAAGGTGCACCTATATAAATAGTAGACATGTGCAGACTGGAATATTTCGTTTTGTTTTTTCGTTTTCGTCCAGAAAATAAATGTATTTAGTTACTCCCGAAAATAGTTTTGATTTAATTTGTTTTCGTCAGGAAAGTTTTCGTCCGAAAACGACGATTTTCGATGACTGTGTCGAATTGAAAGACGGAAATTCGACAAAGCATCGAAAATTGTCGTTCTGAATACAGTGAATATACCTATTCACTGTATTCAGAACGACGATTTTCGATGACTTTGTGAAATTGAAAGACGGGAATTCGACAAAGCATCGAAAATCGTCGTTCTGAATACTATGAAAATACCTATTCACTGTATTCAGAACGACGATTTTCGATGACTTTGTGAAATTGAACGACGGAAATTCGACAAAGCATCGAAAATCGTCGGATCTGAACGAAAACGAAAATAAAGCATTTTTTATGTCGGATCTTTCGGCTTTCGTTTCTTGCGTTTTCGTTCGTTAAAATGATAACGAAAATACCCGATTTTCGGATGAAAATGCATTCTAACGAAAACGAATGCACATGTCTAATGAATAGGTGGTACATCAAGTGAATATCGCAGTGGGTCCGGTGCTCCCCCTTATGGGTCCCCACTCACCAGAGGCAATCACCCCTGCAGGGGTAGAATGCGTGTCAGTCAAACGAATGCTCCACCGTGTCGTGGCTCCTTCTCCTGGATTCCGAATGAATCACCTGGATTCCTGATGTATGTCCTTGATTAGTAATTAGTGGTATGGGATTCAATAAATTCCTCCAAAGCAAAAAAGAAGAAAGGCTTCCATAGTGTGGTACGTTAACGGTATAAAAATAATTTTATTGGCACTGCCAAGAATTAACATAGGCACAAGTGCAAAAATACAAAAAGTTTAAAATAAGTAAAAATCATGACACCAAGCTGGGACAGGATTCCAGCACAATCAGCAGTCAAAATGGCATAAAGCACAAAAAATAAATAAAAGGAAAGATAAAATTAACAGTAACCTATGTTGTAATCGCGCATAGGCACTGAAGATACACAAGCACTAGAAAATGTCTGATTAGCTGATTACACCAGCGGGGGAACGGCGTGCGTTCCATACACAATTCGCTGGTAATCCCGGAAGTGCGTGTAGGTGTGCGTGTGGCCGCTTTACGCACGTTTCGTATTCGTTACGTCTTCGGAAGCGGATACACGCATACCGTAGCTGGCTGTATAAATAGAGGGCGTCACCATGGCAATTTGCAGACGCTCAATGGCGTTGTCCAATCGAATGTGGAATGACAGATTCGATGTCCAATCGAATGTTTAGAATATCGCCGACTAGGGGCGTGCATGCAACTGCTACTGCCCAATCAGGCAAGAGGCAGCGGATTCGATGTCCTATCGTAAGACAAAGCTTTACGTTTAGTGGATACGTATAGGCCATTACCAATGGCTAATACAGCATTGGGTTTCTGGCCTAAGACCAATGTAACCCGGATGTTTATAGTAGTTGCCATGTTAACGACCCTGTGAGACACAATCATAACAGGAAATGCAATCGATCACTGAGGCGGCGTACACACGACCGAGGTTCTCGCTGGAAACCAGCGAGAACCTCGCTGGAAGCTGCATTCCAGCGAGGACCTCGGCCGTGTGTACACTCTCGGCGAGCTTCCCGTCGGGAAGCCCGTCGAGCAGAAATAGAGAGCACGCTCTCTATTTGCTCGACGGTCCGCCTGGAAGAATGGCTGGTTGCCATTCCCGACGGGCGGGTCGCCGATTTCGACGGCCGGCAGAGAACCTCGACGGGCGGAACGATGTGTTCTGCCCGTCGAGGTTCTCTGCCGTGTGTACGCGGCCTGAGATTATTCAAAAAAATTATTCAAAAAACTATTATTCTTATGACATTAGGGTTTCAACACTATATCAGATCTGCTGCAGATAAGATAGTGACAAGTATAACCACTTCGAATCCGCGTCACGTCCAAAGACATGAACGGCGCAAACCTGAGGCGCCAGGTTGACGTCTTTGGACGTGACTGCCTTTCCCCGTTCCCTGCGCGTCCCCGCGAGCGCGCATCCGCGAAAAACTGTGTTGGCCGTGTCCCTTGGACACAGCCAATCACAGATCGTGCTGAATGGCCAATCGCAGAGGCCATTCAGCACTCGATCCCGCTGTCCAATGAGAGATGATCTCAATTGTAAACAAATGAGATCATCTCTCATCGCCGGCTTTCTCTCCTCACACACAGCGTGTGAGGAGAGAAAGAGTGACAGCGGTTAAGTGAGTTTAAAAAAAAAAAAAAGTTAAAGTTAAATACAGCGCCAGTGTCTCTGCCAGTGCCACCTGCCAGTGAAAACAGCCTGTGCCACCTGCCAGTGCAAACAGCCTGTGCCACCTGTCCCTGCCATCAGTGCCACCTGCCCCCAGTGCCATCTGCCCCTGCCCCCAGTGCCATCTGCCCCTGCCATCAGTGCCATCTGCCCCTGCCATCAGTGCCACCTGCCCCTGCCATCAGTGCCACCTGCCCCTGCCATCTGCCGTAAGTGCCATCTGCCATCAGTGCAATCTGCCATCAGTGTCACCAGCCAGTGCAATCTACCATCAGTGCCACCTGCCAGTGCAATCTACCATCAGTGCCACCTGCCAGTGCCACGTGCCATCTGCCTGTGCCACCTACCATCAATGCTATCTGCCCGTGCCACCTGCCTGTGCCATCTGCCATCAGTGCCATCTGTCATCAGTGCTATCTGCCCGTGCCATCTGCCCGTGCCATCGGTGCCATCTGCCATCCATGCCATCTGCCCGTGCCAGCTGCCATTAGTGCTACCTGCAATTAGTGTAATCTGCCATCAGTGTCACCTGCCAGTGCAATCTCCCATCAGTGCCACCTGCCAGTGCAATCTACCATCAGTGCCACCTGCCTGTGCCATCTGCCTGTGCCACCTGCCATCAGTGCTATCTGCCCGTGCCACCTGCCCGTGCCATCTGCCATCAGTACCATCTGTCATCAGTGCTATCTGCCCGTGCCATCGGTGCCATCTGTGCCATCTGCCATTAGTGCTACCTGCCATTAGTGCTACATGCCATTAGTGCTACCTGCCATCAGTGCCATCTGCCATCAGTGCCATCTACCAACAGTCCGTGCCATTTGCCGTCAGTGCCACCTGTCAGTGTCATCAGTGCCAACAATGGCTAAAAGATCCTTTTCACTTGAGGAGGCATATGAAATTATGGCGGCTGACGAGAGCAACGGGGAGCTCTGCGATTCGGATTCCCCTGAAAATTCCGACAACGAATCTGACGTCACCTATGAGCCGATAGTCAGCAGTGGAGAAGAGACATCCTCGGAGGAGGAGGAGGAGGAGGAAGAAGAAGAGGAGGAAGAGGAAGAAGAAGAAGAAGAGGAGGAGGGTCCACCCGCCAGAAGAAGGCGTATTGCTAAGGAGGCAGTGCCATCCACCAGCACCGCTGTGCCATCCACCAGTACCGCAATACCTCAGCAAGCAAGGTCACGTACCAGTGGGGTGTCACCTCAGTCCCAAAGGGTTAGGTCCCATGTCAGCCTTCCCTATTCCCTTCAGAACCCCCTGTGGCTTCCTTCTAATTCAGGAGAAGCCAACATTCCCCCTTTCACTGCCCAGCCAGGAGTCCAGGTGGACACAGAAAATTTTGCCCCGATTAACTTTTTTTTAATTTAATTTTCACCGACAACATGCTTGCCTCAATTGTTACCCAGTGCAATCTTTATGCACAACAATTTATTTCCAGTAACCCCACATCCCATTATGCCCGTCCCTTCGAGTGGAGAGCCCTAACAGTGGAAGAGTTTAAAACATTTTTGGGCCTCATATTCTGTATGGGACTAAACCACAAAAACCAGCTACGTGCCTATTGGTCAAACCGCCCCATCTACCACATGCCCATATTTTCCTCAAAAATGCCCAGGTCCAGATATCAATTGATAATGAGATTCCTACACTACAACGACAATACCCAGTGCCCTCCCCGAAATGACCCAAGTTTTGATAAACTTTATAAAATTCGGCCACTACTTAATTATTTTTCCGAAATTTTCCCCCAGTTGTTTACCCCGGACCAACAAATATGTGTAGACGAATCCTTAGTAAAATTTTCTGGCAGGCTGGGCATAAAACAATTCATTCCCAGTAAAAGGGCCCGCTATGGGGTGAAGCTCTATAAATTATGTGACTGAGCCACAGGTTATACGTATGCCTTCAACGTATACGAAGGAAAGGACAGCCAGCTACACCCCCCTAATTGTCCAGACTACGTAGGAACCAGCGGGAAATTTGTTTGGCAACTCCTGAACCCACTCCTGGAGAAAGGATACCACTTGTATGTGGACAATTTCTACACAAGTTTGCCCCTGTTCCGAAACCTTTTCCAAAAAAATACCCCAGCATGCGGCACCGTGCGATCGAACCGGAAGGGCTTTCCTCAAAGTCTTGTCATTAAAAAATTAGAAAAAGGGGAGACGGCGAGTTTACGTACAGAGGAAGTTCTGGCTGTGAAATGGAGGGACAAAAGGGATGTGTACGTGCTTTCTACCATCCACAACAACACATTCGTTGAGACCAGAACGAGGAATGGGCTAATCCAGAAACCGAAATGCATTCATGACTACAATAAGTTCATGGGGGGTGTCGATTTGAACGACCAGATGCTGGAACCCTACCTTTCTACAAGAAGATCATACCAGCGGTATAAAAAAGTTTCAATTTATTTGTTCAATTTGGCCGCGTACAACACATATGTGATATATCGTAAATCCACTCCAAGACCCAAACCCTACCTTTTCTACCTGGAGGAAATCACCACTGCCCTTTTATACCCCAGCAACCCACCAGCATACATTCGATCCGATGTGGTTAGCCGACTCAACGAGCGCCACTTTCCAGATAAACTCCCTCCCAGACCAACAGGCCATAAATGCCAAAAAAGATGCAAGGTGTGCTCCAAAGCAGGAGTGAGAAGAGACACCATTTATTATTGTCCTAAATGCCCTTCCCAACCAGCCCTCTGCGTAGTTGGTTGTTTCGCCCGTTACCATACCTCACTAAATTATTTTTTTCACAATCAAAGTTTATTTATGCAAAAGTAGCAAAGTACAGAAATCCGTACATTCATAACTGAAATAAAAGTGAGCATAATAAGCGAGAACAATGGTACAATACTCTTCGCATCAGAATCAACGGTCAACATCAAAAAAATAATTCAGCAAACAAGGACGTACATGAATATTGATACACTTTACAACAAAGGGAGGTGAGAGGGAAAACGGGGGAAGGAGAGAAGGGGGGGGAGGAAGAGAGAGAGAGAGAAAAAAAAAAAAAGGGGGGGGTGGGAGGGGGGGTGTGACTACAGGAGGATGAAGGAGGCAGATCTGTCACAGGCTTCCGTGGCGTAGCGAGTCATGTTGATGACAAAAGGAAAACACATATGAATGTATAAGTCGTACAGGCAACCGGGAGGACGTATCAAGACATTAGTAGTTGGTAGTCAGCAGAATATTTGAACAGAACCCAAGGTTGCCAAATGTCTTGTAGGTTATCCAGGCGGTCATTTCTCATGGCAATCAACTCGTCCATTTTGTGTATATACTGTATCCTACTTAGCCAATCCTTGAGAGATGGGCATTTGGTGGACCTCCAAAATAGGGGAATCAATGTTTTGGCTGCGGTTAAAAGATGCCTAGTTAGGGATTTTTTATATTTGCCAATAGACAGGTGGTTCACATGCAAGAGACAAGCGGCCGCGTCTAAGTGAATGTCGGTGTCTGTGATAAGTTTAATGTAGTGAGTGATTTGAGACCAGAAGTCTGATATCATAGGGCAAGACCACCAGATGTGCAGAAATTAGCCTACCTCTTTCTTGCAACGCCAACATCTGTCTGAGGCGGTTGGAGACCAGGTTTTGATCTTCATGGGGGTGATGTACCAGTGGGTAAGGATTTTAAATGAAATTTCTTGAAACTTCGAGCTCAGTGAGCATTTGTGTGCAAACACACACGCCTTCTTCCACTGGTAATCACTGAGTGATGTTTGTAATTCTTTTTCCCATTTGTTTTTGTGTATATCAGGGGAACATGTCCGTTGGTGTAAAAGCCAGGAGTAGGAAAGAGAAGTAGTGTTCAAGACTGGGGAACCGGAAAGGCATATTTGTTCCAATTGGGTGGGAGTCTTGAGGTAATCCGATCTGAATTTGCTGTTAACCAGAAAGTTCTGTGATTGTAGGTAAAACCAGAATCCGGGGAATGAATCCCCAAACTCTGTCTTCAGTTCATTAAGGGTTTTAATCTTATTGCCCGAGAGACAGTGAGTCGCCAGGAGCTTACCCGTGGATGCCGTGTGAATCCTAACTTCCAATCCTGGAATGAAGTCTGGGTTATCTGTTATGGGGGTTAGCGGGCCCGGAATGTTTGCCAGTCCGTGTGGTAAGGCAACACTGTGCCAGACCGACAGTGTCGCCGCCACCAGGGGGTGGGCGAGTCTGCCGGTCTGTCTGGAGCTGTGTGTCCACGGATAGAAGGTAAGTGATTTAGTATGGTGTGTTCTTTCTAGACTGACCCAGTCCTTGGCCCCCTGATGACAGTGCCAGTCTATAAGCCTGGTAATATGAGCCGCCACGTAATACTTCCGAAAGTCCGGGAGACCAATCCCCCCAGCATCTTTGGGAAGCGTGAGTTGGGCAAAGCTGAGTCTTGGCTTTTTGCCAGCCCAGAGGAATTTCAACTGGGCAGAGCGAAGCTTTGCAAAAAAGGAAGGGTGTAATTTGATTGGTAGAGCTGAGAAATGGTATAGGAGTTTTGGCAGTACCGTCATTTTAAGAATGGAGGCCCTGCCAAACCAAGTGAACAGTTTCGACGACCATCTATGCAGGTCTTTTGAGATGGATTGTAACAAAGGAATGAAGTTAGCTGAATAGAGTCCGTCAATCGTCGGGGTAAGTCTAACTCCCAGATATTTAAGGTGTTTCTCCTCCCATCTGAAACTGTGATTACTTTTCAGCAAGTCATATTCAGACGTACTCAGGGATATATTGATCGCTTCAGATTTGCTGTGATTGATTTTAAATTAGAGATATAGCCAAAGGAACTAAAAATTTTAAGGAGGGCTGGGACCGAAAAATGAGGTCTGGAAATAAAAAGCAAAAGGTCATCCGCATACGCTGCGATCTTAAACTCTCTGTTGTGTACTGTAAATCCATTGATATCCCCTGAGAGGTTAATGGTTCTTATAAGTGGTTCAAGGGAGAGAATGAATAGGATTGGGGACAGGGGGCATCCTTGTCGCGTGCCGTTCGTGATTTTTAAGGGTTCTGAGAAGGTATTATTAATTTTGATTAGGGCTTGTGGGTTAGTGTAGAGGGACTCTATCCACGCTAGCATGTGACCTCTCAGGCCTACATGCCTGCATGTAGCCAGCATATAGTCCCAAGAAACCCTGTCAAAGGCCTTCTCCGCATCAGTGGATAGGAGAAGGCCCTTGACCCCCCCCCCCCTGTCTGGCATAATGGATCAGGCTTAAAGCCTTGGATATGTTATCCCTTGCCTCTCTACCCGGCATGAAGCCGACCTGCTCAGGTCCGATCACGTTTGAGAGGAGGGGTTTCAGCCTATTCGCTATGATTTTCGCTAGAAGTTTGACGTCCAAATTCAATAGTGAGATGGGCCTGTAATTAGCGCACTCGGAATTGTCTTTGTCCTGTTTGGGGATCACTGTTATGTGTGCTGTTAGGAAAGAGTTGGAGGTATGTTTAACTTTGGCCAAATAGTTGAAAGCTTTGATCAGGGGTGTTGAGATAGTCTGAAAGTATAGTTTATAATATTGGGCGGTGAACCGATCTGGGCCTGGACTTTTGCTCGGTTTTAAAGAGTTCACTGCCTCAAGCAGTTCATTCTGCGTCACGGGTCTCTCCAGGAGTAAAGCATCCTCCTCTGATATAGCGGGTAGTTTACTATTTCTTAAAAACTCCCCAATAAACTCCGTCCTTGTGTTTGTGACATGTTCTGGTTTGTGCTGGGGTGGAAGATTATATAACTTAGTGTAAAAGCCATGGAAGAGCTTAGCTATGTGTGATGAGTCATGTTCGAGGGTTCCCTGTTTGTTCTTGATAGCATGGACCGAACTAGAAGAAAAAGCTTCCCTCAAGGCCCTAGCTAGGAATTTGCCCCCCTTGTCGCCGTGTTCATAGAAAACGTTTTTTTTAAAAAGAAGAGATTTTTGTGTCTGAAGGTTTAGCACTTGAGCCAAAGCCTTTCTGCAGGCAATAAGTTCTTCTTCTACCTGGGTTGACAGGCTTTTTTTGTGTTGCAATTCTAAGTGGGCTATATTATTTGATAAGGAAGTTATCTCCTTATCTCTTTCCCGTTTCCTCAAGGCCCCCCATCTGATCAGGTCACCCCTAATCACCGTTTTGTGGGCTTCCCAGTTGTTTAATGGGTTTGTGTCCGAGTCCTTGTTATCTGAGAAGTAGGTCCTGATGGAATTGTAAATGTCGTCGTGAATCGTCTGGTCAGTCAGTAACGCAGGGTTAAGTCTCCAATTGAAATTTCTCTTAGCGTGTGAGCCGGGTTTCAAAGTCAGGGCTACCGGGGCATGATCAGACAAAGAGATAATGCCCACTTCCGTCCTGGTCAATTTAGGCAGGTCTCTTTGGGAGATAAAGATTAAGTCCAATCTAGAGTACCTCCGGTGGGGAGCAGAGTAAAAGGAAAAGTCTTTCCCAGTTGGATGGGTCGTTCTCCAAGAGTCAACCAGAGACAGGGACATGAGCAGGGATTTCAGTCTTCTCAAGACTCTGTAGGTGACGTGCGTATGCCCCGTCGACGTGTCCCGTATTGGTGAGAGGGGGACATTAAAGTCCCCCCCCAAGAGGATGCAACCCTCCGCAAACCACTTCAGCTCCCCAACGATCTTTGTACAGAAGGTAATGTGGTTTTTGTTTGGGAAGTTTACATTAGCAAGTGTGATGGGGGTG
Source organism: Rana kukunoris (assembly GCA_029574335.1). Taxonomy (NCBI): domain Eukaryota; kingdom Metazoa; phylum Chordata; class Amphibia; order Anura; family Ranidae; genus Rana; species Rana kukunoris. The sequence goes on along the minus strand of CM056060.1, from coordinate 54,525,919 downwards.
CCTTCCCACAAACCTTTTAAAATAATGTACCTACCTTCCTGGTCAATCAAGCTGTGTTTAAGGACAAATGGGGCATGTTTATTAAGTAGTATCGAGACTCCTTTCGTTTTGGCAGAAGGGTTAGTTGCATGGAAAGCTGTTGTGTACAGGTTGTCTGTAATTTTGGGGATGTTTTTGCCTTTAAAGTGTGTTTCCTGCAGGAATACTATTAGAGGTTTAGTCTTTCTGATTTCTTTAAAGAATTTGGAGCATTTCTCGGGAATGTTCAGACCATTTATATTATGTGAGATCAGCGTTGGAGCCTTGCCCAAAAAGGAGTAGGCCATTTGTAGTCTTAGATGGAGGGAGCTAACAAACAAAAAAAAAAAAAAAAGGGGGGGGGGGAGAGGTGTTGAAGAGGGGGAGGACTAAGGGGTGTCCGTGACGTGCACACCCAGGGATGGGTATAGAAGTAGGGTTAATGCGGGCAGTCCGTGAGTGTCAGCAGACACTTATCGTGAGTCTACTTACAAGAGGGTATATCGGTATCCCAATTAGGGGAATACCACGTGTGTCAAGTGACTCTGTCGGGTGCGCGGGAGGCGTCACCGTGGATGGGAAGTGAGAGGAAAAAAAAAAACTATCGCAAGGGTCCGGGTTGGGGAGATATATGCTGAGTAAAAGCGTGTATCTGTCTTAGCCGATCCCAGAGGAGGAGGCAGCGACTGGGGCTATAGCTATGTAATATATTTATAACTCCTTCCCTGTGACTAACAACATTCAACAAAGATAAATAAAAACTTTGCTAAATCTAGGCATAAAACCTTTTAGTGGTGCCCAAGTCCATGTGTTAGCACCTTAGGTTATAACCAACCACCTTCATCAGCACAGGCAGCTAGTGCTCAACACGAGCAAACCCCAGTGCAAATGAACGGATATTTCCCGCACCAGTCCCCCATAAATTATGGCGCTGTTGCGGCGACCCTCCAAGAGCAGCATGGGGACCCAATTCGACCCCACACGTCTCCTGACTGCAGGCTCCAAGAGGGGATCCAACAGTTCGCAGAGGTGGGGCATCTCAACCCATCTGCAGACTGGTGGAAAGCCTGGTGTATTGTCAGATGTGTACTAACGGATATATAGGGTTACTTACGAGACCCTGGCGGGGAGTTTGAACTGTGGCTTCACCGCCGCTGCCCTCATGCATGCTGCCCGCCTTAATAGTGCTTTACACTGTATGTGTGGATAGACAGTCTGCGGTGTTCCTGCAATTCAGGGTTCTGGCATACACTGTATGAAGAGAGATAGAAAACAACACACATTGCATTAAGTGGAGTATACCGCATGATCTTTCGGTAGAGAGAGCCTAATAGCGGGGGTCAGAAGACCCCTGTAGATCGTTGCAGCAGAAACCATGATCGCGACTTGTGCCTAACAGGAATACATAGAAATTGCATATTAAAAAAAAACAAAAAAAAAAAAAAAACTGTATAACAAATGCAACACCTGTGGAGTGGTCTATAGAAGATTGGCGCCCTCTAGTGGGTTAGGCACACAATGCATCCTGAAGGCGTCTCATGCAAGTCCAAGAAAGAACAGCAGCCCGGGTCACTCTCTGCCACCCCTCCAGCAGCAACCGAAAAACCACAACCGGAGGGGCGGAAGAGGCCCCCCACGCGTGTCGGGGCCCACTAAGCGGACTGATAACCAGCCTACTAGAATGAAGGTAGTCCTGTGGCCCCAACCGCTATAGCGCGGGACATTCCCTGATCAAGTCACTCCTCTGTCAGCAACAAGGTTCTCAAAAAGAAAAAAACATGCAACAGGGGAGTAGATAGGGTTCTGCAGACTCTCACAGTTAGGCAATGGGGGATCGTCATTTCCGGTGGAAAATTCAGGCATGGGAGAGAAACACAGAGAACCTCCGGGGATTAACGGGGATTGCAATCATGCAGCGATCGAGCTCCCAAAAACATTAAATAAACATTGGTAAAAATAACACGGGAGGTAGATGCGTTACAGTACCTTACAATCTCAGTCCCCAGGGGGAAGGGCGGTTGGGGTGAAGGGCAAAGGGGGGCCCCGGAGGCACATCTTAGGTTCACTCCGACTGCTGCGGGGGTTGTCCGGTATAGAATGCAACAAGCATATAATCGAAACTGCGCCAGGGTGCGCTGTGAAGATAATTGGTTATGTCGTAGATTCATGGAGCGAGCTGAAAAAGGCATAGCAAAAAGAAAAAAAAAAAGAAAAAGGAAAAACGAAGGCACAAAAACAGGGCCAAAAAAGACACAGGGATGGAGACTGATCCTACAGTACTTCAGCACATCTGGACTCTCATCCTCGAACTCTTGGCCAACGGGGATGCTTGGCCCCCTCTGAGCGGGTTCTTACGATGTTTCCCAGACGAGTAGGGAGACCTGGACGGCGATGGATCGTGCGGCAAGGGGTGATGTATGGAAGCCGGAGGGATCAGGAATTCCGCATACCAATCCGGGAGTTCCACCGGCGCTATCTGCAGGTTCTCGCAGAATTGTTGCAGATCATCCGGTAGCCTGAGCAGATGCTGCTTGCCGTTGTGAGTGGCTTGCAGGGCAAATGGAAACTTCCACCTGTAAGGAATACCTTTCGCAGACAGCTTGTCGAGCAGTGGCTTCAGGGCTCTCCTGTTCTTGAGCGTGATGGGAGAGAGGTCCTGGAAGAGCTGAATGTCTGCTTCAGCAAAGGTGATCTGATCCCTGGTTCTAGCTTTCTGAAGAATTTCTTCCTTCAGCGTGTAGTTAGGGAGACGGCAGATGAGGTCTCTGGGCGGCATGTTATCCGGAGCTCTAGGGCGTAGCGCTCTGTGGGCCCTATCGTACTCGATGGGCGACGCTTCAGGCCTATCCAAAAGATTGTTAAAAATAGAGGACAGCGCAGGCTTGATCTGATCGGGGAGCACAGATTCGGGGACCACCCGAACCCTGATATTATTTCGACGTCCTCTATTATCTAAATCCTCGATTTGTCGATTGGCCTCGATCAATTGTTGCGAGTGAACCTCCACAATGTCATCCAGCCTTGTGAGGGCGCGATCCCGTCTTTTCCCGGCTCTTTCAGTCACCGCCATTTGCTCAGTCAGCCTCAGTAGTTCAGTCTTAATGTCGGTTATCGCGACCGAGAAGGAATTTTTAATGTCTGCCGCTATCTCCATCATCGTAGCGTAGTTCAGGGAGCATTCAGGAGGGGTATCATTGCTGTTGAAGTCCTCGGATGCGGCCGTGGAGGCCTCATCTTCCTCCGTCTCCCTGCCATCGTTGTGCTGATGCACCGGCGCCATCTTGGCCATCTGGTGTCCGCCAGTGAAGTGATATTTGTGCAGGTTTACGGGCGTGTTTTTCCCCGATGGAGTGCCCATCGACCTTAGCTGCCTTTTAGGTGTCCCTTTCCTGAGTCTGGTGCACATACTCTACTCGGGAACGGCTCTTTTCGGCGTCTTTCCAACCTTCGGACCGGAGCTCCTCTATTCAGCGTCCATCCACGCTGATCGCCAGGCCACGCCCCCCTTCACTAAATTATTAGTCACTTTCTGCCATTTACCTTCACACCCCTTATACCTCTGCTTATGACCCCGGCTTGTTATTTGACCACGATTCTGCCTACCGATTCTGTTTATACCTCTGCCTGATCTGGAACTGACCCTGGACTGTTATTTGACCACGCTTATGCCTACCGATTCTGTTTATACCTCTGCCTGATCTGGAACTGACCCTGGACTGTTTGACCATTCTTTTTGCCTGCCTCTTGGACTGATCTTTTACCCTGCCAGTGGACTAGTGGGATTCATAGCACAGGGGTCTCACATATGTGAGGGGCTCCAGAATTTGTTTTTCTGGATGAAGAAAACAATTGTTTTTGTTTTCTCATTCTAGATTAGGGTCTGGTTGCCCGGAGGCTTCAAAGAGATTTGGGTGGGAGAAGCCTCCACCCCTGTCCCCATTCTGTCCGGAACGAGGCCCTACTTCTGCCTGTAGGACCTATGCCATCATGCCTCTGCCTGTTGCATGAACTGACCACCTGCACTAACCCTGACGGGACAGTATCCCTGCCTGGACAATTGTGTATGCCGTTGCTGACCAAGTCCCTGCCTGCTGCCTGGACCAGTGCTATCCTGCTGTGTAGAAGTGCGCTACTATTACCACAGGTAATCTTTTGTTTACGCTTTGCTCAGCATAATGTATTTTGGGGTGTAACTATGTGCATGCTATGTATCTCTGGAACACCGGACCGTGTTCCTTGCATGTTTGATCTCTGTATGTGGTCAGGCTGTGTAGAAGTCTCACACATGGGGTATCGTTTAACTCAGGAGGAGTAGCAGAATGTATTTTGGGGTGTCATTTTTGCTATCTAAATGCTATGTGTTGGAAATATCTTAGAAACGGACAACTTTGTGTAAAAAAAATGCGTTTTCATTTTTTTTCCACGTGTTCCAAAAACTTTTGGAAAACAATGAACCGTTCAAAAGACTCATTATGCCTCATAGATTATACGTTGGGGTGTTAGCTTTCCAATATGGGGTCATTTTGTGGGTAATTTCATTATCCTGGTGTTCCAGGGCCTTCAAAAGTGTAATAGGTAGTCAACTAGTTAGATGTGCAATTTATGCTCCTAAAACCCCGGATGGCGCTTCCTGCATGTTGGGCCTCCGTATGTGGCCAGGCAGTGAAAAAGTCTCACACATGGGGTATCGTTTTACTCAGGAGGAGTAGCAGAATGTATTTTGGGGTGTCATTTTTGCTATCTAAATGCTATGTGTTGGAAATATCTTAGAAACGGACAACTTTGTGTAAAAAAAATGCGTTTTCATTTTTTTTCCACGTGTTCCAAAAACTTTTGGAAAACAATGAACCGTTCAAAAGACTCATTATGCCTCATAGATTATACGTTGGGGTGTTAGCTTTCCACAATGGGGTCATTTTGTGGGTAATTTCATTATCCTGGTGTTCCAGGGCCTTCAAAAGTGTAATAGGTAGTCAACTAGTTAGATGTGCAATTTATGCTCCTAAAACCCCGGATGGCGCTTCCTGCATGTTGGGCCTCCGTATGTGGCCAGGCAGTGAAAAAGTCTCACACATGGGGTATCGTTTTACTCAGGAGGAGTAGCAGAATGTATTTTGGGGTGTAATTTGTAGTATGCACATGCCATGTGAGAGAAATAAGCTATTACAATGACAATTTTGAGAACATTTTTAAATAAAAAATAAAAATCTTAATTTTGCAAAGTATTGTGGGAAAAAATTACAACTTCAAATACCTCACCATGCCTCTTAATAAATACCTTGGAATGTTTACTTTCCAAAATGGGGTTATTTGGGGGGAATTTGTACTTTCCTGGCTTGTTGGGGTCTCAAGAAATGAGATAGGCCTTCAGTACATCAGGTGTAATCAGATGTGATAATTTTTTATGATTTGCACTATAGCTTGTAGACTCTAAAACTTTCACACAGACCAAATAATTTCGAAAAATGTTGGGTTATTTTTATCAAAGACATGTAGCAGTATAAATTGTGGCCAACATTTATGAAGAAAAATTAATAATTTGCAAAATTTTATCACAGAAACTAAGAAAAAATCATTTTTTTAAAAAAAATTCGGTCTTTTTTTATTAATAGCGCAAAAAATAAAAAACCCAGAGATGATCAAATACCACCAAAAGAAAGCTCTATTTGTGGGAAGAAAAGGACAAAAAAATCATTTAGGTATAGTGTTGCATGACTGAGTAATTATCATTCAAAGTGTGAGAGTGCTGAAAGCTGAAAATTGCTCTGGGCAGGAAGGGTGTTTAAGTGCCCAGTAAGCAAGTGGATAATAAGCAGTAGCGGATTCAATATTCTGTCATATGATGAATCTTTACATCTATTAAAGACGTGTCTATAGCTGCTGTTAGTCAATCCAACATAGAGTGACTAAGTTATAAAACGATCATATAAGGTCAAAATAACCCCAATAGCTGTACTAGTAATCATATTGATGTTTCACAGGAGGTATGATCGATTATTGAAACTATTCAAAGGGATTATATATAGGAAACTAACTGTTCTGTATAATACACATACTCTTGACATTATGACATGTCTACTAATAATACAAATGGACTGTTGGGAAGAAGAGTATGTGTATTCACGCAATATCCCCCAGATTAAATTGTATCGTAGATACATCGACGATCTTGTTATCCTCTGGGATGGAACCACTGACTCATTCCAAGAATTCTTACACAACCTCAATACCAACAAATATGGTCTCACGTTTACAGGAAAGTGTGATATGCAGAGTATAGACTTCTTGGATCTTCAAATCTTCAAAGTAGGGTCTCAACTTCACACTAAAACATTTTTCAAATCCACAGATCGCAATGGGTACATCCCGTCCACTAGCTGCCATCATCCAAAGTGGAAGGCAAATATACCCAAAGGCCAACTCATGCGACTGCGCAGAAACTGCAATTCCATCGGAGACTATACGAATCAAGCTGAAGTTATCATTGAGAGATTCAAAGAGAAAGGGTATAAAGAAAGCAATTTGATAAAACTGAAAGAAGAAGTCCAGAAAATGAACAGAAACAGCATGCTGAAACCCAAAGAAAAGAATAAATCCACCACATCAGACATAGGGCCAGATTCTCATAGAAATTTGCTTGCGAATTGTAAGCCATTTGCACTACGCCGCCGCATCGTACTAGAGCAGGTGCCGTATTCCCTAACCATTTGCTCCGTCGTTTGCGTTGGCGTAGCGAAAATGGCCCAGCGTAAGCCCGCGTAATTCAAATGAGGCGGCTTGTATTTAAATTAAGCGCACCCGCGTCGAACGAACTGCGCATGCGCCGGCCGGGGAAAAAGCCCAGTGCGCATGCTCCAGCTCACGTCGGAAAGCGTCGTTGAAACCGACGTCAAAACCACGTGATCGACGCTTACGCAATGCCCTATTCGCGAACGAGTTAGTAAAACGACGGAAGCGACGGAAAAAGCCGACACTGACCCGACGCCATACTTAACATGGCATCCGACGGAACTTCGTAAGGTTACTCCACTTCGTAAGGTTACTCCACATCGTACTAGCCTCATTTGCATATGCAAATGAGAAAACAACGTAAAGGCCACCTAGTGGCCGGAGTTGTCATTACAACTACGATCCATAAGTGTAATGGTTTTACGCTTGTCGGATGTAGAAGCGTATCTATGCAAAAGTGATGCTAAGCATCACGCGCATAGATACGAGGCAAAAAAAACGGCGATACGATGGGGTATCTGAGATACTCCGTCGTAACGCCGCTGAGAATCTGGCCCTTAGCCTTTATTACTGGATTTAACTCACAATATAAGGATTTCGAACATATAGTCAAAGAAAAAAAATGAAAAATACTGGCCTATTTTGCAAGAAGACCACACTCTGAACAAAATCTTAAAGAAAAAACACACTTTCACATATAGGCGAGCTCCCTCCCTACGCCACCATCTCGTACACAATGTGATTGATCCACCAAAATCCATCAGCCTATGCCCTGAATTAAAGGGCTTCTTCAAATGCCAAAAATGTCTGCCCTGTAGAGTGAGTAAGAAGCAGCCCAGGAGAAAAATGAATTTCAAGTCGAGGGTTGACTTCAAAGAATATAAAATCAAAGATCTCATTACATGCCACTCTACCCATGTGACCTATGTCATCGAATGTCCCTGTCACCAACAATATGTAGGTCGTACCACACGACCCCTAAAAGTGAGAATCCGGGAGCATATCAATAGGATCAAAAAGGGATCCACTAAACACAACCTCTCACGTCATTTTAAGAAATTCCATCAGCAGGATCCTACGGGACTTATCTTTTATGGCATAGATCTAGTCAAAGACAACTGGAGGGGCGGTAATAAAACCACCGCAATCTCCCAGAACGAAACAAGTTGGATCTATCGTCTGGGATCTTTAAAGCTGCGTGGATTGAATGCAGACATAGATCTCAACTGTTTTTTGGTGAACCCATAATCTGCCTAATTGATGAATCTCAGTTCCAACATTTTTAGCCCTATATCTAGTAACAATGGAAGCACTCTTGTGGAACACTGGGTCTAGAATTCTACACTACACAGTGATACCTATGGGAATGTTCTTCCCTCTCTTCTCTCTAAATGACCCCCCTGCACTATATAGGGTTATCCATCCCCTATATGGACACCCCAGACACCAATAGGGGTACTAGAGAACAGATCCACACAACCTACTTGAAATACCCATCTTTGCTATGGGGACACCTCTTTTGTTCTTCTCAATTAGTTTAGTTAATGATTTTTATTGGCTTTAATATTGGGAAGATGTCTACATACATTATTGGCACAGACATGCCAACATAGGGTATGCTGAGATAGAGCATTTTTACTTCACTTCTGTCACACTACTTATAGATCAGTCCCCGTAAGAGGACATTTCTCTATATTAAATCCATCACTTATGCACTTGTGTTTAGGTATGAATTACATTATTCACTACTGCTTCACCCTTACAATTATCATATTACACTACGTTCTTTATGACCTTTTATGTTTACACATTTGTATTATTAGTAGACATGTCATAATGTCAAGAGTATGTGTATTATACAGAACAGTTAGTTTCCTATATATAATCTCTTTGAATAGTTTCAATAATCGATCATACCTCCTGTGAAACATCAATATGATTACTAGTACAGCTATTGGGGTTATTTTGACCTTATATGATCGTTTTATAACTTAGTCACTCTATGTTGGATTGACTAACAGCAGCTATAGACACGTCTTTAATAGACGTAAAGATTCATCATATGGCAGAATATATACTGCTTATTATACTTGTCACTATCTTATCTGCAGCAGATCTGATCTAGGGCCAGATTCTCAGCGGCGTTACGACGGAGTATCTCAGATACCCCGTCGTATCGCCGTTTTTTTTGTCTCGTATCTATGCGCGTGATGCTAAGCATCACTTTTGCATAGATACGCTTCTACATCCGACAAGTGTAAAACCATTACACTTGCGGATCGTAGGTGTAATGACAACTCCGGCCACTAGGTGGCTTTTACGTTGTTTTTGCATTTGCATATGCAAATGAGGTAGTATGCCGATTCTCGATCGCTTTTACGCCCCCCCCTCGTCGCGTACATCGTTTTTGTTCGCGTAAGGTTACCCCAGCTTCTATGTGGAGTAACCTTACGAAGTACCGTCGGATGCCGTCGGGTCCCGTCGGATGCCATGTTAAGTATGGCGTCGGGTCAGCGAATAGGGAGTTGCGTAAATGACGCTCACGTCGTTTTGACGTCGGTTTCAACTACGCTTTCCGACGTGAGCTGGAGCATGCGCACTGGGCTTTTTCCCTGGCCGGCGCATGCGCAGTTCATTCGACGCGGGGGCGCGCTTAATTTAAATACAAGCCACCCCATTTGAATTGCGCGGGTTTACGCTGCGCGATTTACGCGACGCAGGCGAAACCTACGGAGCAAGTGCTTAGAGAATAAAGCACTTGCTCTAGTACGATGCGGCGGCGTAGTGTAACTGGCTTACGCTACGCCGCCGGAATTCTTAGAGAATCTGGCCCATAGTGTTGAAACCCTAATGTCATAGGAATAATAGTTTCTTGAATAATTTTTTTGAATAATCTCAGTGATCGATTGCATTTACTGTTATGATTGTGTCTCACGGGGCCGTTAACATGGCAACTACTATAAACATCCGGGTTACATTGGTCTTAGGCCAGAAACACAATGCTGTATTAGTCATTGGTAATGGCCTATACGTATCCACTAAACGTAAAGCTTTGTCTTACGATAGGACATCGAATCCGCTGCCTCTTGCCTGATTGGGCAGTAGCAGTTGCATACACGCCCCTAGTCGGCGATATTCTAAACATTCGATTGGACATCGAATCTGTCATTCCACATTCGATTGGACAACACCATTGAGCGTCTGCAAATTGCCATGGTGACGCCCTCTATTTATACAGCCAGCTACGGTATGCGTGTATCCGCTTCCGAAGACGTAACGAATATGAAACGTGCGTAAAGCGGCCACACGCACACCTACACGCACTTCCGGGACTACCAGCGAATTGTGTATGGAACGCACACCGTTCCCCCGCTGGTGTAATCAGCTAATCGGACATTTTCTAGTGCTTGTGTATCTGCAGTGCCTATGCGCAGTTAGAACATAGGTTACTGTTAATTTTTTTTTTATATCTTTCCTTTTATTTATTTTTTGTGCTTTATGCCATTTTGACTGCTGATTGTGCTGGAATCCTGTCCCAGCTTGGTGTCATGATTTTTACTTATTTTAAACTTTTTGTATTTTTGCACTTGTGCCTATGTTAATTCTTGGCAGTGCCAATAAAATTATTTTTATACCGTTAACATACCACACTATGGAAGCCTTTCTTCTTTGTTGCTTTGGATGAATTTATTGAATCCCATACCACTAATTACTTATATCAAGGACATGCATCAGGAATCCAGGTGATTCATTCGGAATCCGGGAGAAGGAGCCACGACACAGTGGAGCAATCGTTTGACCGACACGCATTCTACCCCTGCAGGGGTGATTGCCTCTGGTGAGTGGGGACCCATACGGGGGAGCACTGGACCCACTGCGATATTCACTTGATTTACCACCTATTCATATAGGTGCACCTTGACTGTCACATCACCTACATTCACCTGCTTTATAATTTATGGACTATTTTATGTGAATCAACTCATTGCGTAATTTGATCACTGTTGTGCACTTATTCAGATTTGAAAATAAGCTCCTGCTAATTGTTAATTAGTTTGCTAATTGTACTATAGTACGGTGTGGTTCTGCCACTGCAAGAACACACCCATTTCCAAATCTTTTCCTTATTGGTGACACCAACACCATTGGTAGCACTTAGAAGCACCACCACTGATACATATACTATAGGTTATCTCCATTTCTATTATATCACTTTAGGGAGTGTTGTCCCATTAGAACTTACCTATCAACCCACTGGGTCAGTTAACAACACATTAGTGACAGCGCCATCACCCCCACCACCTCTTTATTCTTATTTATATACCCCCTTCGGGGAGTCATATTCAGGGGGGGGCTGCAGTCACACACGCTCGTCCTATTACCCTGTATTAGGCTATCGTAAGCGCAGCTTCTGTCCTCTTTGATGCTGAGTGCTAGGCTCCACCTCCATGCTACTGATACAATCATCCTCCTCCTCCTCCTCCTTCTCCTTCTTCTCCTCCTCCTCCTCCTCTTCCTGTGTGCTAGGTGGGCAAGCAGGACCACTGTCTGGGAAAAGGGGGCCTTGAGAGGTAAGGAAGTCCTCCTCTTCCTCCCTCTGTTCTGCCTCAAGGGCCATGTCCATTATTCCACGTAGCGTGTGCTCCAACATGTGAATTAGAGGGACAGTCTCACTGATGCATGCACTGTCACTGCTCACCATCCTCGTGGCCTCCTCAAATGGTGACAGAACAGTGCATGCATCCCTGATCAAGGCCCACTGGCGTGGGGAAAAAACCAAGCTCCCCTGACCCAGTTCTGCTGCCATATTGGCACAGGTACTCATTGATGGCCCGCTGCTGCATGTGCAGCCGCTGCAGCATTGCCAACGTAGAGTTCCATCTGGTGGGCATGTCACTGATTAGGCGGTTCTTGGGCAGGTTGTATTCCCTTTGGAGGTCTGTCAGCCGAGCAGTGGCATTATATGACCTCCGGAAATGCACACAGACTTTCCTGGCCTGCTTTAGGACATCCTGTAAGCCCGGGTACCTGCCCAAGAACCGCTGCACCACCAAATTCAGGACATGCGCAAAACAGGGCACATGGGTGAGTTTTCCCTGTCGCAGGGCAGAGAGGAGGTTGGTGTCACTATCGCTGACCACCATTCCAGGCTTCAGCTGGCGTGGCGTCAACCACCTCTGAGCCTGACCCTGCAGAGCTGACAAAACCTCTTCCCCAGTGTGGCTCCTGTCTCCCAAGCACACCAGCTCTAGCACCGCATGGCATCTCTTGGCCTGCATTCCTGTGTAGCCCCTCGTACGCCTACAGAGCACGGCTGGTTCTGAGAAAACATCACCACAGGAAGAGGCCACAGAGGAAGAAGAAGAGGAGGGGGTGGAGGAGAGATGTGTGTCACAACCAGTAGTGGTGTTTTGGAGGCGTGGTGGCGGAACAACCTCCAAAACTACTGTACCTTGCCCTGCGTCCTTCCCAGCTGCCAGCAGAGTCACCCAATGTGCTGTAAAAGACAGGTAACGTCCCTGTCCATGCCTGCTGGACCATGAGTCAGCGGTAAGATGCACCACTGACCGCCCTGTCCAGCGAGGCATGGACATTGCCTTCACATGCCGGTAGAGAGCTGGAATCGCCTTCCGTTAGAAAAAGTGGCGTTTTGGTACTTGCCACTGAGGTACTGCACATTCCACAAACTCACGGAAGGGGGCAGAATCTACCAACTGAAAAGGTAGCAGTTGAAGTGCTAGCAATTTCGCTAAGCTAGCATTCAACCGCTGGGCATGTGGATGGCTGGGAGAGTACTTCTTTCGGCGCTGCAGCAGCTGGGGCAGGGAAATTTGTCTGGTACTATCAGTAGATTGCCTGCATGTACTACTACTACTAGGTTGTGACACACCTATTTCTACACCTTCACTGCAGGCTTCAGAGAGGACTGGGGGTCTAGTGGGGTTGGAGGTCCCAGAAGGGCAAGGGGAGGTACGCTTTTGTCTTTGGTGTGGGTCTTTCTGGTGTGCTTGCCAATGAGCTGCATGGCAGGTCGACATATGTCTGGACAAGCATGTGGTACCCAGGCGGGTGATGTTTTGGCCACGCGAGATACGCTTGCGACATATGTTGCAAATAGCAAAGGTACGATCTAATGGACATGTTTCAAAAAAGGCCCACACCAAAGAACTTTTGCTGTACCGTTGAGACACAGCAGCGCCATGCACAAGCGTAGATGTGCGCTGTAATGCAGTTGGTGTGCCCTTAAGCTGACCCCTGGAGGGCATCCTGCATCTTTGGAGATGTGCCTGTGCCTCGTCCTCCTCCTCTTCCTCCTCCTCTCTCCTATCAGGCACCCAGGTAGAGTCAATGACCTCATCATCCCCTCCCTCCTCATCACTGTCAAAAACCTGGCAGTATGCTCCAGCTGGGGGAACATCACTGCCAGATTGCTGTCCCTCTCAGCCACCCCCTCACCCTGGGCTCACATCAATGCCTTCTGGAGGAGGATCTGTGTTCCATCATCGGAGCCTTCAAAACGCTGCACATCTTCATTCAGCATGTACCCATTACTGTGTTGAAACAGTTCGGGAGACTCCTCAGGAGGACACGGTGGGACTAGGGAAGGATTGTGTGATGCCATTGTGCACAAGGAAGAGGACGCCTTGGCAGCTGCTTTGCCAGATAAACTAAGCTCAGCCTGGGTGAGAGAGGATGAGGAGGATGAGGACGGCTTGGTCATCCACTCTACTAATTTCACTGCATGTTGAGGCTCAACACGGCCAGCTCCCGAAAAGGACAATCGGCCATGGCCACGTGCTGAAGTGGATGCACTCTAGATGCAGAGCCTGCTTGCCCTCGTGACTCTCTGCCTTTCTTTGTTGTCCTTCCAGACATTTTAATAGCCTGCACAGGACAAAATCAGAAATAAACAGCACCTGTCCTGTAAGAGCAACTGTGTTTATGGGCAAAAACACAGCAAACGTGCAGTAAGATCGACTGCGTTTATGGGCAAAAACAGCAAGTGTGCTGTATGGTCGACTGCGTTTATGGGCAAAAACACAGCAAACGTGCAGTAAGATCGACTGCGTTTATGGGCAAAAACACAGGAAACGTGCAGTAAGATCGACTGCGTTTATGGGCAAAAACACAGCAAACGTATAGTAAGATAGACTGAGTTTATGAGCAAAAACACAGCAAATGTGCAGTATGATCGACTGCATTTATGGGCAAAAACACAGCAAACGTATAGTAAGATCGACTGAGTTTATGGGCAAAAACAGCAAATGTGCAGTATGATCGACTGAGTTTATGGGCAAAAACACAGCAAACGTATAGTAAGATCGACTGAGTTTATGGCCAAAAACAGCAAATGTGCAGTATGATCGACTGCGTTTATGGGCAAAAACACAGCAAACGTTGTCCCTGAAGCAGCGGTTCCCAAAGGTTTTTGATGACCAGTTGGGAAAAATAAAACATGACTGTGTGAGACTCAAGCTGAAATCCAACGCTCAACCCAAGTTCTTCAAAGCTCGGACAGTACCTTTCGCACTCCGAGCAGGTGTGGAAGCAGAACTAAGTTGGCTGGAGGAACAAGGTGTCATCTCAAAGGTAGAGCACAGCGAGTGGGCATCACCAGTTGTACCGGTAAAGAAAGCGAATGGGGACTTGCGCATTTGTGGCGATTTCCGCATGGCACTGAACTCTCAACTGGAAATAGACCAGTATCCCCTACCCAGAGTAGATGACATTTTTGCCTCTCTTGCAGGGGGTGAAAAGTTCACCAAGCTTGATCTCAAACAAGCATATTTACAGTTTGAGGTCCATCCTTCTTCCCGCAAGTTTCTGACCATTGTAACAGTAAGAGCTACTGTCACATTGAAGTGGACACAGAGTCTGCATTCAGCCAATATGCAGAGCTGCAGAGCATAAATTTAAAAACAGAGAAAACTGCGCTGGCAGTTTTCTCATATTTTTCCTATTACTTCATGGGGCTCTATGGCTTGGAGATCCTTCAGAGATCTGGGTGGGACTGGGTCTCCAACCTGTGTCCAGGTTTTTAAGACGTAGTTTATGCATGGATCAGTGTCATTTGTTAGATCAGTTGCCCATGGAGTGTTGGACAACAGGTGAAGTGGAGATGTGCTATGGACCAATGGGTTGTAGTCACTTACCTGTGTGTGGTCCCTCCTTGGGTCTAGTTCTAACAAACACTGAGATGGATGGCACTGGTTGTGTTGGACTGGGTGACATTGAAATGTATGATTTGCTAATGAGTGGTGCTGTTAAAAGTGATGTGGTTGCCGTGGGTAACCAGAGAGAGTTTTTGAACCTGAAAGTCCTGTGGTGAAAGGTAGGATCAGGGAAGGCAGAGTTTCCCCAAGAGAGGAGAGTATGCTCAGGGACCCCAAGAGAAGAGTGGGAAGGCAGAGTATACAGAATTATAGAACCCTGTTGCGATCCAGGGTAGAGCGTGCCTGGAAACGCACCCGAAAAAAAGATTGGGCCTACAGCTGGCGCAGAGGTGCCCCAATCAATGATTCGGGCTGGTGTGTTCCACCCCCTACGGGTTCGAAACAAGGGGGGGAGGTATGTAACAGTAAGAGCTACTGTCACGTTGAAGTGGACACAGAGTCTGCATTCAGCCAATATGCAGAGCTGCAGAGCATAAATTTAAAAACAGAGAAAACTGCGCTGGCAGTTTTCTCATATGTTTCCTATTACTTCATGGGGCTCTATGGCTTGGAGATCCTTCAGAGATCTGGGTGGGACTGGTCTCCAACCTGTGTCCAGGTTTTTAAGATAGCCTGCAAGCTGCCTTCCCAGGTGTAGACAGCTCATTAAAGGAAGGGCTGGGGAGAGCAGATGGGAAGGAAGGAGAGAGGAAGGTGGAGTTGGAGCAGTGGCTGCTGGTGAGTGTCTCTGTGTGAGGACAAACGCTGTGTGCGTTGAAGGGCTTCAAAGCTGTGTGCGCCCAAGAAGCCTAAAGCTGTGTGCATTAAGGGACTTCAAGCTGTGTGCGTTTAAGAAGCCCAAAACTTGTGCATCCAGGACTGTGGGTCTGGAGGAGCTTATGGTTTGAGGAACAAAGAACCTATAACAGCAGTGCTGTTGAAGAGTAGCCATGTGGGCTGGTAGTTTCATTTATTTTTGGATAACGTTTAAACCCCTGCGTGGGATTCCTGAATGGACTTTTGTTTCTTTTTTTTCTCCTTTAATAAAACGTGGGCTACCAGGCCCTTAACATCATATGCCTGTTTGGTGTTGACTCACTGCACAAAAAAACGCATCTGCCACAGGGTTAATTACCCCAAACGTTTACAGTGGTGGATTCAGCGGGCATAAGAATTGTGAAATCCGGGTCCTTGCTCCAGTGGTGAGTCGCATCAGGAACTGCTGCTAGCTGTGTGTGGCAGCCAGGCAAACAGCATTGCACAGAAATTTGATGGACTGTGTTGCATTCAGGTTGTGTACCTGTGAAAGGGGAATCACATTTTTTTTTCCTCTTCTCTGCTGTGAACTGCGTTACTGGTTGCTGTGTGCAACACCGCAAGGATGGGGCGGTCAAAACAGAAAAAGGAGGCGTTTCTTGCTGAAGCCAGAGATAGAGCTCTGTGGCTGGAGGGGTTGTTACCGCCTGATAGAACCCCATACATGCCTGAACAAAGTTTTTCAAGTGAAAAGAGGGCTGCTGTCGCCCCTAGCAACACTGTTGCAATGAGTGCATATGGGACTGCTAGTGTGGAGCATCCACCAGCGTTTGAATCTGCAGTGGATTGGTGCAAGCGGCACCTGGCAGGAATGGACAAAGCTGAAGTGGAAGGCAAGCCAACCATCACTACAAAGAGAGGTGTTGTTGCCCCTGGCAACGCTGCTGCAGTTAAACAAGCAGCTATTGCAAAAAGTGTTAAAGCGACACAGCTTAAGACAGGATCCAGCGGAGGGAAGCCTGTGTTCTGTGCCAGAAGAGAAGCTGACCAAAGGCCAGGATGGGGAGTGGTTGCCCATAGCAACACAGATGAGGCCAGTCGGGCTGTCTGTGCACCATGGGGTGTGCCTGCCAAGCGTCATGACAAGTGGCTTCCGGAGGAGCCAATACAGCCTGTTGGAGAGAGGCAACAATGCTTTGCTGGGAGAGTGCGATCTCCCCTGGCAACAGAGAGCCAGGCATTGAGGAGATGTCAAGAAATTAAATTTCAGCGTCCAGTACCGTGCCTGGAATGTGGCCGAGTGGGACATGGCATCTTTACTTGCCCAAAGTTCTGGAACACCGCTGAGGAATCTGGAAAGGCTGCAGTGTCCTCCTGTGGCCCCAAAGAGACAGTAGCTGGTATAGATGCAGCTCAGAGACAGCGCACTCAAGTGAAGACTATGATACCAGCCACTGAGAATGGTAAGACTGTTTCAATGTATCGCAGTGAAGTGGGAGTGTGTCCAGTGGAGAGATCTGCACTACAAATGGACATGGACTTGCTGCAGAGCAGTGGGATGGCATATGGGGAAGCCCAGCAGACAGCAAGGTTAAAGATTCAAATGGACATGGGGACTGTGCATGCACCTGCTATAATCCAGCAGAGTACTGGGAAAGTTGAACTAGGGGTGACCAAAAGTGTCTTTGTGCCATGTTCCCTAGTGACAGGTGCTGCAGAGTTGCCCAGGGAAACCTCCAATGAGCTTGCAGTGGCTAAGCAGGGCGTTTCCCAGGTCAGCTATGGAGCAAAGAGTTCCCCTTTAAAAATAGAGAGTGCTGTGAGGAGAGGCTCACAGACTGTTGTGGGTAATGGACAATGCGCAAAAGTAGAAGTTATGTCTAAGCGTAATGAAAATTCTGATTGTTATGCTGATAAAAGGGTAAATGTTGGCAAATGTGATGGTATTGGTGATGATGACATTGAAAAATGTGTTTCCTTTAATGTCATGTCTGCAAAGGTTGAAAATGTGTTTACTACCAATGGTGGGAGGAGGATATCTCCCATAGCAACCGGACGCACAGGATTGTCCAGGGAAGTCTCATGGGATCTCCATGGGTTGGAGCCAGAGGTTTTCCAGGATGGTTGTGGTGCTACTCTGGTGAAACAAGGGAAGACTGTGTCACACCGTGAGTGTGTGTGGGCGGAGCCCCACAACCCTAAGTGTAACCCAGTTGTCAAGGGGTTAATTCAGCCTACAAAAGCTGAAAGTGCAGAGCTGTGTGTGTCAGTAGCGCCCCCAGAGCTGGTCGGGCAAAAGCATGTATTACAGCCTGCCTTGTCAGATAAAGGAAGCTCCGCAGCAGGTGGAACCTTAGCGCAGGTGCGCATGACTGGGGGGACCCTGAGCAGGGGGACAGGATAAGGAAGGGGCCGCAAATCGCGGCAGCACAGGGGGCGGGGCTTATGCCTCGAGGCAAGCTCCCTTAAAAGGTCTGGGGGGCGGAGCCATCCATTCGGGTGCCATCTACAGTGAGGCATCACACAGGCAGTTTTTCTCTGTGCTGCTGCCTCACCTATGGATCGTTTGGAAGGGATGGTGGAGCGCCTGAGGGCTGCTGCTAGGATCCATGGGGCAGACTGGTATGCAGAGCAGCTGCTGGAGCTGTTCCCTGATCCAGGAGAGGGTAGGTCCAGCGATCACCCCCCCCCCCCGCCCCCCCCCTCGCCACGTCCGGCCAGGCGTTCGCGGCCCCCGGTCAGGTACAGCCCGGGTGGGTCTCCAGGGGGGTCTCTGGCGGGGGATCGGCACGATGAGAGCCCGTTTGCTGACCCTTCAGGGTCCAGGAAGAGGCTGTCTGGGGAGGCTCCCAGGGATGCTGGCAAGAGGCCTAGGCCACAGCGAGTATCGGGTCGGCGGGTGGCGTCTCCGTCGCCTGCTAGACCCGTGGCGGGACCATCCAGAACGGTAGCGCGGGCGGGTCCATCCGCTCCGCGTGGCACTTCGCGGCGGGGGAGATCGGTGGGCACGGCTGGGAGCTCAGCAGCCAGGGCGGCTCCGGCTGGTCGCGGAGGAAGTGGAGGTCCAGTGAGGGGTGACGACGGCGTATCGCGAGCGGCTACTGCTGTTTCGCAGGGGGCTCAGCGAGGGAGACCGATGGACACGGTACGGCCAGACTCAGGGGCTCACAGCATCTCTTCAGGCAGCAGTTCCATGGCCTTGCCTGCGGGCTCAACGTCCCTTGCCGGGCAAGGGGACCAACGGTCTGAGGGTGAGATCTCGGATACGGACTCTGATGGTCCAGAGGAGGTGGCGGGCCCGTCGGGGCTCCAACGCGGATCCGGATCGGCGGCTGGTCGGACTGTTTCTGCTGGGCAGCCGGGTAAGAGCGCTTCTATGTCTGTTCCTGTATCTTCTCCTTCTGTGTTTTCTCCCCCCCCTCCCCCTCCCTTGCTTCCTCCTGCACCCTCTCTGCCTCTTTCCAGTCCCTCTGCTGGGGTGGGTTCTTTTATGTTGGGGTCTTCTTCGGTTGGTGGTGGGCAGGGGGGGGGTGTCTTGGATGTCGGGTCACTCATGTTGCAGCAGTTGCTTTCGTCCATGTTGCAGGGATGTAGGGCCATGGCCGGGGGGGGGGGGCGGTCGTTCCCCCTCCGGCTGCTTCGGGGCCTCCCACGGCTGCGTGGTTGGTCCCTCCGGTTGCTAGTACAGTCGAAGCAGTGTCTGCGGCTGTGCCGCTTACGGGTGGGAGTGGGGGTTTGTCCCCCACTGGCCAGTCAGTGGTGCCGACCCCGGTGCTTGGGGAGTCGGTGGCGGGTGCTGTGGTTAGCGGGTCTCCTTCTGGGGTGGCGCAAGTTAGTGCACAGTCGGGATCGGCGTCGGGTTTGACGGCTGATGGTGTTCGGTTGTCTGACTCGGCCCGTTGCGAGGTATACCTGTGTTATGATGCACCCTTGGGTTCACACTTGAAGCAGGAGGTGCGGGAACGTATCTGGAGGGGGGAGTTTGTGGAAATATTTTCATTACTTCCCCTGGAGAAGTTCAATTTGGATAAGGTGAGGCCCGATGAGAGTAAGAAGGAGGAAGAGGAAAAACGGCGCTTCCGCCTTATTCCCCGGACTTTCGCGAACTGGGCTCAGGCGTTTTATATCTTGGCTAGCGTGATCGGGGAGAAAGACCCGCATCAGTGTACGGGCTTGTTCAGTTATATTGATTCTATCAGCGAGGCGCAGAGGGTGTATGGGGGGGGAGCCTGGTTGCGATATGATGAGCAGTTCAGGCAGAAGAAGGCATGGAGGCCTGAGATAAAATGGAATCAGAAGGATATCGCCTTGTGGATGAGGCTCATGTCTCAGGCCAGGGTAGTGCCTCAGCCCTTTCGTGAAGGGGCCGGGGGAGCTCAGTCCTCCCCATTGTCGGCCGCAAAACGAAAAGGTTTCTGCTGGCAGTTCAATGAGAGCTCCTGTAAGTTCGGGAGCTCTTGTTGCTTCCGGCACGAGTGTTCAGGTTGTGGCGGGGCCCACCCCTTGTCAAAGTGTTTCAAGAAGGGCAGGAAGGCAGGTGACACTGGAAAAAGGGAAGACGCCGGTGAGGGTGGAAAAGATGGCGCCGTACCTAAGTAGGTACCCGAACAGGGTAGCTGCACGGGCCTTGTGGTTGGGCTTTAAGGAGGGTTTCCCGATTCCGAGTGATTTGGCCGTCATCCCTCCTTTGACGGCTAACCTGAAGTCTGCCTATGAGCACCCAGAGGTGGTGGCTGACAAGCTCCGGAAGGAGGTGGGTTTGGGTAGGATGGCGGGCCCGTTTGATGTCCCGCCTGTGGATGGCCTCGTGGTGTCACCTCTTGGGGTGGTTCCGAAACGGGAGCCGAATCAGTTTCGGCTCATTCATCATCTCTCTTACCCTAAAGGGGGGTCGGTGAATGACGCCATTGACCCGGCATTATGTACGGTGTCCTACGCATCGTTTGATGAGGCCGTGCGCTGGGTTCAGCGCTTTGGGCACGGGGCCTTGTTGGCCAAGACCGATATCGAATCGGCGTTTCGGCTCCTGCCAGTTCATCCGGAGAGCGTGCGGTTGTTGGGGTGTTGTTGGGACGGGAAGTTTTTTGTGGATAGGTGCTTGCCCATGGGTTGCGCCATCTCGTGTTCGTATTTTGAGTTGTTTAGTTCCTTTTTGGAGTGGGTGGTGAAGGACTTGTCTGGTTTGGCGTCTGTGTTACATTATCTCGATGATTTCTTGATGGTCGGACCGCCTAATGACCGGGCTTGCATGATCTTGCTGGCCACGGTTCAGCACGTTTGCGAGGTATTCGGGGTCCCGCTGGCGCGTGACAAGACGGAGGGACCCGTCACGGAGCTGAAGTTTTTGGGCATTGTTATTGATTCGGGGCGGATGGAATGCCGGCTCCCGGAAGACAAGTTGGTGGACTTGCGGGAGTCCGTCGCAAGGGCGGCCAGTAGTTCAAAGTTGAAGTTACGGGAGTTGCAGTCGTTGTTAGGGAAGCTCAACTTCGCCTGTCGCATTATGCCGATGGGGAGGGTTTTTTGCCGCCGGTTGGCGGCGGCCACAGCGGGGGTTAGGGCTCCTCATCATTCTGTGCGGTTGGGTCGCGAGCATAGGGAGGATCTTAGAGTTTGGGACTCCTTTCTGGAAAACTACAATGGTAGATCCCTTTGGTTGGCCCCGGTGGTCCCAGCCAGTGCATTGGAGCTCTTTACCGATGCAGCGGGTTCGGTGGGTTTCGGGGCCTATTTTCAGGGACAGTGGTGTGCTGGGCGGTGGCCACAGCAGGTAGTGGAGTCGCCGTTGATTCGGAATTTGATGTTGCTGGAGTTGTTCCCTATTGTGTTGGCGGTGGAACTGTGGGGTCAGGAGTTCAAGGATCGGAGAGTGAGGTTTCACTGCGACAATTTGGGTGTGGTGCAAGCCATTACTTCTTTGTCGGCTTCGTCATTGCCGGTGGTTCGTCTGCTGCGTGCGTTAGTGCTAAAATGTTTGGATTTGAACATTGTGGTTTGTGCAGTGCATATTCCCGGGGTTGAAAATGAGGTGGCTGATGCCCTTTCTCGTTTGCAGTGGGATCGGTTCCGGCGTCTGGCTCCGGAGGCGGAGCAGGAAGGGGTGCCGTGCCCCAGTGGCTTGTGGGACCTCGTTTTGGCCGAGTGATGGCATTGGTGAAAAGGTCAGTAGCTGAATCCACGTGGAGGGCTTATGAGCGGGTGTGGCGGGAATGGCACTGCCTGGTAAGTGATCTGGGGGTTGGTTCCTCGGCTGAGGAACGGTTGCATTTGCTGTTGTACTTTTTGGGTAGATGTTGTGAAGATGGGGTGTCGGTCTCTGCGCTGTCCACAAAAATGGCGGCATTGGCTTTCCTCTTCCAAATCAACGGGGTGGAGGACGTTACTAAGTCGTTCGTGGTCCGCAAGGCCTTGCGGGGATATAGGAAGGGCCGCGTTCGGCCGGATACCAGGAGGCCGGTTTCGCTGCTTATGTTGGAATCTTTGGTTGGAATGTTGCCTCAGGTGTGCTCATCATCGTTTGAGGTTGGGTTGTTTCGAACAGCGTTCATCTTGGCCTTTTTTGGGGCCTTTCGCGTAGGGGAACTGGTCAGCCCCTCTAAGGCGGTGGCTGGGGGGCTGCAGGTGTCTGACGTGATCGTACTTTCTGATTCGGTCTCAATATGGCTCCGTAGGTCAAAAACTGACCAGGCGGGGAGGGGGTCTAAGGTGGTGCTGGGTAAGGTGCCGAATCTTGGGGTCTGCCCGGTGGAGGGGGTACGTGCTTGGCTTGGCGACAGGCCTCCTGTCGCCGGTCCGCTGTTGGTCCATGAGAATGGGATTCCACTGACGAGGTACCAATTTTCGGCTGTTTTTAAGCGGTGTTTGGTGGCGGGCGGATTCAACGCCAGGGACTACTCTTCCCATTCGTTTAGGATAGGGGCTGCTACGGAAGCCTCGCGCTGGGGCTTAAGCGATGATATCCTGCAGCGGATAGGTCGCTGGGAGTCTCGGCGGTTCAGGTCATATGTTCGGCCACAGTTGTTGTAGGGGTCGTGGTGGGCCGTAGTTTTGAGCACGATTCTGTGGGGGTTCTGGGGTTTTTAAAAAAAAAAAAAAAAAAAAAAAAAAGGGGAGTGTTTCTGTCTGAAGTCAACTCTCTCTCTCTCTCTCTCTGGATGTGTGATGTGTTCTGTGTGTTTGGTTTTCTCTTGTATGTAATTTCTTGTTGTTGTCCCCACTCTTTTCGTTACAGGCCCCATTGGCTTGATTTGGATTTTGGGCCACTCTTATGTTCACTGGGGGGCTAAGAGGGCTCTGGTCAGGAGAGAGGGCAGACAGTTGGGCTTTGCCAGGGAGGAAGCCACGGTGCGATGGATCGGTATCCCTGGCATGCTTTGGGCCAGAGTGATGCCGGAGGTACAGCATTACGCCAGGTTGGACAGGCCCCCGGATGTGCTCTTGCTGCACGTTGGGGGCAACGATCTCTGCTTAAGGGCTGCTCGCGAGTTGATTCGCGACATCAAATGGGATTTCATGCGCCTGCGCAGTGCTTTTCCAGACACTGTCCTGGTCTGGTCTGAAATGGTGGGGAGGTTAGCTTGGAGGGGTACTCGTTCCGTGGACAGGGTCAATAGGGCCCGGATTAAGGCCAATAAGGCAGTGTCCAAATTTGTAATTCAGAACGGTGGGTTGGTGGTTCGCCATCGCGAACTCGAGAGTGACTTCGGCCTTTATTTAAGGGGTGATGGGGTGCACCTTTCCCAGGTTGGGATAGACATGTGGGTCTTGGGGCTCCAGGACGGTCTACAACGGGCCTTAGGGCTGTGGCGGGCCCCCCACGCGTGAGGTGTCACCGTGGGCGCCTGTGGCGTTTGTTCAGGGTTCCTGAGAATTGGGTGGGGTTTGGTACATACATATTAGATGGGTGTACCTTAGTTGTTGGTAGGAGTTGGGGCCCGTCATGGGATGGGCACCTTCCCTATCTGGTTAGGTGGATAGTGGTATATCGTGCTGAAGAATCAAACGAAGGAGGAAGTCATGGCCTTGTGAGCTGATGGGAGCGCGGCTAGAGGTCCGAAGACTTTCTATGGGGTACAGCCGATTACCGGGCACTTTTTCTTTCCCTTTCTCAGGAACCTCGTGTCTACAACTGTTTGGGGTTAATTGTTTTTTGTTAGGTTAATTTATTGCGTAATGGTTAAAATATATATTTAATGTTAAAAAGAAGTTTTATATTTAAAAGTTGGTTATTTTTATAAAGTTATTTAATTTTACCTTTTGGATTTTAAATAAAAGGGGCCTTTGGTGGCCATTTAATCCAGAAGGTGTTGCGTGATTTCTATGGGTGGGTTTAAGGTTTTAGGGGTGGGTTTTGTTTACTCCCAAGCACTAGGCATACACCAGTCAAGGAAGCTCCGCAGCAGGTGGAACCTTAGCGCAGGTGCGCATGACTGGGGGGACCCTGAGCAGGGGGACAGGATAAGGAAGGGGCCGCAAATCGCGGCAGCACAGGGGGCGGGGCTTATGCCTCGAGGCAAGCTCCCTTAAAAGGTCTGGGGGGCGGAGCCATCCATTCGGGTGCCATCTACAGTGAGGCATCACACAGGCAGTTTTTCCCTCCCTCCCTCCCTGGGGAAGTGTCTGGTATGGGTGTCTGTTTTGTAACGCTCTTTGTTTTTCAGGTGGACGTTGGCGTTTGTTCAGGGTTCCTGAGAATTGGGTGGGGTTTGGTACATACATATTAGATGGGTGTACCTTAGTTGTTGGTAGGAGTTGGGGCCCGTCATGGGATGGGCACCTTCCCTATCTGGTTAGGTGGATAGTGGTATATCGTGCTGAAGAATCAAACGAAGGAGGAAGTCATGGCCTTGTGAGCTGATGGGAGCGCGGCTAGAGGTCCGAAGACTTTCTATGGGGTACAGCCGATTACCGGGCACTTTTTCTTTCCCTTTCTCAGGAACCTCGTGTCTACAACTGTTTGGGGTTAATTGTTTTTTGTTAGGTTAATTTATTGCGTAATGGTTAAAATATATATTTAATGTTAAAAAGAAGTTTTATATTTAAAAGTTGGTTATTTTTATAAAGTTATTTAATTTTACCTTTTGGATTTTAAATAAAAGGGGCCTTTGGTGGCCATTTAATCCAGAAGGTGTTGCGTGATTTCTATGGGTGGGTTTAAGGTTTTAGGGGTGGGTTTTGTTTACTCCCAAGCACTAGGCATACACCAGTCATGTGTCATCCCAACTGGATATGTATAGAAATGACCCAGGTGATGTTGTGGCAAGTGAATCCCTGGTTCCTTTGGTGCCTCTTAGGACAGGTGTTGCAGCGCTGCAGAATGCCTGTCAGGGAAGTACCACAGACTGGGAAGCATGGTGCAAGGAAACAGTCGCAGCGCTAAACAAAGTAACCATGAGTTATAAAGCAATGATGGGAGACAAGTGTGTGGACACAACATCTGTTATGCCAGACAGAGGGTTTGCAGGGTAGCCGGTGCTCAAGGGCATGTCCGCCCCTGTGAAGGTTGATCACCTCCAGTCTAAAGGAACGGTTCTTGGCGTAGACATGGCAGATGTGTTGTCCACAACCCAGCAACTAAGTAGTAGCAAGTGTCAAGGTGACAATGTGTCTTGTAATGACCTGCAGAGGCTCATTGACATTGGTGCAGAAGGGAAAAGTGTGAGACATGTGTCTGACAGCGCCCCAGGGGAGCAACAGGCAGTGATGATGGGTACCTCCAAGGAGGTGGAGGTCTCTTCATATGTTTCACCCTTTCAACTTGCAGTGGATGAGCCCCTCCATGTATTGGACAGGGAAAAGGTCCCTAGAAAGGTCTGGTATTTAGACATGGGTTGCATAGAGATGACACAAACTTTATTAGAAATGCTGGAGTTGGTAAAAATGCACTCGCTGTACACTTGGGTGTCTCCACCACAGACGGACCAGGTTGTGCTGCGTAGTACCAATAGGTGGAGCCAGGTGGTACAGGCTGTGCAGGGAAACTTTGATCAAGAGTGGTATTGGTGGGTCCAATGCTTGTTAACAGTGTTGAAAATAGTCCTGAGGTTCTCTAAGAGAGTGCTCCCAGTTACTGAATGGTATGGAAGGCGCTTAGAACTGTCGGAGACATCAAATGTCTCTCCGGCTGGTGTAGTGACTAGAAACATCCCTGCTGGTGTGGTCCGAGGTGCAGCTGAGCAGTGGTCAGTAGAGGGCACAGATACTGTCTCACCAGCTAAACCTCATGAGAAGGAAGGGCCCAGAATAGACACAGCACTAGCAGAGATGCTTTCTAACACTCAGAAAGAGGTACAACTTAAAGTACCCGGAGATGCTGTGAGAAAAATTACTAATGTTGGTTTCTGCAACAATGTAATGTGTACATTAGAAAGAAGTAGTTTATGCATGGATCAGTGTCATTTGTTAGATCAGTTGCCCATGGAGTGTTGGACAACAGGTGAAGTGGAGATGTGCTATGGACCAATGGGTTGTAGTCACTTACCTGTGTGTGGTCCCTCCTTGGGTCTAGTTCTAACAAACACTGAGATGGATGGCACTGGTTGTGTTGGACTGGGTGACATTGAAATGTATGATTTGCTAATGAGTGGTGCTGTTAAAAGTGATGTGGTTGCCGTGGGTAACCAGAGAGAGTTTTTGAACCTGAAAGTCCTGTGGTGAAAGGTAGGATCAGGGAAGGCAGAGTTTCCCCAAGAGAGGAGAGTATGCTCAGGGACCCCAAGAGAAGAGTGGGAAGGCAGAGTATACAGAATTATAGAACCCTGTTGCGATCCAGGGTAGAGCGTGCCTGGAAACGCACCCGAAAAAAAGATTGGGCCTACAGCTGGCGCAGAGGTGCCCCAATCAATGATTCGGGCTGGTGTGTTCCGCCCCCTACGGGTTCGAAACAAGGGGGGGAGGTATGTAGTAGTAAGAGCTACTGTCACGTTGAAGTGGACACAGAGTCTGCATTCAGCCAATATGCAGAGCTGCAGAGCATAAATTTAAAAACAGAGAAAACTGCGCTGGCAGTTTTCTCATATTTTTCCTATTACTTCATGGGGCTCTATGGCTTGGAGATCCTTCAGAGATCTGGGTGGGACTGGGTCTCCAACCTGTGTCCAGGTTTTTAAGATAGCCTGCAAGCTGCCTTCCCAGGTGTAGACAGCTCATTAAAGGAAGGGCTGGGGAGAGCAGATTGGAAGGAAGGAGAGAGGAAGGTGGAGTTGGAGCAGTGGCTGCTGGTGAGTGTCTCTGTGTGAGGACAAACGCTGTGTGCGTTGAAGGGCTTCAAAGCTGTGTGCGCCCAAGAAGCCTAAAGCTGTGTGCATTAAGGGACTTCAAGCTGTGTGCGTTTAAGAAGCCCAAAACTTGTGCATCCAGGACTGTGGGTCTGGAGGAGCTTATGGTTTGAGGAACCAATACCTATAACGGCAGTGCTGTTGAAGAGTAGCCAGGTGGGCTGGTAGTTTCATTTATTTTTGGATAACGTTTAAACCTCTGCGTGGGATTCCTGAATGGACTTTTGTTTTTTTCCCCTTTAATAAAACGTCGGCTACCAGGCCCTTAACATCATATGCCTGTTTGGTGTTGACTCACTGCACAAAAAAACGCATCTGCCACAGGGTTAATTACCCCAAACGTTTACACCATCAACACCCACAAGGGACTGTATGAATACAATCGGATGGTGTTTGGGGTAGCCTCTGTCCCAGCCATTTGGCCACGAAAAATGGATGAGATTTTGGCGGACATTCCTTTCACGCAGTGCCTGCTAGATGACATGCTCATCACGGGACGGACTGACCAGGAACACAAGCAGAATGTGGAGCTTGTGTTGGCGAGACTCCAAGAACAGGGTCTGAAAGTGAACTTAGCAAAATGCCAATTCATGGTGCCTAAATTGGAGTTTTGTGGCCACCTTGTGGATGCAGAAGGTATACACACCACAGAAGCCAAAGTTGATGCTTTAGTCAAAGCTCCAGCCACCAACGTTCAGCAGCTGCGATCATACCTTGGCTTGCTGAACTATTACCACAAATTCCTGCCAGATCTGGCACACACCTTGTTTCCGTTGAACAAGCTTTTGGAGAAACACTCCAGATGGGACTGGTCGGCTGCATGCCAGCGTGCTTTTGAAGTTTCTAAGCGGAAGCTGTTGGCGTCACGCATGCTTGTGCACTATGACCTCCAGAAGCCTCTCACCTTGGCTTGTGATGCCTCACCCTATGGTCTGGGGGGCGGTACTATCCCACATCTTACCAGATGGGTCAGAAAAACCAGTGGCATTTGCCTCCAGGTCTTTGACAAAAGCAGAAAGCAATTACTCACATATTGAAAAAAAGAGGCTCTTGCACTGATATGGGCAATTAAGAAGTTTCATCTTTACCTGTATGGTAGGGAATTCACCATACTGACGGACCATAAACCACTCCTTCAGATCTTTAGCCCTGACAAACGCATCTCCCAGACTACTGCGGCCAGCCTCCAACGCTATGCCCTATTCTTGGGGGCATACAGCTACAAAATTCAGTATCGTGGTCATGATGCCAATGCTAATGCGGACGCAATGTCCCGACTGACAGGGAGGCCCATGGACTTATCTCCACCGGTCAAGAGTTGTCGTTACACCAGCCTGTCCTTCTTGTCTTCTGAAGAGATAGCAGCCCATACAACCAAGGATACCTTTCTGAAAACAATACTCTCCTGGGTACGGTCCGGTTGGCCTGCAACTGTCACACAGGAGTATGAACCTTATTTCCATAGGCGTATGGAATTAACTGTGGCTGGCAACTGTGTTTTATGGGGAGACCGAGTGATCATTCCACAGACCCTCCGGAGACACATTCTGGACTTGCTACATACCGGTCATCCCGGGGGCACCCGTATGAAACAAAAGGCCAGAGGCTATGTGTGGTGGCCAAACCTAGACTCAGATATCGCAACATATGTGAATGCTTGTGTTGGATGTGCACAAACGGCAAGAGACCCTCCTCGAGGGTGCGTCCAGCCCTGGACTTGGCCCACGGTTCCTTGGTTTTGCCTACACTTGGACTTTGCAGGCCCGATCAGAGGACACACCTTCTTGATCATAGTGGATGCCCATTCAAAGTGGCCTGAGGTCATTCCTGTTACTCAGCCAACGACTAAGGCAACGGTTTCCATACTGATACATCTCGCTGCTACATTTGGATACCCCAGAGAGATCGTCACGGACAACGGTGCACAATTCACCAGTCAGGAGTTTCAGCGTTTCCTGACTGCCCACAACATCAAGCACAAGTTGACCGTACCTTACCACCCAGCTACAAATGGTCAAGCAGAGAGGTTTGTGCAGACTTTCAAACGCTAATTTAAAGCTACAGTGGCTGCAAGTAAACAACAGTCTGTCACCCCAGCAGCTGGACTCCTTCCTTTCTGCTTACAGAAACACACCACATGCAACCACTGGGAAAACTCCAGCAGAACTCCTTCTGGGTCGGCAGCCATGGACTGTTTTGGATATGCTCCGCCCTCAAACAGTCCAGGAACATGTACTGCAGTCCCAAGACAAGATGGTCAAACACAATGAGCTTCCCGGATTCACAGCCCAACAAAAGGTATGGGCCCGATCTTATGGGTCTTCCAACACCCGTTGGCTTCCTGCTGTCATTGCAGAGACTTTGGGACCCAAGATGTACAAGGTCCACCTGGAAGATGGTTCCATTTGCAGACGTCATGCGGACCAACTGCGTCCTCGTTCTCAACTGCCTGAATCCCTGATGCCGGCTGAACCACCAGTGTCTCAAGGATCTGCTCCCAGCGAATCAGGATGCACAGAGACTGATGATTGTGGGGACTCTGAACTTTTGAACTCAGCTCCAGCAGAGCCCTCCAGCTCTGGTCCGGAGGTCTGTTTACCCTCTGAGTTGGGGGATCCCTTCTTGGCCCCGCCGGTACCCATTCCGGCCAGCCCTGTTTCCTTCGGTCCCGAATCGCTGGATGCCCGGCCCTAACGACACTGTCGCCCTCCTGACCGGTTGCAGTTGCAAGAGCGGTTACGAGACTTTCGACGGGGCAGACGGAAGTGATTTGATGACATATTAACCCTGCAACTGTCCCTGGAAGCTTGAAGTCCTGTAATTCTCCTGTGTTTGGAGGACTGTTATTGGACAGTTATCAGTTAATGTTTTGTGCCTGTTATTGTTTTATTGTGTTTTTTTGTTTTTTTGAGGGATGGATGGAAGGTGTTATACCTGAAGGGTTCCACATGTACTGGCACTTTAAGGCTGGCTCCGCCCAGCGGTGATGACAAGTGTCAAGGGGTACAGTGGCCATCTTAGAGTGTGCTCATGTAGGAAGCAGATAAGATGTACTGTCCTGAGATGCATGTTGCAGTGTACAGCCTGTACTGAAATAAACATCCATTGCTCCAGATCAGAGTCTTGTGTCTCTCACAACACACAGGACATCACAAAGATTGACTGAGTTTATGGCCAAAAACAGCAAACATGCAGTATGATCGACTGAGTTTATGGGCAAAAACACAGCAAACTTATATTAAGATCGACCGAGTTTATGGGCAAAAACACAGCAAACGTATAGTAAGATCGACTGAGTTTATGGGCAAAAACACAGCAAACGTGCAACGTGCTGTATGATCGACTGCGTTTATGGGCAAAAACACAGCAAACGTATAGTAAGATCGACTGAGTTTATGGCCAAAAACAGCAAACGTGCATTATGATCGACTGAGTTTATGGCCAAAAACACAGCAAACGTGCAGTATGATCGACTGCGTTTATGAGCAAACACAGCAAACGTGCAGTATGATCGATGGCGTTTATGGGCAAAAACACAGCAAACGTATAGTAAGATCGACTGAGTTTATGGCCAAAAACAAAGCAAACGTGCAGTATGATCGACTGAGTTTATGTGCAAAAACACAGCAAATTTATAGTAAGATCGACTGAGTTTATTGGCAAAAACACAGCAAACGTGCAACGTGCAGTATGATCAACTGCGTTTATGGGCAAAAACACAGCAAACTTATAGTAAGATCGACTGAGTTTATGGGCAAAAACAGCAAATGTGCAGTATGATCGACTGCGTTTATGGGCAAAAACACAGCAAACGTATAGTAAGATCGACTGATTTTATGGGCAAAAACAGCAAACGTGCAGTATGATCGACTGAGTTTATGGGCAAAAACACAGCAAACGTATATATAGATCGACTGAGTTTATGGCCAAAAACACAGCAAACGTGCTGTATGATCGACTGCGTTTATGGGCAAAAACACAGCAAACGTATAGTAAGATCGACTGAGTTCATGGCCAAAAACAGCAAACGTGTAGTATGATCGACTGAGTTTATGGGCAAAAACACAGCAAACGTATAGTAAGATCGACTGAGTTCATGGCCAAAAACAACAAACCTGCAGTATGATCGACTGAGTTTATGGGCAAAAACACAGCAAACATATAGTACAGCAAATACTGCCTGACAAATACTAATAGCAGATCTAGCTAAGCTATACAGTGTATAAATATATGTACAACTCCTAAGGATGTATATATATTCTCTACACACTGTAAATTTAACTATACTGACTACTAGCCTTTCTGCTCTATCTATCTATCTATCTATCTATCGATCTATCTATCTATCTGGTAGAAAAGACACTGTGGGGCTGATTTACTATTGTCACTGCGCTGCGCCGGTTCATGCCTTAATTAGTGCGCTGGATGAAGCCTTAATTAGGCGCATGAACCGGCCGCAGCAGCAGCGCAATGCAATTGATAAGTAAAGCCGCCGCCGAACTCCCTGTTAAAGTCTATGGGGGAAATCTGAAGTGTTAATTTTAAAGGCTAATCTGCAAGTTTTGTCCTAAAAAGTGTTTGGGTACCTCAGTCCTGCCCCAGGGGACATGTATCAATGCTTTTTTTATTTTTTAAAACGGCCGTTTCTTCGGGAGCAGCGATTTTAATAATGCTAAAAGCGCAACAATAAAAGTGTAATATTCCTTTAAACTTCGTACAATGGGGGGGTGTAATGTCAGCATGTGAAAAAGCGCACTTTTCCTGTGGTTAGAAATGTCTCTGCACAAAATGACATTCTGAAGAAAAAAAGCCGATTAAAACTGACTCCCAGGAATAATGCATTGTCGGCTCCCGGCAATTGTGAGAGATTCATTCATAAAACATAAAAAAAAAAGCGTGGGGGTCCCCCCAAATTCCATTAGAAGGCCCTTCAGGTCTGATATGTGTATTAAGGGGACCCCCGCCGTCAATTAAAAAAAAATGACATGGGGTTCCCCCCAAATATCCATATCAGGCCCTTCAGGTCTGGTGTGGAATTTAAGGGAAACTCGCCAAATGTAAAAAAAATGGCGTGGAGTTCCCCCCCCAAAATCCACACACGACCCTTATCCAAATACGTTGACCTGGCCGGCCGCAAAAAAGAGGGGGGGACAGAGTGCGCCCCCCCTCTCCTGAACCGCACCAGGCCACATGCCTTCAACATTAGGAGGGTGGTTTGGGGTGCACCCCAAAGCACCTTGTCCCCATGTTGATGGGGACAAGAGCCTCATCCCCACAACCCTTGCCCGGTGGTTGTGGGGGTCTGCAGGCAGGAGGCTTATCGAAATCTGGAAGACCCCTTTAACAAATGGTAATGGGCTACATTGTACCTCTACCATTTCACGAAAAAAAAAAAGTGTCAAGTTTAAAAAAAGACAAGAGCCGGTTTTTGAAAAGTCCTTTATTAACTACTTCCCGACCGCCCACCGCAGGTATACGTCATGACTTTGAAGATGGATATCTCGGTAACGGCAGCAGCTGCTGCCACAACCGAGATATCCATCTCTTCTGTGGGCGGTCGGGCAAACGATAATGGCGGTCTCCGCGGCGGAATCGCCGCGAGATCGCCGTTGTCGGTGGCGGGCGAGCTTCCCCCCCCCCCTTCCGCTGCGCTCCCGCGCCCTCCGCCGCTTACCGGAGCCGTCAGTAGCGGCGGAGGCGATCGGGTGCGCTCGTCTGTTCAGCGGGGATGCGAGTGAGGGAAAAAATTTCCCTCGTCCATCCCCGTAGCTCTGCTGGGCGGAAGTGACGTCAAACGTCAGTTCCAAACAGCGTTTTAGCCTAAATATGAGATCTGAGGTCTTTTTGACCCCAGATCTCATATTTAAGAGGACCTGTCATGCTTTTTTCTATTACAAGGGATGTTTACATTCCTTGTAATAGGAATAAAAGTGATAATTTTTTTATTTTTTTTTATTTTAGTGTTAAAAATTGGTAAAATAAATACAAATAAATACGAAAACAAAAAAAAAAATTTAAATCGCCCCTTCACGACGAGCTCGCGCGCAGAAGCGAGCGCATACGCGAGTAGTGCCCGCATATGAAAACGGTGTTCAAACCACACAAGTGAGGTATCGCCGCGATCGTTAGAGCGAGAGCAATAATTCTAGCCCTAGACCTCCTCTGTATCTCAAAAAATGCAACCTGTAGATTTTTTTAAACATCGCCTATCGAGATTTTTAAGGGTAAAAGTTTGACGCCATGCCACGAGCGGGCGCAATTTTTAAGCGTGACATGTTGGGTATCATTTTACTTGGCGTAACATTATCTTTCACAATATGTAAAAAAATTGGGCCAAATTTATTGTTGTCTTATTTTTTAATTTAAAAAAGTGAATTTTTTCCAAAAAAAGTGCGCTTGTAAGACCGCTGCGCAAATACGGTGTAACAAAAAGTATTGCAATGACTGCCATTTTATTCTCTAGAGTGTTAGAAAAAAAAATATATAATGTTTGGGGGTTTTAAGTAATTTTATAGCAAAAAAAAATGTTTTAGTCTCATAAACACCGAATCTCAAAAACAGGCCCGGGGCTAAAGTGGTTAATATCTTCTTTCTTCTTCCTCCATCTTCTTCTTTTCTTCTTTCCTTCGGGTTTCTTCCTCCATCTTCTTCTTCCTCTGCTTCATTCTTGGGTCTTGTAGTGCCGCATCTTGACCGGCGTGTTCTTCCATCTTCTTCTCCTTCCGCTGGCCTTCTCCTTCACATGCTGACATTACACCCAGGGCCGCCATATGGGGGGTACAGGCAGTACACCTGTAAGGGGCCGGGGGTCCCCAGGGGCCCAGATGGTAACCCCCCCCCCTTTTTTTAAGGGTCCGGAGGTGCCAAGGTGCCTGGAGGCCCCCAGGGCCCCAGATGGTAACCCCCCCTCTTTTTTGCTTTATTTTTTATTAAAAAAAAATATTTTTTAATATTTGATTTATTTTATGTTTTATTAAGGGGCCAATGTTTTTTCTTGTATTTTTTTAGCAGTCCGGAGGTCCCCAGGGGCCCAGAGGCCCCCAGGGCCCCGGGTGGCAACCCCCCATTTTTTCATTTATTTAAAAAATATATATATATTTAATATATATATTTTTTTTTTTTATTATTAAAGGGCCAATTTTTTTTAGGGGTCTGGAGGTCCCCAGGGGCCCGGAGATCCCCAGGGCTCCAGATGACAACCCCCCTTTTTTTATAAAAAAATAATAATTGTTATATATTTTTTATTAGTTTTATTTTAATTTTTTATATACATATAAATATACATACATTTATTATTATTATTAAAAGGCCCAGAGGTCCACAGGGCCCCAGATGAGAACCTTTTTTCTTATAATTTTTTTACATTTTATATATATATATATATATATATATATATATATATATATATATATATATATATATATATATATATATATATATTATATAGATATATTTTTAGTAAAAGTCTCAGAGGTCCCCAGGGCCCTATGTTATTTTTGTTTATATATTTTTTTCTTTATTTTTTATTAAAGGGCCCAGAGGTCCCCAGGCAACCCCCTTGTTTTTTTTTTTATAAATGTTTATTTCTTTTTTTATATATATATATATTTTTATTTCTTTTTTATTAAAGGGTCCAGAGGTTTCTTTTTATTAAAGGGCCCAGAGGTCCCTTTAACCACTTCCATACCGCGCCTATTCTGGCACTTCTCTCCTTCATGCAACAATTATATTTTCTTCCTTGAAAATTACTCAGGACCCTCCAAACATTATATATATTTTATTAGCAGACACCCTAGGGAATAAAGTGGCGGGCATTTTTTATTAAAACTTTCCAACGGTATTTGCTCCAAAATTTTTCAGTTTCATGAATTAAAACATAACAAAGCAGTAAAGCTAGCCCAATTTTTAGGGATAATGTGAAAGATGATGTTACACCGAGTAAATAGATACCTAACTTGTCACGCTTTCATATTGCGCACACTCATGGAATGGCGCTAAACTTCGGTATTAAAAATCTCCATAGGCGACGCTTGACTTTTTTTTCAGGTTACCAGTTTAGAGTTACAGAGGAGGTCTAGTGCTAAAATTTTTGCTCTCGCTCTAACGCACGCTATGATACCTCACATGTGGGGTTTGAACGGTGTTTACTTATGTGGTTGGGACTTGCATGCGTGTTCGCTTCTTATTACATATTTACTTATGTAAACATCCCTTGTAATAAGACTAGTGTGTGACAGGTCCTCTTTATGGAGAGAGGCGGGGTCAATAATAGGGTTGTCCCGATGCCTCTTTTTTAGGACCGAGTACAAGTACCGATACTTTTTTTTATGTACTCGCCGATTCCGAATACCGATACTTTTTTTTTAATGTCATGTGACAGTGACACTTTGAAACCTGTTGTCTCAGTTTAGAAGTCCTTTGATAAAAGATACCAGACAGTCTGCAGGTTTTATTGGCCTGTATTGTTGTCTGCAGCATGGAAGTGTATGCTGACCACTGATGGGCACAATGTGAATATCATGGTGGTGTTTTATTTTATTTAATGTGGTTCATGTCCTTTGTGGCCCTTTTTGGGAACATGGATCTCTGTGGTTACTGTATATGTCACTATTCCATTATTATTTTTTACTGTGTGTTAATACCATTTTGGAGGACAACGACTTACCCAATCGGATACCTGGGAGAGAGAGAGAGAGGCAGCGTGTAATGAAGCTGCAGGAGATGGGCAGTACTGACTCTAAAATCACACAAAAAAGGGGAAAATGGTAGCAAATTAAACGTCATCCAGTTGAGGTTCACATTCCCTTTAAGAAAGGTAGCAAAGACTGGCAGGAGATATCGGCGTGACCTCTGCCCCACACTCACCCCGGGCTGACAGTCTCTCTCTCTGCCAACAATGACTGCAGATCCGGAACAACCACATTTCCACATTTTTCTGCAAATCCCCATGCTGACTCGTCTGCAAAACGCACCAAATAACCATCCTGAGAAGTGAGAACTGTAAGACTCTCCAGATCTCCGTGTATAATGCAGACGGCAGCCATCGAGTGTACAAAAGCCGCGCATCCTCCTCCTCCTCGTCCGTGATAGGTGAACTTAGTTTCCCAGCAGTGAGTCAGTGTTCCGCCTATCATGGACATCCTCTCATTCTCATCCATGGGATGAGGATGAGAGGGTGTCCGTGATAGGCAGAACACTGACTCACTGCTGGGAGTGTTCCCCTATCACAAACGAGGAGGAGGAGGAGGAGGAAGCGCGGCTTTACTACACTGGATGGCTGCAGTCTGCATTATACACGGACACAGACAGGCATTACACGCTGCCTCTCTCTCTCTCTCCCAGGTATCGGATCAGGCATCGGGAGGATTTGCGCGAGTACAAGCACTCACGCAAATACTCGGCATCGGTCCCGATACCGATACTAGTATCGGTATCGGGACAACCCTAGTCAATAAGACCCCACATCTTTCCTCCAGGCTGGAAAGCATGGAATTGGAAAGAAAAAAAAACACTGATCTCATGCTTTCAGCTGCAATCATGTTCGTTCAGCACAGTGGTGTAGTGTATAGCACGTTCACCTAGCAGCAAAAGGGTTGCTGGTTCGAATCCCGCCCGTGACACCATCTGCCTTGAGTTTGCATGTTCTCCCTATGCCTGCGTGGGCTTCCTCCCACAATCTAAAAACATGCTGTAAATCGGATCCTGTCTAAATAAGCCCTAATATGCAGTAGGATATTTAGGTTTTGTGCTGCCCTAGGCCTGACCAAATTTCTGCACCCCCCAATAGAAAAATGACCCACCCTTCCTGTCAAGGCCACACCCTGTTTATTTATGACCCACCCAGGAATTTTCAGGGGACACACACAAGTTCTGTGGGGGGGGGGGCACAGGAGTCCCTTAATTTGCCTAGTTTTTCTCTCACTTGCTGTTTGGCTATGGGGCAGGAAGTGAAGGCCAATCTCCCCAAATGGACAGGGATAATACAAAATAAACTGACAGGGCTTATAACCCTTCCCCCCCAACTCTATCCAAAATGAAAGAAAACAAAAAAAGAATTGTTGATTATAGTTCCAGTTTAACCCCAAATTTCAGATAATTTTATTGAGAGGCCTAAGAAAGTATAACCATGCCAATAGGCCAGGATCCAGCGTTGCTAATATGTATGAATGTGTGTTAGGTACCCCCACAAACACCACCCAATGTTAAATCAACAATTTTCTTGTTTGTTTTGGGGATGCCTGCACCCCTGATAGGGTAAAGACACCTCACAAATGTTGTCACTTTCTACTCAATTCATTCACTTCCTGCCACATAGCCAAACAGGAAGTGAGGGTAAAACCTGATTAATGTCTTGTTGGGGACACCAATCAATCTAAATAGTTTCCCATTATGGAAATTGTATTTTGCTGTGTATACCCCAAATTAGTAGGGATCTTGGACTTTGGGGTCCATTTACTAAAGGCAAATCCACTTAGCACTACAAGTGAACAAGCAAGGAAGAAAAAAAAAACTTGGCGGGATTGGATGTTAAAACCATCAGTGCTTCCCTTCTGATTTTCATTGACTACGCTTCTACTGCAGAGCGGCTTTGCCTTTACTAAACCCCAAACTAACTAATCATTTTGGGTGTACACAGCAGTGCAATTTGCTTAATGGGGACACTAGTTAGATTGACCTGTGTCCCGAAGAAAAGACCATTGGTAGGGTTTTAACCTCACTTCCTGTTCAGCTGTGTGACAGGAAGTGAAGCCAATTTTATGAAAAGGGACACAAAGCCCAACCTAAAAACACAAGCAGGGGTTCTAACACTCACTTGGCTTCCCTCAAACACCCACAATTAGAATAGGATTGTCTTGTGCTAGATTCAAGCACAGTGCTGTAAATCAGCACTTCAAGCCTGTCCACCAATACACCATCCCCCCCAACAGGCCATGTTTGCAGGTTTTCCTTCATCTTGCACATGTGCTTTAAAAAGACAGTCTGGACATCAATTCTAGGAAACAATACTTACCGCTTT
This sequence comes from Rana kukunoris, assembly GCA_029574335.1. Taxonomy (NCBI): domain Eukaryota; kingdom Metazoa; phylum Chordata; class Amphibia; order Anura; family Ranidae; genus Rana; species Rana kukunoris. The sequence goes on along the minus strand of CM056060.1, from coordinate 54,487,970 downwards.
GTCTTTCCTTCTCTAGTGACTAAACATGGCAGCAAACATTTCATGCATACACACCAGCAAAGACGCTTAGAGACAAATCACACTTGATGGTTTAGGGCCAAACTATTTTAGCTGCAGCTGTTAAAATCCGTAGCATGAAAAAATATCACAAAACAAACTTCAAAATTTGAAAGTAATTTTATTGGTCCACAAAACAAGGAAAGCAAAACAAAAAATTAAAAATAAACACATAAACAAAAAAACCCCATAAAAAAATAGACCTAGGTTGATTTTAGACAGTAAGTGGAATATGGTTTATGCTTTTGAAATAACAGGATAGACCCACAGGATTAAAACATTAGTCATTAACGTCTTGAGAAACATTTTGCTAAATTTTGCAACAGACCAAAACATCAAAGTGAACATCATTAAATAAAACAATTGCCCCCCCCCAAAAAAAAAACTTGCTCAAAAACATCTCTGTTTCACCCCACCATTCTTGCCAGCCAGCAAGTCTGCCCCCTCTCGTGTGCTCTATCCACGCTTTTTATAACATGTGTGCTAATGAACCAATGGGAAACACATGAAGAAATGTCAGCCTCTAGTTTGTGTGCACTTGTAACTGCTTACACCTGTTAAGGATGTCCTTAAATTACTGAGCATGCTCAGAAACATGCAAGTCATTGTGAGGCACAAAAACCCAGCTTAAATTTTCGAGCATGCCCAGTTCACTCGAGATGCATTAACCACTTAAGGACCCCGGCACGCACATATACGGCCACAGAATGGCACGTACAGGCACAAGGGCGTAAATTTACGTCCCCGCCTGAGTGCGGTTCGGGGGTCCCATCGGGACCCCCTCCGCGGCGTGCGGGGGTCCCCCTACCTCTGAGAGCGATCCGGGATCTGCGGGCGGATGTCCGTGATATCCGCCCCCCCCGCGATCGCTCCCAGCCAATGGGAGCGCGCTCCCAGCCTGTCACTTCCTCCTCCTGTGTTTACACAGGAAGGAGGAAATGATGTATTCTCTCATCGCAGCGCTGTTTCCCAGCGCTGCTGATGAGAGAAGACATCACAAGTAAGTGTGCACCAACACAACACTGACACACACTCACATAGGCATATTAACCCCTTGTGATCGCCCCCCCCACCCCCCTGTCACAGTGTCACTGAATGCAGTGATTTAATCACTGCATTTAGTGTCAGTGTGACAGGCAGTGTAAAAAACAGTTAGTGTTAGGTTCAGGATAGCCCCCCCACCCCCCCTAATAACGTTTTAACCCCCTGATCACCGCCCTAGTTAACCCTTTCACTCCCTATTGCCAGCGTCACTAAGCGATCATTTTTCTGATCGCTGTATTAGTGCCGCTGTTCCCGCTAGGTAGCTATTTTTTTTTTATTGCGATTTTTTTTTTACTAAAGACATGTGGCTAAATAAATTTTGGCCTAAATGTTTGACTAAAATTTAGTTTATTTGATTTTTTTTTTAACAAAAAGTAAAAAATAGTGTTTTTTTTTCAAAAATGTCGCTCTATTTTTGTATATAGCGCAAAAAATAAAAATCGCAGAGGTGATCAAATACCACCAAAAGAAAGCTCTATTTGTGGGAAGAAAAGGACGCAAATTTTGTTTGGGAGCCACGTCGCACGACCGCGCAATTGTCTGTTAAAGCGACGCAGTGCCGAATCGCAAAAACACCTTGGGTCATTTACCAGCGTATTGGTCCGGGTCTTAAGTGGTTAACATAATCAAAGCTGCAATGGTGGATGAAAGCATGAGGGCTGTTTTTTTTTCCCTGAACTGATGCTTCCCAACCTGAAGGGGAGGTCTTATTGAATTTTTACGTAACAAACATAAATAATAGTAATTAAAACGCCCCTGTCCCTAGTAGCTCGCAGTCAGAAGCAAACACGCACAATTTTGCACAATCATAGCATACGTTAGAGCGAGAGCAATACTTTAAGCACTAGACCTCCTCTGTAACTCTGAACTGGTAACCTAAAAAAAAAAAGTGTTGCCTATGGGTATTTTCAAGTACTGAAGTTTGGCGCCATTCCATGAGTGTGTGCAATATTAAAGCGTGACATGTTAGGTATCTATTTACTCGGTGTAACATCATCTTTCACATTATGGCCAAAAATTGGGCTAACTTTAGTGTTTTGTTAATTTTTAACCACTTGAGCCCCAGACCATATTACTGGTCACTGACCGGGCCAGTTTTTGCGTTTCGGCACTGCGTCATTTTAACTGACAATTGCGCGGTTGTGCGACGTGGCTCCCAAACAAAATTGGCGTCCTCTTTTTTCCCCCCACAAAATTAATTTTTTTTTTGTGGTATTTGATCACCTCTGCGTTTTTTCTTATTATTGCTCGAACCAAAAATATAGTGACAATTTTGTAAATAAAAAGACAACTTTTTTACTGTTTGCTATAATAAATCTCCCCAAAAATATATATAAATAAACTTTTTTGCCCTCAGTGTAGGCCGATACGTATTCTTCAACATATTTTTGGTTCCAAAAAATCACAATAAGCGTTTGATTGGTTTGGGCAAAAGTTATAAATAGGGGTTCGTTTTTTTTTTTTATGTATATATATTTTTTTTACTAGTAATGGCGGCGATCAGTGATTTTTATGGCTACTGCGACATTATGGCAGACACATTTTTGGGACCTTTGGCATTTTTCTAGCGACCAATGGTATACAAATGCATTGCTTACTATAAAAATGTCACTGGCAGGGAAGTGGTTGATTATGTTACCTGGGTGTGTTCTAACTGTAAAGGGGGTGGGACTGACTAGGGGAAATGACAGATCGCTGTTCATACATTGTATGAACAGACGAGCAGGCATTCCCCCCTGACAGGACCGGATAAAGGGGAACTCCACACCAAATAAAGCGCCCCCCCCCTCCTGAGCCGTACCAGACCGCATGCCCTCGACATGGGGGAGTGTGTGCTTTGGGGGAGGGGGGCACTGCCCCCCCCAAGCACTCTTGTCCCCATGTCGATAAGGACAAGAGCCTCTTCCCGACAACCCTGGCCGTTGGTTGTCGGGGTATGCGGGCGGGGGGCTTATCAGAATCTGAGAGCCCCCTTTAATAAGGGGGCCCCCAGATACCGGCCCCCCACCCTATGTGAATGAGTATGGGGTACATCGTACCCCTACCCATTCACCTGGGGGAAAAGTGTAAAAATAAGACACCACACAGAATAAAATAATTTATTAGTCAGCTGGGGGTCTTCTGCCGGGACCACCACCCCATTGTGCCCCGGACTTTGCTGTTTTCTGCACCCCCCCGGTGCGCTTGCCCCCCCGGGCTTCCAGCTGTCTTCCGCCGGGGGGCGACACCCCCGGTCTTTTCCGCCATCGCCCCCACCCCATAAAGCTCTTTTACATCGGGGGGGGGGGGCGGCGGAAAAGACCGGGGGTGTCGCCCCCTGGGCCTCTGGCTGTCTTCTGCCGGGGTGCTCCAGCCCCCCGGGCTTCTGGCCGTCTTCCGCCGGGGGGGGCGACACCCGCCGATGCTCTCCGCCATCTTCGGCCGGGCCCCCACCCCAAATTAAGCTCTTTTACAATCAGGGGGGCCGGCGGAAAATTGCAGAGAACACCGGGGGTGTCGTCCCCCCTCGGGCTTCTAGTCGTCTTCTGCCGGGGGGCTCCAGCCTCCCACGGGCTTCTTTTTTTTTTTTTACGTTTAATCCTTCTTTATTTAGGAAATTTTAGTTTTATAGCAGAAGTTACTTATCCATTTCATTGAAACAAAACATATAAACAGAACATTAACTTATTATCTCGTAGTCCTTTATATTCGTTAAGACTAAGAGGGGAATTTGGAGATAGGGATGGGTGCAGGCTAATTGTTTACTTCTGGGGTTATCCTAGCTACAGGGCCCTGTATTATCTCCTGAAGTTTCTCCCCCAGGTTTGAGTTCCCCCTCTAAATAATGGGGTGTTATATTCCCCTGTTTTCTCCAGCCTCACCCTATTATCCATCTTTAATTGTCCTTTTTACCCCAGCCTCCCCCTGTCCTTAATTCCATTTATAATTCCCATATTCTCTTGTGTTACCGTATCTCCTTTTATTTCCTTCTTCCCACCCTGACCTCCCCCACCCTCAGTTTCTCCCTCCTCTCCCCTCTTGTAGGGCAGAGCTCTTTATCCAATTTCTTAGGGCCTCACTCAATCCCGTTCCTCCACTCCCCTCCCCATCAACTTCCTCCCTTCTTCTGAATACATGAATGCGTTCCATGTTCCCCAGGTCGTATTATATTGTTCCTTTCTATCTTGGGCTGATAATACCACGTCTTCTATTGCACAAATATTCCTCACCCTATAGAGCCAGTCGGTTATCGTAGGGGGGTTGTTTTTTTTCCAATTTTGAGTTATCCCAGCCTTAGCTTCGTTGATCATATGGCATATGATCGATTTCTTATATGTTTTTATTGGAATCTGTGTTAGGTGCAGCAGGCAGAAAGCTGGATCGTCCTGTATTTGATATGTTGTAAATTTTTGGGTTATCCTTAGTACTTCCTGCCAGTATTTCCTAATCTTTGGGCAGGTCCAGAATAAATGGTACATAGTTCCCCTATCTTTCTTGCATCTCCAACAGGTATCTAAGGTTCCCGGAAACACCCTACTCAGTTTCTCTGGTGTGTAGTACCATCTATTTAATATTTTATAATTTAATTCTTGGAGCCTAGTACTTATTGATGTTTTCATGGTTAAATTAATTATTTTTTGCTGCTGAGTTTGTGAGAAATTTCTCTCCATATCTCTGGCCCATTCTCTTATAGATGGTATCTCCTGGCCTTCTAAAGGTGTTATTCCTAACCTATACATCCTAGATAGTAGTTTATCTGGGGGTTCCTGGATTTCACAGTATCTTTCAAATTGTGTTAATTCCCTTTTGTATCTACTTGTTGGTCCCAGGGAGTTCAGGAAGTGACACAATTGTACAGCTTGCCAATTTTTAACCCCATATCTTCCTTCCGGGAGTACCAATGAGGATACAGTTGGCCATCTGTCTCGTTCTGAAAAATGTACTATCTGTGTAAGGCCCCTCTCTCTGAGATTCCTGTATGCTCCTTTCTCCATACCTGGTGGAAAGCATGGGTTTCCTAATACTGGATACAGGGGGGAAAAGCTTGAAGTGTGTTTACCTAACTGGCATATCTTGTGGTCTATTGCTAGCGTCGTCCCTATAATTGGATGTTTTTTTAATTGTGTCGGCAGTGTTTGATAGCACCAAAGTGCTCTTTGCAGTGGGACTTGACTGATTTCTTGTTCGAGGTCTACCCATAGCTTTGATCCTATACTCCTGCCCCATTCTATAATCCTACCCATATGGACCGCTTGATAATATTTAGTTACATCTGGTATTGCTAAGCCTCCATTACTCTTAGGTAAGAACATCATACTCCTACTGATCCTGGGTTTTTTCTTAGACCAAATGAACTTGAAAAGAAGCCTATTTACTTGAAGTAAAAAGGCAGGGGGGATCTTAACCACTTAAGACCCGGACCAATACGCTGGCAAATGACCCAAGGGGTTTTTGCGATTCGGCACTGCGTCGCTTTAACAGACAATTGCGCGGTCGTGCGACGTGGCTCCCAAACAAAATTTGCGTCCTTTTTTTCCCACAAATAGAGCTTTCTTTTGGTGGTATTTGATCACCTCTGCGGTTTTTATTTTTTGCGCTATAAACAAAAATAGAGCGACAATTTAAAAAAAAATGCAATATTTTTTACTTTTTGCTATAATAAATATCCCCCAAAAATATATAAAAAAACATTTTTTTTCCTCAGTTTAGGCCGATACGTATTCTTCTACATATTTTTGGTAAAAAAAATCGCAATAAGCGTTTATCGGTTGGTTTTCGCAAAATTTATAGCGTTTACAAAATAAGGGATAGTTTTATTGCATTTTTATTAATCATTTTTTTTTTACTACTAATATCGGCGATCAGCGATTTTTTTCGTGACTGCGACAATATGGCGGACACTTCGGACAATTTTGACAAATTTTTGGGACAATTGTCATTTTCACAGCAAAAAATGCATTTAAATTGCATTGTTTACTGTGGAAATGACAGTTGCAGTTTGGGAGTTAACCACAGGTGGCGCTGTAGGGAATGTGTGCCCTAATGTGTTGTTTACAACTGTAGGGGGGTGTGGCTGTAGGTGTGACGTCATCGATCGCGTCCCCCTATTACAGGGATGACGCGATCGATGCTCCGGCCACAGAGAAGCACGGGGAAGCCGTGTGTACACACGGCTCTCCCCGTTCTTCCGCTCCAGGGACGGATCGCCGCACTGCAGCGGCGATCGGGTCCGCGAATCCCGCGGTCCCGGTCCTGGAGCTTCGGACCGGGTCGCGGGCGCGCGCCCGCGACCCACGGCTGGGTACTAAAACCAACGTATATATACGTTGATGTGCCCAGCCGTGCCATTCTGCCGACGTAAATTTGCAGTAGGCGGTCCTTAAGTGGTTAATTGGTATTGTTTGAAGCAAATATAGTATTCTAGGGAGTATGCTCATCTTGATAGCATTACATCTCCCAAACCAAGAATGAAATCCTCTCTGCCATTTCTTCAAAGTATCCTTGATTATATTCATCAATGGAGGGAAATTTATTTCAAAAATGTTACCTAATTTTGGTGGGATATGTATCCCCAGATATTTCAGGGCTGTCTTAACCCACTTAAATTTAAAATTAGGTTTTAGGGTTTGTTGTAAGCCCCCCGGTAATTCCACACTCATTGCTTCTGATTTCTCATAATTAATTTTTAGATTTGCTAATTTCCCATACTCCTCTATTTCTCTCATCAGATTCTGTAGTGATTCCCGGGGGTGAGATATGGTGAACAGCATATCGTCTGCAAATGCAGAAATGTTATATTCTCTGTCCCCTATATCTAATCCCCGGACTCTCGGATTTTGCCTAATCCTATTCAACAGAGGTTCCAATGTCAAAACATATAATAGCGGGGACAGTGGACACCCCTGTCTTGTTCCATTCAATATTTTAATAGGCTCTAAGAGGATCCCGTTTACCTTGATTAGTGCTTGAGGTGTAGTATATACCCCCATAATCCATCTATACATATGTTCTCCTAATCCAATGTGTCTTAGTACTCCTGCCATAAACTTCCAATTGACTCGGTCAAAGGCCTTTTCGGCGTCTGTACTCAGAAAGATTGAAGGTGTTTTGGTTTCCCTTGCCCAGTGTACCAGGTTCAATACTTTGATAGTATTGTCCCTGGCTTCCCGGGTCGGGATAAAACCCACCTGATCTAGATGTATTAGCTGTGTCAAGAGGGGCTGTAATCGGGCTGCTATTAATTTAGTGAAGAGTTTTAGCTCTGTGTTCAACAATGAGATCGGGCGATAGCTACCGCACTCCGCCGGGTCCTTCCCTTCTTTGAGAATCACCGCAATATGTGCCATGAGGGCTTCCGGGCGGAGTGCGGTAGATCGGCCGATCTCATTGAACATCCTAATCATGTACGGTCCAAGAACGGGGTAGAAATGCTGGTAATACTGAATAGAAAACCCATCTGGGCCTGGAGCTTTCCCTTTTTTAACCATTTTCATAACTCCTTGGAGTTCCTCCATTGAGATGGGTCTGTCCAGGTTCTCCCTTTCAGTTGAGGGTAATCTTTTAAGATGTGCTGAGGATAAGTAGTCCTCTATCCTTCCTCTAGGGATATCTATTTGTTCTAAGTTGTATAGGGAGGAATAGTATTCTCTAAATCTCTGCGCTATATCTTTAGGGAGTGACATTATCTGGCCATTCTTGCCCTTGATATGTGGTATATACACAGTGTTCCTAGTGTCTTTCAATTTCCCTGCTAAGACTTTACCGCACTTATCACCTAATTCGTATGTTATCCTTCTGCCTACTTGAATAATCGCTTTAGCTTTATACCTCAGTAGGTCAGCTAACTCCCTCCTTTTATGTCCTAATTCTTCTCCTACGTTTATTGACTGTGTACCTTTATGTTGCATTTCCAAGGTTTGGATATCTATCGTTAGTTTCCTAACCTGATTTTCTCGCATTCTTTTTATTCTTGCCCCATGCTTTATCAATAATCCCCTCATCACCGCCTTGTGGGCCTCCCACACCACACTTGGGTCGCTCCCCGGGGTATCGTTGATCCGAAAGTATTCTCCTAGTTCCTTTTCTCCTGCCTCTTTAACCTCTGGGGTCTGTAGTAAGCTTTCATTCAGACGCCAACGATACCCCGTGGAGAGAGCCTTGCCTGATATTATTATGTCGATTGCCACTGGGGCGTGGTCTGACCAAGTTATAATCCCAATGTTTTCTTCCTCCACTCCCGTCAATAGATAGTGAGGAATCAAAAAATAATCCAACTGGGAGTACCTTTTATGTGGATTAGAATAGAAGGTATAATCTCTCTCCTCCCCATGGAATATCCTCCAAGCGTCGACCAGATGCATTTCTTTTAACTTTCGCAGGACTCGCCTCCTAGATTTTCCTGATAGAGAGGAAGACCCTAGAGATGTATCTAATTTGGGGTCTAGTGTCATGTTAATATCTCCTCCTAGGATCAGCTTCCCTTCTATGAATTTGTCTAATTTAGACAGTACTTTAATCAGGAAGGTGTCTTGATACGTATTAGGTGTATATACAGTAGCTAATGTTACTTTCTCGTCTCCTAAGGTACCTTTTAAGAATATATACCTTCCATTTTCGTCTATCTGTTTTTCCGTTAGTGACCAGGCGATCTGGTTGGATATTAGTATAGCCACTCCTTTAGATTTAGATGATGGGCTAAAGGCGTGGTAGGCACAGGGGAAGAATCTATTTTGTAAATAGGGTAACCGACTGGCTCTAAGATTGGTTTCTTGGACAAAGGCCACGTCTGAGCGCATTTTTTTGAGTTCGCTAAGGAGCATTCTCCTTTTTTCTGGGGTGTTTAGTCCCTTAACGTTAAAAGTGGTAATCCTTATACCCCCCATCTTTGCAACCAGGGATCCTCTCTTTTCCTCTCTTTTCCTCTCCTCTTCCCTCTCCCTCCCCTCTCCCCCTAGAAACAGGGAGACGAGGCAGAGTGAATGAGGGAGGAAGGAGAGGGCACCACGCCAAAGAGAGGAGAGAGAAGAGAGACAAATAAAAAAGGCCCCCCCCACCCAACCCTCCGCTTCCCCTAACTTATTGACAGTGAGGATCAAGAGGGTTTAGTACAAAGACCCCCCCCCTCTACCCCAGAGCCAATTTAGCTCCTACTTGCTTACTCTAATACCCTGTCCCCTGAGTATTCCCCTGAGTAATTCCCTATCGGGGGGTACTGGTTACGCACGCTCCTGTACCAAGGTGCCCCCTCTCCTTCCAGCCCTCCTTCCAACTCCACTTTATTTAAATTATACTATATATTATATTGCCTATCTTTGTTAATCCCTGGATCTCGAGTTATCCTAATTTAATTCCTCCCCCTTCTCTCCCCTCCCCCCTTCCCTCCCGCCCACCTCATATTATTGCCCCACTAGTGAGCTACTCGTTCTCCCTAGGTACCTAATCGTTAATAACTCCAGGGTAGTGTCCTTCCTCGGCCTAATGGCTTCACCATATGTAATTATTCCTCCCCCCCCACTCCCGATACTAAGGTTAAATCACTCTATAGAATGTATGTACCAATTATTCATATAGTATTCTCACAGTACATAATAAATATAATCTGTAATACAGTTTTCTTACAGTAGTTCAGAAAGGGAAAGGAAAAAACAAACTAGTTTTATAATACATTCTAAGACATCATACGTGGCACGTCTCAATCCGTGCCCTATCCAAATTATTTTCCCCAGGTCCAATTCTCGTACATGTTCATAATACATTAATAGTACATTAATAATACATTGATAATTCCAAATAAGTTGTACTGATCCTTGTACCTAGGTTATCAATAAACCTGCTTGGAGTCGGGGGACCCCCCCCCCCTCCACCCACCCTCCCCACCCCCCTCCCCTCCTACCCCTTCCCATATGTGTTTTACTCCTTAATGTATATTGACTGTGAGTGTTAAATATGTGTAGAGCTTAGCTGCTCTAATACTGTGGACTGTGAATTGTGACTAACCTATTTAGTGACTTATGTGATACCCTCCTAATTAATATGCCCATTGGGCTCTCACTTTAGTTCCCACCCCCCTTAACCTTGTGTAAAGTGTGCATTGAATATATTATCTGTTATAGTGTGTGGTGTAGTTGTGTTGCCCCCCTTATACCCCCACCCCTCACCCCCACTTCCCTGTCCTATTCCCCCCATCTAATCCCCATTCCCCCATCCCCCCTCCCCCCAATCCTACCCCCCACCCCCCCCACCCCCCCTCTCAATACCGCGCACACTTCTCATACCGTCTACCGCACTCAGGGGTTTTAAAAAGTCCAGAGGAGGTAAGGCAAAAAAAGCACAACAGAAAAAGGTACCAAAAAAAAAAAAGAAAAAAGGGAAAAAAGTCCAATCTCTCTCAAAGGTCCAAAAAAGAAAGGGGGAGGGGAGAGAGGGGCAGCCAGCAAGTCCTCAAACTTTAATTATTCCTCAAGATTGGCTGTCTCCAATCCACAACCTCAAAAGAGTTGATCCCCAAAAAGGAGAAGAGTTCCGGCAAGTCATTTTTGGAGCGCAGCCAAAATGTACCTGTGTCTTGTTTCCTGATTAGTACTGATATTGGATACCTCCATCTGTATGTTCCCCCTAATTCCCTTATTCGATCTAATATGGGGCGTAACATAGCTCTCCGTTGCAGAGTAGCACTTGATAGATCTGGTAGTATCTTCAACTGAGCTCCATTAAATTCTATAGTCCCCATGTCCCAAGATTTCCTTAATATTGCCTCTTTTTGTCTAAAGTAATGCAGTCTACATATCACATCTCGAGGCCGAGAGCTATCTTTGGGCTTGGGGCCTAGGGCCCTATGAACTCTGTCCATCTCAAGATTTAAGGGTAAAGCATCTTTCAATAATACCAGAAAAATATTTTTTACCGTCTCTTGGAGGTCTTCTGGGACTGCTGCTTCAGGGATACCTCTTATACGTAAATTATTCCGTCTGTTCCTGTCTTGGATTTCCTCTAGTTGTAACGGTAGGGAATTGATCACCTCTAATTGCATGTTTCTTTCCTGTTCCAATGTCGTCACACGCACTATAAGATCTTTAGAGGTACTTTCAATCATGGTCGTACAATTTTCTAGGCCCTGGACTTCCCCTTTAATCTCTTCTATTTCTCTGCAGTGAGCTTCCTCTATTTTTGTAATAAGTATAGTGATGTCCTCTCTTGTTGGTAATGCCTGTATCATAGATTTTAAGGTCTCAAGCTCACTCTTCCCCCCCTTCACTCAACCTAGAGGGGGGGTCACTCCCACCTATATTGGTCACCCGGGGGCTTTGGGGGGCTATCTGTAGTGTCTTCACGTCTGCCCGTACCTCTAGCCTTGGAATGGTAGTCTGTGTTTGTATCTGCAGGTTCTGCAGGCTCTGACCCTGCACGCCCCCTTGCTCGCTCCCTTTCTCCATTTTAGAAAAATAGCTCTGGATCTCCAGGTGGCCTGCTAGGTTGGGTGGCTGTGATAGCAATGCGGTCCTCCGGGAAGTACGTGTGTCTCTGGCTCTAGCTGCACACCTACCTCCCCTCCACTTTCCACCTTAGTTTTTTGCTATTAAGTTTTTGAGCTTTATAGTACGCGCTCCTCTCAGCGTCTCTCTGAGGCACTTGGCAGCCTGTGGGGCTGGGATAGAACCTCCACACCACTCACTACACACCGCACACAGCCACCTATCCCACTATGGAGCTTCCCTGCCGCAATATCCCAGCCTGCACCTCGCTCCTGATCCCGTCTCCGGTCTCTTCAGCTCCTTTCTCTCGGCTTCTGGCGACTGGCTCCCTCTATTTTTAATTCCACTGGGGCCCGACGGATCTCAGCGGTCACACCGACATACACATCCTGTGTCCGGCGAAAAGACGGAGGGATAAGACGCCCAAGACGCGGCGCGCAGCGGGATCAGGCCAGGGTATGACACGCAGGCTTCAAACGGCTCGCAGCAGTTCCGGGGTAGTCCGGGATGGTTCCCCCAGGGATTTCAGCGGCAATAGATCACCTTCCTCGGTTACCTTGTATGTGTCACGCACGGAGGACATGGAGGTAGCGGGAGCTCACACCTTCACAACCTCACTCGGCCATGCGCAGACCACGCCCCCCCCCCCACGGGCTTCTGGCTGTCTTCCGCCGCGGGGCGACACCCGCAGGCTTCTTCGGTGGCCTCCGCTTCTGCCTGGCTCCTCCGCTGGGGCCAGGGCTTCTCGTCACTGTGTCGCTGTCTTCTGCCCCATGTCGATAGGGACAAGAGCCTCTTCCCAACAACCTTGGCCGTTGGTTGTCGGGGTATGCAGGCGGGGGGCTTATCAGAATCTGAGAGCCCCCTCTAATAAGGGGGCCCCCAGATTCTGGCCCCCCACCCTATGTGAATGAGTATGGGGTACATCATACCCCTACCCATTCACCTGGGGGGAAAAAAAATAAAGGAAAATAATGCACCACACGGGATAAAGGAGAACTCCACACCAAATTTTACAAAAAAACGGCGTGGGATACCCCTCCAGGTGCATAACAGGCCCTTAGGGGGGCGTGGCCTGGCTGTGCAGGAAGATGGACGCTTAAGCTCAGTGCTCCAGCCACCCCAGAACGGAATAACTCCATAAGCCGAGGTTTCCTGCCGGTTTTTGTCCTGAAGAGACCATGGGCACTTCGTCAAGGCAATCCTCGACCTCCCACTCCCGTTCGTCGCGGGAAAATACCGGACCTCAGGGCCATAACATCCCTGAGATGTTCCGCACCCCACGGGGAAACATGGCGCCTTCCCGCCACTCTGCCTCGCAGGACTCAGTACTGCACCCTCCCGCAACACCCCCTGAAGCCGTTTTGCTGACACCACTAGCTACCTCCTTGCCCCCGATGCTGCCTGGGCAGGGGATACAGAGCTCGTCTCCGCTACCACAGCTGACTATACTGGACCTCAGAGCGATTGCGGCGGACATTAAAGACACCCTCTTGACGGCCCTAACGGCGGCCGTAGCGGAACTCCGGATCGACATCAGGGCCCTATCTGACAGGGTCGCAACGACTGAGCGGGCGGTGAAAGAACACGACCAGGTCCTCCATCGCTCCACTAGAATGATAGACGATCACACCCTCCAGCTGAGGGATGTGAACAGACATCTGGAGGACCTGGACAACAGGGGACGCCGCCATAACCTGAGAGTGAGGGGACTCCCAGAAACCATCGAAGGTGAGGGTGTGAAACAGGAGGTCACTGCAATCTTCAACGGAATTCTGGGCAGACCCCCCCAGTCCAGGATCGAAATGGAGAGAATCCATCGGGCCCTCCGTCCTAGGGGTAGGGACACTGACCCCCCCAGGGACGTGGTTTGCTGTATTGTAGACTTTGGCCTAAAAGAAGAAATTCTGCAGCGTGCCCGGGGGCAGAGACTTTCACATGGCAACGCTCAATTGCAAATCTATCAGGACCTCTCGGGGATTACTTTGCAACACCGCCGAGATCTCAGGCCCTTGTTGGAAGTGCTTAGGGAGCGGGATATCAAATATAAGTGGAAATTTCCTTTCTGCCTAGCAGCATCCCATCAAGGTCATAATGCTGCCCTGAGAGTTCCGGAGGACTTGCCTCGATTCTGCAAGACCTTGGGTATACCGCTAGTAAAGGTACCCGACTGGTATGCCTCATATCGATGTTCGGTAGACAGGTGGGACAAGCTGCGTGAGGTGCCGATGGAGACCCAGGCTACTAGGCACCACAGGAGAAGGTCCCCATCTCCGTCAAGGAACCACCTGGTGTGTGTTTCCGGGGGAAGTGTCAGAGGCATGGCAGAGTGAGCGTGTGCGCTAGGAGAGTCTAGCGGAGCCCGCGGTGTGTGTGTACAGGAGAGCGGCTGAATCTGAGCCCCCTTCCCCGTGGTGGGAGAGCGGCGTATGGTTGCTGATGTCGCGGCGAGGACGTAGTGCCGCTAAAGACGCCAGAGGCATATCTAACCTGCCCTCCCAAAACGCCCACTCGTACATTACACGGTACATGACAGTGAAAAGGGGCGAACTCCAGGCAGATCTTGAGGTGACCGGAGTCTTTGGAGAGGTAAGGAGGAAATCCCTCACAGAATTCATCTCACCTGCGCTAGCGATAACCTCTCTCAGGATCCCTTTGAGCGGCACACCTAATACGTCTGCAGACAAGGACTTGGTGGAGAGCTCATATCAAGCGATAAGCACGGTGCAGGAGAGATCCCAGCAGAAGGAGGCGGAGGACGTAAAGGAGCGCAGTCCTTCCAAGGAGCAGCTTACAACAAAGGTACCGTTGTCTCTTACCTCTCCATTAGGAACATTGCACTCATTCAGTGAGTTATCTCACTCACTAGAGGGGGCAGTACCGCAACAGAGCACCCCAAATTTGGAAATTATGAGTCTTGATCAGTCTACAAGGGTGCCCAGGCCCCGGGAGGTATCTATGGGACTGGGACTGGGAGAGCAAGAAGCTTCCCCTGATATCAGCCAACTTAGTAGGCTCATACAGGCCCTCCCGACTAAGGAAGATATTCAGGAAATGTTAACAAACATTACAGGCGCAATTAGAGTGGAGATTGAAGAAGTGCGTACTAAAGTGGGGAAAGTAGAACAAAGAGCAGAGGGCCTGGAGCAACAACAAAACATCATAGACCTCAGAGTGTCAGTTCTAGAGGAAAAACTACTATACCAGCAGCAATACATAGACAGGTTACAACTGCAGTCAGAAGAAGCCGACAACAGAAGCAGAAGGAATAATCTCCGTATTAAAGGCATACCAGAGAACTTTGAGGGCCTAGAATTAAGAAAAGTGGTCACGTCTATTTTTAACAATATCTTAAAGAAACCCCTAGACACAAGGCTGGATCTGGATAGGGTACATAAAGTTCCTACGGTACTCCGCCAGGATCAAAGTAACCAAAGCAGCCCCCGGGATGTACTCTGTAGGGTGCATTTCTACAGAACGAAGGAGGAGATATTGAGGGCAGCGTGGAAAGAGGGCACAGCGGGGACATGGGAGGGGGCTGACATACAGATATTTCCTGACCTATGCTGGCAGACTAAATCTAGAAGGCGCATATTAAAGCCCCTGCTGGACTATATACGTAATAATGGAGCTACATATCGATGGGGGTTTCCATTGGCTTTAAACATTAAAAAAGAAGGAAGAGGCTTTCATCTAAGGGACCCCTCGCAACTTCCAACATTTTTTGAGTTTCTGGGATCAGATCCAATACAAGTCCCCAACTGGTTGGATATACCAGCAGTAGGGGAGAGATCTTGAAGAGAAATAGTGAAAAGGACCCCATAAAAAACTGAGCGAGGTAGAGGACATCTGGATTGGATTGATGCAAGCTATTATGGATCTTTTTTTTTTTTCTGGAGATTGTTCCCCTGTCTCTTTTTTCTTTTTATTTCTGAGGAGACCTTTTTTTTTTTTTGGGAACATATGGATATGACTAAGTTATGTTTGGCCCCTGAACTATCCCAAATATTAACATGAACATGTGGTCAGGGCTTTAGATGGCACTGTAGTAATTGGGGATCTCCTTGATCTTTTTTTTTTGTGCTTAGACCTCCAAACTTCCCACGTAGGGGAGACTCTGGACTACATGTCTACAAAAGGTGGGGTCACTGGCACCTTCTAGGTTCTCCCCAATTACTTCAACCTTAATCCCCCCCCTTCCTTTTTTTCATCCTGTTTATCGGTATACTAGGACCAGGATATGGGGTGGCATAATAACCTACCCCAAGCTAGATATTCGGCTGTATAAGAGACCTAATCCAACTATACATAGATGCGAGACCCCTGAAGTCTGCCGGGGGGGGGGGTAGGGGAAGGGGAGGGGGTGGGTGAGTTTTTTTTTGGGGGATCTATTAGAACACACAGGCAAACTGTAGCTATTGTACTTATTTCTATTTTTTTTTTTTTTTGGCCACAAGCAGACACACACACACATATTCACATATACTTACACACACACACACACACATATATATACCCATACACACTTATACACATTTACTTCAATGATACCAATGACACTGTGGTTAGATATAATAAGATTATATATATATTGACACATTGACACATATAGGCACACTCCACAATAGATAGTGGTTTCTGATTTCTGACACATAAACAGTACAAGAACACCTTAGACACAGCGTGACCATGTGAGGCTCGGGGTTTTTTTTTTTTGGGGATTCGGGAGAGTGGAGGTGAAAGGGGGGAAAGAGGGAGGGAGGGAGGGCCTAGGGAAGGGAGGAGGGGCGGCAGACCAAGAGGGTTAGGAATTAGGAACTAGGAGCGATTAGGAAAGATCAGTACAATGAGGAGGGGATGAGTTGAGGAGATGGAACCCGGATGAGATCTGGGGCCTGGCCAAGGAAGGGGAATGAGCTAGGGAAAGGAGACCTTATAGGACCACCCCGAGTCAAAAGCAGGAAGTAATATAAGCCCAATATAGGTGATTGCGCGGTTTTTAATAAGGGAAGCACCCTGAAGCCCTGTAGTAGAAGGTGCACTCGGGGGGCCTTTGCAGTGTTTAGGAAGGAGGTATATCCTGGTTGAATTTATTTCTTTCTTCTTTGACTGATCAATGTAACGTATTGTAATACAATTGATAAATGTGTATCGCTTTATGATTTAGTAGCCATATATGCAATTATGGGATTGACCTGATTTATTCCACCACGGGAAGACTCCCCCCCCCCCCCCCCTTTTCTTTTTTCTCTCTGGCATATTTTGTTGTGCTTGTGTTTTTCTTTCTCTGTTTGCCATGCCGGGGGGGATGGGGGAGGAGGGGGAGACTTGGGGGGGGGGGTTCGGTTCTCATATAAATAGATGGGACACACCCACCGGGGCAGAAGCTAAGACTCACTGCGGTGTCTCTATACTTTTCCCCACCAGGGCGTCTCTCCTCCTATAGGAGGGAAGTCGGAGACGCTCGTCGGAATTTTTTTTTTTTTGGCCTTACATTAGCCGCAGGGGAGTAGTAGGTTGAACACCCCGCGGCGGTGAGCCAATCAATACTCGGAACTTGGACAGAGGACTCGAATCCGAGATACTAGGGGGGTGGGGGGAGGTGTGGGTTTTTTTTTTTTTTTCTCTCTCTCTCTCTCTCTTTCGCTCTTCCTCTCTCCTGATTCCTCCCCTTTCCGGTTTGCGTGTCTCCCGGGTTCTCCCCTCCTTGCTTCCCAACACTTTGTTGTGGCCTAAGGTCCCGAATCAACTGGGAGCCTTGGGGAGAGATACGAGAAAGGGAAAAGGGGAAAAGGAGGCGCAGGATGGATAGAATAAGTATTACCACTTACAACGTCAAGGGACTCAACTCCCCAGAAAAAAGATCTAAATTAAGAATGGAATTAGGGAAACTAAAAACACAAATTGTGTTTTTACAAGAAACGCATTTCAGAAAAGATAAGATACCTAAGATGCACTGTCAAAGATTCCCAGTAGTATACATGGGAGACTCTCAGACCTCAAAAGCGAACGGAGTAGCAATTTTGATGGCCAAAAACATAAAATGGAAAGAATCTAAGGTAATTGTAGATGAAGAGGGACGGTTCCTTATGGTGAAGGGGACATTAAACGAGCAAAAGGTCACTTTAACAAATATCTACCTCCCCAATGAAGACCCGGTCTCCGCGTTGGGAAAATTTGCGGACATTGTAAACCAACAAAGAGAAGGGGTTCTGATTCTGGGAGGAGATATGAACATGGTAATGGATCCGGAGTTGGATTCCTCCAAGGGGTCCTACAACATATCTAACACTAAACTGAGACAGGCGAAAACAATTTTTCAAAGCCTACAGCTAATAGATACTTGGAGGACCCTACATGTTCATGATAGGGACTACAGTTTTTATTCATCAAAACACAAAACATACACAAGAATAGACTATATATTCCTGGATCAAAAGATAGTGTTAAATTTAAGAGAAACCTCAATAGGCTCATTCACAATTTCAGACCATGCCTCAGTTCACTGTACTATAGATTGGGGGTCATCTGGTCCAAGAGAATGGATCTGGAGGATTAATGAATCCTTAATTAAAGACCCAGAGTATGAAAATAAGGTGAATTTGGAAATAGAGAGGTTTTTTGAAATGAACAAAGAGGACGGAACAACACCGCTATGTAAATGGGAAGCACACAAGTGCTATGTGAGAGGAATTCTTATCTCACTTGGGGCGCAGCGGAAGAGGATTCTCAGCGCAAAACTAGACAGTCTGCTCGGGGAAATCCGAATAGCAGAAAATGAACATAAAACATCGCAAAGAACTCAGATCGAAGAGAAACTAAGGTTGCTCCGAGATAAATTAAACCTATTACTCACGGAGAAGGCCAGGGCCAATCTAAGTAGATGTAGGAGGGCATACTATGAACATGGGAACAAACCGGGCAGGATGCTGGCCAATGCACTGAGAGAGACAAGAGCAAAAAAATATATTGAAAAAATAAAAACCCAAGGAGATAACTTAGTTAACTCATCACATTTAATAGCAAAAGCATTTAAAGAATACTATAGCGGTCTGTACCACCTGGAAACTCAACCTATATTAGCAGGAGGTCAGAGTAGAGAGGTGAGAGCAAAAGAATATCTTAGGGAGTCAGAAATGCCCACAATTCCAGAAGAAATGATAGCTAATATGGAGGGACCGATCACAATAGAGGAGTTTTTAGAGGCAATAAAGGAGATGAAACCGGGTAAATCCCCAGGCCCAGACGGTTATACCTTAACATATTATAAAACTTTACAGGAAAAACTGGCACCTAGATTTTTGAAGCCTTTAATTCGCTAAAAGACGGACAGCAGATGCGTAGAGAAACATTAGAAGCACATATTGCAATTATCCCCAAGGAGGGGAAAGATCCAACTCTATGTCCCAGCTACCGACCAATATCCTTACTGAACGTTGATCTGAAGATATTTGCAAAAATAATCGCCAACAGAATTCTACCCTTTATCCCAACCTTAATACACCCAGATCAGGTGGGTTTTACCCCGGGGCGGGAGGGAAGAGAGAATACGCAGAGACTTCTGAGTACTATCTATATGTCACAACTCTATCAAAAGCCAACAGTACTAATATCAACAGATGCGGAGAAAGCTTTTGACAGAGTGGATTGGGGATTTTTGAGAACTACATTACAACATATCGGATTGGGGGAAGGGATGAGAAATTGGATAGACAGTCTCTACTCCTGCCCTTCGGCCAGGGTGAAGGTAAAGGAGGCAATTTCTGGTCCCTTCCCAATATACAATGGGACAAGACAAGGGTGCCCACTCTCTCCAATAATCTTTATCCTTGTTCTGGAGCCGTTCTTGAGAACTGTACGGTCTAATACAGACATAAGAGGTTTTCGGATCAAGGGATCAGAGTATAAAGTAGCTGCATTTGCAGATGACCTCTTGTTCTCAATAACGGCTCCAGAGCTGTCCCTACCAGCCTTAATGAGGGAGATAGGGGACTATGGAACTCTGTCCAATTTTAAGGTGAATTATAATAAATCAGAGGCGATGGGAGTGGAAGTTAACAGACAGGCACAACAACAATTAGCGACAAATTTTCCCTTTAGATGGACAGACTCCCATATACCCTATCTGGGAACCAAAATACCAAAAAACCTGAATAGAACCTTTGACTTAAATTTTGTACCCTTGATAAGACAGTTCAAGGCAGATTTTCAGCGGTGGGATAAGGAAGTCTTTACATGGTTTGGGAGAATTAACATCATTAAAATGAATATCATGCCAAGATTACTTTATCCACTTCAGACCCTCCCTGTAAAGATTCCCTTGGGGTTTCTTAGGGATTTGAGAGTAAGATTTAGTAGGTTCATTTGGGCAGGAAAATCGGCGAGAGTACGACGTGAGATTCTGATTCTACCTAAGAGGAAGGGGGGGGGGGTGGGGTTACCAGACCCGGTGGCATACTATGATGCAGTCCATTTAGCAAGGGTGGTAGAATGGTGTACACACCAGAAGTCTAAACCTTGGATTCTCATGGAACAAAAGACTACGAAGATCCCTTTGGAGGGCTTAGTGTGGATCCAAGAGGTTGATATCCCACAAGAGGTCAAAAAGCACCCTACCCTAGGTGCCACAATACGAGTCACAAAAAGGAAATTTAGCAAAAGTAAGATCTCAGACTATACAAGCCCACTTGTCCCAGTCCTGGGGAACCCTAGGTTCCAATTAGGTATTACAGATCTCCATTTTGGCACTCTTAGACGCGCGGGAATGAGCAGGCTAATACACTTTGATACAGACAAGCAAAGGGCTGGTGGGGGAGAGATAGACGAGGACCCCAGAAGGGAGTTGGACCCATTGAGAGAAATTCAGTTGAGAACAGCAATTAGAGCATTAAGCCCACAAAACATTTCGAGTAGAGAACTCTCAGGGTTCGAAGAAACATGCCTGAAGGGTGAATCGCTGAGACATGGTCTGTCATTAATGTATAGCCTGTTGGTAGACATAGAAGCCCCCAAAAACCTACCATTCATACAAGCATGGGAAAGGGACTTAGGGATAGAATTCTCAGAGATTCAGAAAAAAAAAAAAATTTCCTTCACGCACAAGGCCTCCTTAGCTACCAAATATCAGAAAGGAAGCTACAAGATTTTAACTAGATGGTATAAAACTCCTGCCGTACTAAAACGTTTCTTTCCAGAAACTTCAGATCGCTGTTGGCGGTGTGGAGAGGAGGAGGGCACAATTTTACATATTTTCTGGGAATGTGTAAAAGTGAAGGAATTTTGGAAAATGATTGAGGACACAATAAAAGAAATTACTGAAGTGGAACTGGGAGAGAACCCAGCCACTTACCTATTGTACGATTTCCCACTTTCCATGGTAAAGTTGAAAAATTCCCTGCTTAGACACTTACTGACGGCAGCAAGGGCTTGCATCCCAATTTTGTGGAAAAGCACATCTACACCAACTAGACAACAATGGCTAGACAGAGTAACGGAAATCCAGCTGATGGAGAATCTGACGATGGGAATAAAAGAGCAAGAGGAGAAGTATAGACAAACTTGGGCCCCATATATAAGGTATAGAGAACGAGATAGCTGAGCTGACAAGGAAAAGGCAAGCACAGTTATGCACGGTTCATGGAGGCTATGAGACGCAGGGTTTCACGGGGGCCACTCCCCGGATACCCCTCCCACAACTGCGGCACTTTTCCTGTACGGCTCACTCATAGGACTGCATGCCGCATCTGGACACTAGAGGGGTCACCGACTACTGCCCGGGGTGGGTCTCCCATCATCCTCCTAGCTTCCTATATTTCGGTGACAGTCTTGATTGAACTGGGGGTTAACGCTCATGCTGAACATGGCAAGTCTCATCTGATGTTCCGGTAATGATTTGAATTAGTGTTAGGGCGCACCCCCCCTGCCCTCTACCCTGAGGTCCTCTTTCTCTGGCGGACTGGGGGGTCTCGGAGGATGAGCTCACCCTCCCCCTCCCCCCCGCCCGGTTATGGTTCACTACGTATTATGCAAGGTGGGGTCCCGCAGTGGGTGGGTCAGGGTGGTCCGGGGTGTACCCCACCCCAAGGTATAAGTAACCACAACCTAGGCTATAATGGGGAGACATGTATATGTTGTTTGGTTCAGCCACTCGCCTGCCTACAGAGCTTCCACTATCCGCCCAGGGGCCCGGGTTCTCTGTTAAATGTCAAGGTATAGCTTCTACGGGAATGACCTCCAATTGATAGCAGTTTAGTTCCAGGAACGTTCTGGGGTGGCTCATTGCCACTTGATACTGTTAGGCCTCGTACACACGATCGGACATATCCGATGAAAACGGTCCGCGGACCATTTCCATCGGATATGTCCGATCGGGAGTTTGATCCGATGGCGTGTACACACCATCGGATCAAATTCCCCGCCGCCGGACGGCGCGGTGACGCGGCGGTGACGTTGATGCCGCCGCGTCATCGCCACGTCACCGCACCAGGAAGTAAAACACTTCCGCGCATGCGCCCAATCCATTTGGTGGCGGCGCGGCGGCGGTGGGGGACGACATGTCTGCTGGTAAGTGTACTAACCAGCAGACATGTCGGGCGGACAGATTCCCACCGGATGGATTTCAAAGCATGCTTTGAAATCTGTCGGGTGGAGAAATCTGTCCGCTAGCCCATACACACGAGCGGAGATGTCTGCTGAAACGGTCCATCGGACCGTTTTCAGCGGACCTATCCCCTCGTGTGTACGCGGCCTTAGTGTTCCGCATTGTGTGTTTTTTGTTTTTGTTGCCTTCTTTTTTTTTTGACTGTTCATATTGATCTGTTTTCTGTGGCACATTCTACTATTTTTGTTTCTGTTCTAGGCCAGGTCAACCCCCCAACAGTGGTGTGTGGTGTCCTTAGACTCCACTACTGGGGTCGGGGGTACGATACACCCTGTACCGTTCCGATTTTCTTGGTTACACACTGTAAGTGAAGGGACTTCGTCCTGCCACTTAATCGGTATAATATCATATTCTTACTGTGGTACTGCCCTCAGAGATACGTAGGCTTACACATACTGCCCCCTATATCCAATCGTTGATAACTGTCTGGCTTCCCATCAAAGGGAGGCCCTGTCTCCCCTCCCGACGAGATGGCGACCAGGGTCACGGCTCCATCCCATGATCCAGGGAGAGCCTCCCACATGTCCAACTTCAAACTATACTCTCTAAACGCTCGTGGTCTCAATACACCTGAAAAACGCGCCCGTCTTCTTCATTTGCTCTGGAAAGAGAAACCCCACATAGCACTCATTCAAGAAACGCATTTCCGTTCCGACAATGTTCCCAAATAACACGATCGGAATTTCCCAATAGTCTACCATGCCACCAATGACTTGGCAAAGTCGAAGGGGGTGTCGGTGTTGATATCTCGACTCTGCCCTTTTCACGTTACGGACGTGCAAAGGGACCCTCAGGGCCGATATATCTTCGTGAAGGGCACACTACACGGCCGGACAATCACGATAGCTAATATATATGCCACAAATTCCCAACAAGTCACTTTACCAACTAACCTCGTTCCGATCGGGTACCTTGGTGGTAGGAGGGGATTTCAACGTCTCGCTCGCGCCGTCCCTCGACACGTCCGACAGCTCGTCATGCCTGCCATACAGGGCCTTGCATGCTATAAAATCGCAATTGGCCACGCTGACCTTACATGACACATGGCGTACATTACACCCGAACGTGAAAGACTTCACATACTTCTCCCTACACCAGAAATACACCAGGATAGATCACCTTTTTCTTACTCAGTCTGACCTCATGTCTCTAGTAGACGCTACAACTGAACCGATGCTTTTATCGGACCATCATCCGATCACCATGACCTTACGGCTCCCATCGCAAAGTGATAAATCACGGATTTGGCGGTTGGATGATTCCATCCTCCTTGACGCAGAACTTTCGAATTCAGTATCGGGGGTTCTGATTAACTATTTCAACGAAAATGGGGGGGATGGAGCATCCCCTACCTTGGTATGGACGGCCCACAAATGTGTTGTCAGGGGAGAATTCATCTCCTTGATGGCCAAACGTCATAAACTACGAAAGGCGCGGGTAACTGAACTATCCAACAGGGTTAAAACGCTGGAGCGTGCCCACAAACGCTTGTTAGCTACTCAAACTCATGCTGACCTACTGATAGCACGCCAATTTTTTCTAGAGGAACTCCAAACAGCATTAAAACGCAGATACGCTCTCACTAACAAACTCTTCTATGAATTCGGCAATAAGTCAGGGAAATTATTAGCCGCAGCCCTCCAGAAGAAAAAATTGGTTCACACTATCCATAACATTATCACCCCTGCGGGAACGTCGCTCGCATCCTCTAGAGACATTGCGAAACAGTTCGTTCGTTACTTCTCTAACCTTTATAATCTCCCCACGCCCGAAGTGACACCGTCCGTGCCAGATAGGAACACTCTCATCCAAGACTTCCTACGTGACTACGGTCTCCCGCAATCGCCCCTCGGGGACTTATCCCATCTAGACATGCCCATTTCAAGAGGTGCTCGCAGCCCTAAAACAGCTCAAACAGCTCAAACCTGGGAAAAGCCCGGGTCCAGATGGCCTGCCGGCCAGCTATTACAAAACGTTCTCCAATATTTTGGTCCCTCATTTTCTAGCGACCTACAATGAGATAATGGCCCCCACCCCACACCGGAAGGACCTGTTGGAAGCTCACATCTCTCTGATACCCAAACCCGGGAAAGATGTCATGTTAGTCTCCAACTACCGCCCAATCTGTTAAATGTGGACGTAAAGCTGTACGCCAAGATCCTAGCTAATCGATTATTGCCACTCCTCCCTTGCATCATCTCCCCAGATCAGGTTGGTTTTGTCCCTGGGAGGGAAGCCAGGGACAACACCACCAAGGCCCTGAACATCCACCATTGGCTGACCTCTTCTCGTAACAAAGGTTTCTTTCTCTCCCTAGACGCTGAGAAGGCATTTGATAGAGTGGCTTGGGACTATATGTCCGTGGCTCTTAGCGTGCTGGGACTCCCACCGCGCTTTACCCAGATGATCATGGCTTTATACTCGGTCCCCACGGCGAGAATCAGAGTGAACGGCCACCTATCGGACGCCTTCTCTATAGCGAACGGCACCCGGCAGGGATGCCCACTATCGCCTCTTGTCTTCGCTATTACATTGGAACCGTTCCTCCGCAAACTCAGAGATAACCCCAATATCCAAGGCGTCGATGTTCCCGGTAAGCAATGCAAAGTAGCTGCATACGCGGACGACATACTCTTATTTCTCTCCAACCCTGTCGTCACAATCCCTAACCTTCTTCAGGAATTCCGCCTATTCAATAGTATCTCTAATTTTAAAATTAACTTTGACAAATCGTCCGCACTTAATGTCTCCCTTCTAGATGCAGAGGTCGCCCAGTGCAAGACCAACTTCCCCTTCCGGTGGGAGGTGAACAGCATCCAATATCTAGGAATTAAAATTACAGCCAATCTGAATGATCTTTATAAGGCTAACTTTTTACCAATCTTACGTACGATTAGAGAGGATCTCCTCCGATGGCATCAGGGTCATTTCTCCTGGTTTGGCAGAGCAGCTATACTTAAAATGAATTTGCTTCCCCGTGTATTGTACCTAATGCAAGCGATCCCTATTAGACTGCCGTCAGCCTTTTTTACCTCCATCAAGGGGATTTGCAGGTCCTTCTTATGTGCCAACCGGTCCCCTAGATTGAGCTGGGACAAACTAACACTTCCCAAACAAAAGGGAGGCCTGGGCATTCCAGACATGGCCCTGTACCATAAGGCTTGTCTACTTGTGAGAATAGTTGATTGGCATCTTCACGCAGACAATAAGGCGTGGGTTGGCATAGAAA
This sequence comes from Rana kukunoris, assembly GCA_029574335.1. NCBI lineage: Eukaryota > Metazoa > Chordata > Amphibia > Anura > Ranidae > Rana > Rana kukunoris. Next base: position 54,462,529 of record CM056060.1, on the reverse strand, counting down.
ATGCCTTCCTTACCTTCCCGATTGCCCACCTCCCCTGGATCAGTACCCTTGCGACCCCTACGACATGCACAGCTCACCCCATGATAGGCCCCACCCTACAGACCTTTAGGGCACTGTACCGATCCCACGGGGCGACTCCCTCACCTGGCCCCATGACCCCGCTGTTACACAACCCTGACTTTACGGCAGGCATTAGGACGACTGATAATGTGACTGACCCACAGGCCCCGCAGATAAGGGCACACCTTTTCTTCCGGAACGCAACTCTATACACTCACTCTGAAATGGTCGCCGCGTTTCCACAATCTTCAAATTCCTACAAATCAGACACTTTCTCCATGCCACCCCCACACCCTCGGCCTGGTATAGGCCCTTTACCCCCCTAGAACAACTTTGCAACATGCAGGGCCCCCAACGGCACTTGGTTTCCTTAACTTATACTATGCTGACGTTGCGTGCACAACCCCGCACGAATGCACAAAGATACTGGGATGCTGACCTAGAGGGGGGGTTATCAGATGCTGACTGGGAAAAGGTGTGGGAATGTGCACACAAGGGGTCCGTCAACGTTTCTGCTCAAGAGAACAGATATAAGCTGTGTACCCGTTGGTATCGGACCCCCGATAAACTACACAAGATCTACTCAGCCGTTCCCCCAGACTGCTGGAGATGTGGCTCGGCTATAGGCACACTCCTCCACACATGGTGGGAGTGCTCCCGCTTACAACCGTTTTGGAGGGTGATACATGATCGCATAGTCGATATCACGACGCTAGCGGTTGAATTCACCCCGGCCCAATACTTACTACACCACACCCCCCTGGCGAGATCCCAATACCACAAATCTCTCGCCATGCACCTCATAAATGCGGCCACTCAATGCATTCCATTACGTTGGAAAACCACTTTAGCCCCTGTGACGGTCGTCGAACATATCTCCGCCATCCATTCCCTTCTTCTCCCATAAAAGAAATCCCCCAATATTCCCCGACTAGGAATATCCCTGGAATCGCTGAATAATCCACACATGAGCCATGGCTTAATGCTGAATGTAACAGGACACACTTTATTGAAAGTACACAGCACACTTTATACAGGATTTGGAACATCCCGCCCCCAACAACCGCTTTCTTATTGGTCCATTGTAAAGTATGCAGTCTTCAATCTGGTCCTCTTAAACCATGCAAATGAGGACTTGAAAATGTCTCAGCAGAGATTGGTCCCAAAGCTTGAATAGCCTGAATATGTGTGTTCAGACAAAAGCCCCAGGGGTCAATCAATGTACACAATAGCCAGCCACAGAACAATGGAACTGTCTGGAGACCAGAGACAGGGCAGAAGTCATTTACACCTGATAATAGAAAGGCTTTAAACAGGGTTATCACACAATGGACAATAAGTATCACTTATGAGTCTGTTGACCTGGCTGGGGTTCAGAATCAAATCTGTAATACATGAATTAGGATTTCAGTATTTCATGGTCCATGACATTACTCCCCCTGGGAAATAGTTCAACATCCGCAGTGGGACCCAAACGGGTCACTCGAGGATGTTGGGCAAGTAGTATTAAGGTTCCAGGACTGTCTGCCAGGATAACCCATCCGCCTTCCTGGTTTGAGGCCCTGGCCCATAATCGGACGGCAAGAGGCTTGCATTCAGTCCTCTCCAAAAGCCCCTGTCCCGGCTAGGCCTGTCACACATCTCCCCTTTTGGCAGGGGACTAACCCAGTAGGAGACACCAGATGGGTTGTCTCTGAATTCAGTCAGTAGTTCCAGTCCCCCCAATGCCGGTATCCATACAGTACCCCAAATCACTTGCTCCAAACCGAGCATTACTCACCCCGCCATCCTCTGCCTCTCTCAGGGAACACGTCTGCCGCTGGGGAGAGGCCTGGACTGGCCCTTCTCCCTGGAGTCCTTTCAGCCGCTGGAGAAATGACAGGGTGGCTGGGCTCAGTCCATCATGCTGTCGGGGGTCTGGGCCAACTGGCCACCATTTATGGGGTATACCAGTGGAGACTGAAGTCCCATCCACTGATGTGAGGTGAAAATCCCCCAGTGCTTGCAAAGCAAAGCCGACATCCTCCTGTTTCAGTCCTGTACCATTTTCTGGGGTTGTGCCAGTGGAGACTGAAGTCCCATCCACTACCACAGGAACCCCCTCTTCTGTTAGGTGAAAGCAGAGGCCCGGGGCACTCTGCTCTGTTGCCAGCTCTTCCGCTGGGTTGCTGTGAGTGGAGACCACAGTCCCATCCACTGATATCCACTCAAGCTGTAGTGGGGTGCAGCCACCAGTAGCATCCTGTCCTGCTGCCAGTGGTTCAGCTGGGAGTAAGAGCTTTACCACCTCAGCTGGTTGCTGGGGAGGGGGGCCAACCGCCCCAGCTCCCTGGAACTCCACAGTTGGTCCCGGTGCTGGGCAGAGATGGCTGGCACTCTGCCCTGTTGCCAGCACTTCTGCTGGGGGCGCATAATCCAGAACATCCTCTGAACAGTCCTTGCATTCTGTAATCTGTGGCTGGGGAGTGATCGCCATCTTCTCACCCTGAGCCTCCGAAACTGCCACAGGGGTGGGGCAGAGGTCTTGAACCCTCTGTCCGGTGACCAGCGCTTCAGCTGGGGAAGTTCCTTGTAACTCCACAAATACTGCTCTTGGTGCTGGGCAGAGCACAGTGAAGTTTGGCCCTGATACCAGCTCTTCTGCTGGAGGCCCATCAGGTTGTTTGTCCTCAGCAGAAAAATCTATTAAATCCCCTGTCTCTGGTGTCTGGGGATAGAGGTTCACCATCTCCTGTCCATGGAACCCAGAAGATGCTATAGGTACTGAGCAGAGGTTAGCAGAGCTCGGCCCTGCGGTCAGAACTTCAGCTTTGGGAATGGCAATCTCCAGATTTTCCACTGCCGATTCACTGGCATACTGCTGGACAGGCACATTCCTCCCTTCAAGATCATCCCATGCAGAAACAGGATCATCAAGGTCAGTTGGCACTTGCTGCATCTGCCATAAGACCTCCGCATCCATAGCTGCAGGGGCAGGTTGGAAGAGCACACTGTTACCCTGCCCCATGGACGATTCTTCAGCCAGGATTTCCGCATTGTCCACTGGTATTTTCTGATAGTCCCAGGCAAAGGGAGCCCGGTCCTGGCGCTGAGCAGGGTCTAGCAGCTGTTTGTAGGCGATCTCATGGTCCTATTCCCGAGCGGCCAGAAATTCCAAATCTTCCTGTAGCCAGTGCGCTTCCGAGATATTCAATTTTTTTCTCTCTGTGCTCCATTATGTCCTCCAAGCGCCACTCCCGATCATCCCCAAAGTCGGGATCACTGGACATCCTCCAATACAACAATCCCAGGTCATCATAGTCATAGTCTTCTGTGGGGCTGTCATCCGCTGACCACGGGCACTCTTGGGCTACATACCACCGGAGGGCTCTGTAGCTCTCATCCAGCTGCATCTCTGCCCGGATCAGCCTGTTTAATTCCGCTATCCACTCCTGCTTCGGTTGTTCCCCCAACAACGGCAGTCGTACGTCATACTGCGGCCAGTACCTTGCATAGATGTAGGGCAGGACCTCTCTTTGGTGTTGCTGCTCCAGAGCTAGCGCTTCCTTCCAGAGTTGGCACCGAATCACATCCGCCCATCCCAGCAGGACCTCCTCTGATTCTGGTCCTGTGTGCTGTATCCGCATCTCTTGTAACCTTCTTCTGAATTCCTCTTCCATGGTTACTGGTATCTGTACCTCTCCTCGTCTTTCATTTGGTGCTGCTTCTTTAGGCGTTGTCACCGATCGTCGTATTTCTGCAATTCTCAGCTCATGTTGCCGCTCTCGTTCTTTCTCATCAAAAGCTTCAAAAGCGCTAAACGGAATCTTCCTTGTGTCTGCTGTGCTGTACTCACTGTTTGGAGAATGTGCGGCTGCTTGTTGGACTGCTGCCAGTTTTAACTGTAGCTCTGCGTCTCTTATTTGTTTAGCCTCCTCCGCTAACAGGGTCATCACTTTCAGCACCACATCCGCCGTTGGGTTCGGACCGAACAATGCTAATTTCTCTCTTATTAGCTTGTTGGCTGGTGATTCCTCATCCTGAATCACTGGTGTCCCCATCTCTTGTACTGCTGGCGTTGCTGCAACCGAGTTCTCCTGGTCTAGCTCCATTTATTCTGCTATGATGACACGCTCGGTTTTGTTGCTAGCAATCCTTCCACAAACTTCCATTAGTTCTTTCAGTGTATTTCTTTTAAGCAGGGTGTACCGGTCTTCCATTCACTGTTCCCAGTGTCTGCTTGGAATCCTGGTGTAAAGGAAAGTAGAAGGGAAAATCCCGCTGCTGCCAACCAATTGTGACGGTCGTCGAACATATCTCCACCATCCATTCCCTTCTTCTCCCATAAAAGAAATCACCCAATATTCCCCGACTAGGAATATCCCTGGAATCGCTGAATAATCCACACATGAGCCATGGCTTAATGCTGAATGTAACAGGACACACTTTATTGAAAGTACACAGCACACTTTATACAGGATTTGGAACATCCCGCCCCCAACAACCGCTTTCTTATTGGTCCATTGTAAAGTATGCAGTCTTCAATCTGGTCCTCTTAAACCATGCAAATGAGGACTTGAAAATGTCTCAGCAGAGATTGGTCCCAAAGCTTGAATAGCCTGAATATGTGTGTTCAGACAAAAGCCCCAGGGGGTCAATCAATGTACACAATAGCCAGCCACAGAACAATGGAACTGTCTGGAGACCAGAGACAGGGCAGAAGTCATTTACACCTGATAATAGAAAGGCTTTAAACAGGGTTATCACACAATGGACAATAAGTATCACTTATGAGTCTGTTGACCTGGCTGGGGTTCAGAATCAAATCTGTAATACATGAATTAGGATTTCAGTATTTCATGGTCCATGACACCCCCAACACTAGAGCACTGGCACGCCAGAGTGTGTAAGATCGAAGAAATGGAACGACTTATACACCAGGCACATGACACGCACGACAATTTTTATAAAACATGGGCTTGCTGGATCCACTACAGGGACTCTTTAGGGAGGGGTGTTCCCCCTACCGATGCACCACCACACGTCGGTACATGTTAAGGGACCCTCTTTTTGGTATATAACAACCTCAGGTACTGATATAGGTCTCGGTGTCCCTCCATCTTGTACGGATTGGGACTCCCGCACCCACTACAGGTTTTGTTAATATTGATACAGGAGCCCTGCGTATAACCCCTTGTCGCCAATCTCCATAGGCCTCCTCCCCCGCCCACAGATAGAGCCCGATAGGGGTGGGGGGGGACGGAGGTCAAATCACAGGGACTCCGGCTGGTCTTCGTATCTCTACCTCTCTTAGTGGTGTTGGATATGAGGCCCTGCCCTAACTGCCTGCCTTTACACTCCTGCTGATTCCGTTGATGGGCCACAGATGTTACGTTTTATGGATTGAGTTTTGGTAGTAATGCTAATGTTTGTGATACTGAAGTTCCTTTGTTCTGCATAACGTACCTGCTCGCCTGTTCCCAACTGTAATTCCTACGTTGTACCACCTTTGAATGTACTATATGCATTTCTGTATGTTATCTTAAAACATCTCAATAAAAATTGTTTTGAAAAAACAAACAAAAAACAGGCCCTTAGATTTGGTCTGGAACGTAAGGGGTTAAACCCACGCCAGTCTGCCCGGACAGGAATGGGGGTGAGGATGAGCGAGCGCCCCCCACCCCTCCTGAGCCGTACCAGACCGCATGCCCTCGACATGGGGGAGTGTGTGCTTTAGGGGAGGGGGGCACTGCCCTTCCCCAAAGCACTCTTGTCCCCATGTCGATAAGGACAAGAGCCTCTTCCCGACAACCCTGGCCGTTGGTTGTCGGGGTATGCGGGTGGGGGGCTTATCAGAATCTGAGAGCCCCCTTTAATAAGGGGGCCCCCAGATACCGGCCCCCCACCCTATGTGAATGAGTATGGGGTACATCGTACCCCTACCCATTCACCTGGGGGAAAAGTGTAAAAATAAGACACCACACAGAATAAAATAATTTATTAGTCAGCTAGGGGTCTTCTGCTGGGACCACCACCCCATTGGGCCCCGGACTTCGCCGTTTTCTGCACCCCCCCGGTGCGCTTGCCCCCCAGGCTTCCAGCTGTCTTCCGCCAGGGGGGCGACACCCCCGGTCTTTTCCGCTCCCACCCCATAAAGCTCTTTTACATCAGGGGGGGGGGGGCGGCGGAAAAGACCGGGGGTGTCGCCCCCTGGGCCTCTGGCTGTCTTCTGCCGGGGTGCTCCAGCCCCCCCGGGCTTCTGGCCGTCTTCTGCCGGGGGGCTCCAGCCTCCCACGGGCTTCTGGCTGTCTTCTGCCGGGGGGCTCCAGCCTCCCACGGGCTTCTGGCTGTCTTCCGGCACGGGGCGACACCCGCAGGCTTCTTCGGTGGCCTCCGCTTCTGCCTGGATCCTCCGCTGGGGCCAGGGCTTTTCGTCGCTTTGTCGCTGACTTCGTCGGCTTCTGCTTGGCTCCTCCGCTGGGGCCAGGGCTTCTCTCCGCTGTATTCTTCCATTCGATGTTGACACGACAAGGTCCGGCGCTGAAATGCCGACAGAGCGGTGGGCAACGACTTATATTGGCATAGGGCGTGGGCGTGGTGATGCCATCATGTGACCTCAACCCATGTGACATCACTGGGCATAATGGGAATGTGATGTCACATGGGTTAAGGTCACATGGTGGCATCACCACGCCCACGCCCTATGCCAATATAAGTCGGTGCCCACCGCTCTGTCGGCATTTCAGCGCCGGACCTCGTCGTGTCAACATCGAATGGAAGAAGAAGCCCTGGCCCCAGCGGAGGAGCCAGGCAGAAGCGGAGCGCACCGGAGAAGCCCGCAGGTGTCGCCCTGCGGCGGAAGAGGCCATCGAAAGCCTCCCGGCAGAAAACAACGAAGCCCACGGCCCTCCTCCATAAGCAGGAAGCTTTGTGGTGAAGGGGGCCGCGGGGGAAGGCGGCGGCGAAGACCAGGATGGGTTGTGTCTTAGAAATATTAATTTTGCACGTACATAATTAATATAAGCTATAAAAAACTTTTTGTCTATATAAAAATTAAAAGCAAACGATAGGGGTGTGGAAAAGAGAAAGGATTACATTTATTGATAACGAGAAGACACTCGTATTATTCCAATATTTACAACCATAACATAAATGATATTACTTTCAATCAAAGAGGATACAGCTGATCCACATACAACATACAAGTAGTGTTATAACATAGAAGATACAAATAATAATAATAATGGCTGTAAAGGATTCAACAATAAGTAATGCTAAATTGTAGAAAGAGAGGGAGAAAGAGAGAGAGAGGGGGGGAGAGAGAGGGAGAGAGAGGGAGAGAGAGAGGGAGAGAGAGAGAGAGGGAGAGAGAGGGAGAGAGAGGGAGAGAGAGGGAGAGAGAGAGAGAGGGGGAGAGAGAGAGGGAGAGAGATTACATCACATCACCAATAGACACAGAGAGAGAGAGAGAGAGAGAGAGAGAGAGAGAGAGAGAGAGAAAGAGGGGGAGAGAGAGGGGGAAGGGGAGAGATTACATCACCATGCTCTTAGGTCCACATCTCCAGGGCAAGAGCCTCTGAGAGCTTTCTCTCTGATCTTTAAGGTCCCCTGGCCTCCTCTACCCCCCCTCCAGGCTTCAAAATCCTTAGGATGCTATTGGTGTAAAATTGCCTTACAACCAGATTGGTTGAATTCCAAGCTCAGATATTCATTGGTCCCGAGTACCAATCAGTATCTGATTGGTCGCATTTTCAAGCTTTTAAACAAATGTTTTTAGCATGCCAAAAACCTTTGATGTGTAGATTGACCATCTGTCTAACTTGACTAACTATGTTACACTAGCATTCTAAGGGCCCCTGCTGTGATGGGGTCTTTTAGCTTCCCTTTAAGACAAAAGGACAATTTAGCGAATCTGATTATCACCTGGGACCTTTACCAGACGGAATGAATTTCTTAACCTCTTCAGGTCCGCGCTATTAACAAAATACGTGAACAGCGCGGACCTGAGGCGCCGGGGTCACGTCTTTGGACGCGATTTGCTTGTAATTCCCCGCGCGCGCCACAGGGTGGCGCGCGCGGCGGGGAAAAACAGTCCCGACGCATCACCGAGGATCCGATGCGTGTACCCGGCGGCCGCGATGTCCGTCAGGTACACGCAATCGTCGGTGAGAGAGCAGGGACGTGGAGCTCTGAGTGTAAACACAGAGCTTCACGTCCTGTCAGTGAGGTGACAGATGCTGTTTCTCTTGTACATAGGGAGACAGCATCGGTCACCTCCCCCAGTCACCCCCCTCCCCCCACACAGTAAGAACACACCCAGGCAATACATTTAACCCCTTCCTCACCCCCTAGTGTTAACCCCTTCAATGCCAGTCACATTTATACAGTAATTAGTGCATTTTTATAGCACTGGTCGCTGTATAAATGTGAATGGCGCCAAAAATGTGTCAAAAGTGTCCGATGTGTCCGTCGCAATATCGCAGTCCCAATAAAAATCGCAGATCGCCGCCATTACTAGTAAAAAAAAAATATAAAAAAAAAAACATAATTATGTCCCCTATTTTGTAGGTGCTATAACTTTTGCGCAAAGCAGTCACTTATTGTGATTTTTTTTTTTTTTACAAAAATACGTAGAAGAATACGTATCGGCCTTAACTGAGAAAAAAAAAATGGGATATTTATTATAGCAACAAGTAAAAAATATATATATATATTTTTAAATTGTCGCTCTTTTTTTCATTATAACGCAAAAAATAAAAACCGCACGGGCGATCAAATACCACCAAAAGAAAGCTCTATTTGTGGGGAAAAAAGGGACGCCAATTTTGTTTGGGTGCCACGTCGCACGACCGCGCAATTGTCAGTTAAAGCGACGCAGTGCCGGAAGCTGAAATTTCGCCTGGGCACGAAGGGGGTTTATGTGCCCAGTAAGCAAGTGGTTAAAGAACAGCTGAGCTATTAATCTTTCATATTCCAAAATTCAACCAGTCCAGTAAAAACATACATTCATCTTTGCACTGGTTACCCTGGTATAAAATAATGAAGATCAATCTCTCCACCACAGTCCCTCCTGAAGTTCATTCTTGAACTTATGTCCTCCTTCAATGATCCGGTACCCACTCACAACGGCCCAGAACCCCTGACCCTTCCCCCACCACCACTGCGGCCTCTTCCTTTCTTGAACTCGCCGTAACTCATCAATGTAGACTTGAGACAGTCCTGGTGCCTTTGAGGCTTCAGATCCAAACCATGAGTGTCTGTACTGCAATGTTTCATCACCCCTCTGCATTGGAGGAGTGGAACTCCAACATTGATGGCGGGATCCTTACATATTTAGTCCTGTATCCTGGAAATATGGTGTTATAATTGTCTCAATTGGATCGGACCACAAGACAGCACTTTTTCAGCATGATGAAGGAAAGTTCAGGAGAGTCTTCTCCATGGCACGTTTGTCTCAAAAAATAATGACTTGGTTTTCGTTGCTTCTTCAGGTGGTGGTTGGGTGGGCCTCCGGACAGTCATGTATGAATACAAAAGGAGAACGTCAGTGTACAGTTTCTGGAGGAATGTCAGATAGAAGCAGTGGGGTGGCTATAAAGCTGTAGGTAGATTAGGGGAGGTAGAATTACATTTGGGAGGTAAAAAAAAAAACAGAAATGCCCAGGGATAGTTTGGTTTCTCTGGGTGTACAATATGGCACTGGCGGGCGGGAATGCTCATGCCTCTTATAAAAAAAAAAAAAATGAGATACTATTACAGAAGGAAAGGACGAGAGGTGAGTAATGAAAAGGAATAAGGAAAATAGAGGAGAAGAAAAAAATAATAAACCTAAAAGTAAAAAAACTACAGATTTAATGCTGCTCCAACCAAGATTTTCAGTTTACATTCCACTTTAGATTGTTAAAGAGCATTAATATTAAATCGGTATCCAAAAAAATAAAATTACTTAGGAGTTTCCCTGCCAACTTTAGCTGATAGTGAGAAAAAATAAAATATTTTCGTTAAAAAACGACTTTTCTCTCATACTAGCAATTGGCAGTATTTTCGACGGTCAGGTACACAGATAATAATGAGAGAGAGATGATTAAAATTTGTAGAATTTAGGTAAACCTGACACACTTTATTATTACAAATTGAAGAGGCTTATCCCTAGAACAACAAGAAAAAAATAAAATATAGTTCTAGAGTCCTCTCTTAAAAGAGGAACAAAAAAAATGGAGTTACACTTACCGGTAACGTCCTTTCCAGTAGTCTTTCAGGACATCCACAATAGAGAGATAGGCTCCTCCTCTTCCTTTAGGAAACACTGCACAGCCTTTAAGAACTCTCCTCCCCCTGCCAGACCTCAGTTTTTATACGAGCACCTCCGGTCAGCTGGGGAGACACAAGAACATGTTAGTAAACCATCATTAAACATCAAGATCATACTATGTTCCTGTATTAAACAAACCTTCCATACTTCGGGTGGGTAACCAGGGCTGTCCTGAAAGACTACTGGAAAGGACGTTACCGGTAAGTGTAACTCCATTTTTCCCTTCTCGTCTTTCAGGACAGCCACAATAGAGAGGATAATCGAGTACTCACCAACTAGGGCGGGACTATGGCTTGCAGGACCTTTCGCCCAAAGGCCTGGTCGCCTGCCGACACCGAGTCTACTCTATAATGTTTGATGAAGGTGGTGTAGCTGCACCAAGTTGCTGCCTTGCATATTTGTTCTGGCGTGGCTCCAGCGGTTTCAGCCTGGGAAGCAGCCACTGCTCGTGTAGAGTGTGCCTTAATTCCTGTAGGGACCTCTTTACCAGACAAGGCATATGCTTGTTCAATCGCTAGTCTAAGCCATCTAGTGATTGTGCGCCGAGACGCTTTCTGTCCTTTCTTAACCCCAGAAAAAAAAAAAAAAAAGAGAGTCTGACTTCCTAAAATCTTTGGTCAGCTCTAAATAGTGTAGGATGCATCTCCTGTAGTCCAACTTACTAAACCTAATTTCCCTTTCACCTGAGGGATTAGGGCAAAAAGAGGGTAGCACCACCTCCTGACTCCTATGGAATCTAGAAGATACTTTGGGTAAAAAGGCCGGATCCGTCCTGAAAACAACTCGATCCGGAAAAACAATACAAAAAGGGGGTCTAACAGACAAGGCTTCTATCTCGCTGACCCTCCTAGCAGTAGTCACTGCAACCAAAAAGACTGTCTTTAAAGTCAACTCCCTCAGCAGACATCCGTCTAGAGGTTCAAAGGGAGACCCTGTTAGGGCCTGAAGAACTAAGGATAAATCCCACCTGGGGAAGGGGGGCCCCTGGGACGGTCTCTGTCTAGATAATGCTCTGAAGAACCGGATTACCCAGGAGTTACTGGCCAGTGGACTCTCTAGATATACACTAAGGGCAGAAACTTGACCCTTAAGGGTACTGACTGAAAGACCCTTTTCTGCCCCACACTGTAGGAACTCCAATACTGAAGAGGGGTTCTGCACTGAACAGGAATATTCTAGGCACCATGCATTAAAGCGAAGCCAGACCCTCCTATAAATAGAGTGGGTTTCCTTCTTCCTGCTACTAAGGGTGGCAGTTAACCTTTCAGAAAACCCTTTAGACCTTAGCAAGGTCTCCTCAGTAACCACGCCGCTAGGCTCCACCTGTGTGGGTATGGGCAAAGGACTGGACCCTGCGAGAGAAGATCCCTTGTGGATGGGAGGAAGAAGGGAGGTTCCATGGTCAGTTGTTTGAGGACCGAGAACCAAGCCCTTTTCGGCCAGTGAGGTGCCACTAGAATCAGAGAGGTGTTCTCCAGTTGGAACTTCCTTAGAACTGCCGGTAGAAGCACTGGAGGTGGGAAGGCATAACAAATCCCGAACCCCCAGCTCTGGGACAGGGCATCCACCCCCCTTGCTCCCTCTCCTTTGTTCCGGGAGAAAAAACAAGGGGTTTTCGCATTTTCTTTTGACGCGAACAGGTCTACCTCCGGAGAACCCCACCTCCTGACTAGGAGATGAAAAACTTCCTGACTGAGAGCCCACTCGCTCTCTCTCAGCTGACTTCGGCTGAGGAAATCTGCCGTCCTGTTTTCTATCCCTCTTAGGAAGATAGCTGATAATGACAGGGTGTTTGCTTAGGCCCGGTGAAGAATCCCTGATGTAATGGCCGACAGGACTACACTTCTCGTGCCGCGCTGCTTGTTCAGATAGGCCACAGCCGAAGCATTGTCCGACCGCACCTGGACGTGGTGACCCTGAAGCTCTTCCTGGAAGAACCTGAGGGCTAGACCGACCGCCATCAGCTCCTTCCAATTGGAGGACTTCCCCAACTCGGCATCTTTCCATACGCCCTGCGCTGGAAGGGACCCTAAGTGAGCCCCCCAACCTCTGCCGCTTGCGTCCGTGGTTACCACCTGAGGAACCGGAATATGCCATAGCCGACCCTGCGATAAATTGGAAATCTTCCTCCACCACCAGAGGGATCTCTTTACCTGGGTTGGGACCTGCACTAGGGTATCTAGCCGCTCCAGATCGTGATCCCAGATTTTCAGGAGGAAAGCTTGCAGGGGCCGAAAGTGAAGGCCTGCCCATTGGACAGCCGGAAGGGTGGACGTAAGTAGGCCCAGGGTCGACATCAGAGACCTGATCGACACTTGCCAACTGCCCTGTAGGGTGGCCACCGCCCTGTCTAATTTCAGGGCCTTCTCCCTGGGGAGAAAGACCCTTAGGAGGGTGGAGTCCAAAAGGTACCCTAAGTAAGAAATTTGTTGAGACGGTGACAGGCTGGATTTTTCTAAGTTTAACAGCCACCCTAGACCCGATAGAGTCCTCTTGGTTAATTCCAGATCTCTGGATAGTTGTTCTGGAGAAGCCGCAAAAAGGAGCAGGTCGTCCAGGTAGGCTATGATGCCTACTCCCTGAAGACGCAGAAATGCTATGGGTTCTGCCAGGACCTTGGTGAACACGCGGGGTGAGGAGGATAGACCGAATGGCAAAGCCTGGAACTGAAGATGCATCACCTCCCCTCCTAGGTCTATCGCTAGGCGTAGATACCTCTGAGACCCCTCTGCGATGGGTACGTGCAGGTACGCGTCCCTGAGGTCCAGGGAGACCATAAAGCAATTCTGTGGAAGGAGGGCCCTGACCGTAAAGATTGATTCCATACGGAACTTTTTGTATGCGATGGACCTGTTTAGGGGTTTCAAGTTTAGGATTAACCTGTACTTCCCTGAGGGTTTCCTCACCACAAAAATGTGTGAGTAAAATCCCTTCCCTTCCTCTGTCGCTGGAACCCTGAGGACCACGTCCTGGTTCTTTAGCTCTTTTAAGGCTCCAGTCAGGGCCTCTGATTTTTCCCTGTCTCTGGGAAGTTGAGTGACCAGATATCTTTGGGGGGGAGGAGAAGAGAACTCTAGGAAGTACCCCCTCCTTACTATCGCCAGGACATACCTGTTGGGGGAAATTGATTCCCACTGTGGGAGGAAGGCCCCCAATCTTCCCCCCACCCTGACCTGGGAGTCACTGTTTTTTTGCGGGCTGGTCAGGAGGGCGAAAAATCGCTCCTCTGCCCCTTCCCCTAGGCGTCCAGATTCTCTTCTGAACTTCTGGCTTTGGGACCCCCGAGTGCCTTTGGGGACGAAACCCCCTCCCCTTTACTGGAGCCTTACGTCTCTGGGGAAAGGACTTCTTTCTGTCAGCTGTACGATCCAAGACTGACTCAAGACCCGGGCCAAACAGGAGATCCCCTGTAAGAGGTATCCCATACAGCTTGGATTTGGAAGCTAGGTCCCCTGGCCAAGTTTTGAGCCAGAGGGCTCTCCTGGCAGAGTTGGCCAGAGCTGCCGACCTGGCTGACATGCGGACGGATTCAGCCGATGCGTCCGCAATGTAAGCGATGCCTTGTAACATTGTAGGGAAGGAGGATAAAATGGTTTCCTTATCCGTCCCGGCCTCAATGTGCTCCTGGATTTTAGAGAGCCAATGTTCTAAGTTACGGGCCACCACTGTGACAGCTAATTCTGGCTTGAGGTTCCCAATAACAGAGTCCCATGTTTTTTTCAAGAGGGAATCCATTCCCTTGTCCATTGCATCAGGAAGAGTTACCATATCCTCGAAAGCCAAGACAGTATTTCTGGATACTTGGGAGAACGCCGCATCCAATTTAGGCACTTTGTTCCAAATGGATGCAGGATCTTCAGAAAATGGGAACCTCCTTTTAAGGGACTGGGAAAAAAAGGGCTTCCTTTCGGGGTCCTGCCACTCCTTTTTGATAGTATCAGTTAGAAGGTCATGTACAGGAAAAACCCTTCTCTTCTGTTCCCCCAGACCTTTGTACATTTGGTCATGAAGGCTAAGAGGTTTACTTTCGGCCTGAATGCCCAGATTCGTGTAAATAGCCCCTAATAAGTCCTCAACCTCATCAAGGGACAGTTTATATCTCGAGGGCTTCCTGGAATCCCCATCCTGGTCCTCATCATCTGACTCTGCCTGAGAACCCGAGGCCACACTCTCCCCTGAGATTACTGCCTGGGAAGGGCCTGCAAGATCAACTGTCGTTGCTGTATGATCAGGTGTGACAGGAGCAAGACCCTGTTCAACTGATTGGGTTGTAACCTGTGTGGGGACAGTGGGAGTTTGCAGCCTTTCAAACAAAGATTTGAAGGAAGCGAAAGTGGAGGAAAGCTCCTTAACAGAGTCTGCTAGGTTACCTTCCTGCTCTTCATCCCTCTCCCTGACCAAGGAGTGAATGCATTCCTTACACAACACTTTGGACCAAGACTCAGGAAGAATGTCCCTACAGGAGGCACATTTCTTTTTCGAACCGTGAGTCTTCCCTGTCTTTTCCAGGCTCTTCTGAAAGACATAGGAACAAGGGGCCCCACACATTAACATCCAAAGAAAGAAATTATTATTTTTTTTTTTAAAACACAAAAAAAATATGGGTTACAACCCTGGGGAAACTCTAAAAACAGACCCTCCTGCTAGGTTCCCCTATGCCCCCCCCCCCCAACCACCAAGGGGGAATAGTGGGGGGGAAAGACCAGGCCTAAGGTTTAGGGACCCCTCCCCAGGGAACTCTTACCTTAGGCTGGCTGGAGGAAGCGTCCTTGGTCGTGCCCCCTTCCGGAGAAGTCGCCGACATCCTGGGGTGGTTGCGCTGTGTCAACTTGCCCCAGCAAGCTTCAGACTCCTCCAGCAAACACGCTGGGCCTCTATCAGCGCCGCGACCCAGAACCGGAAGTCGCGGATCAAAGGGGAGGCTTCCGACGCGCCGTTGATGACGTCACCCGCCACTCAGCCCGCGAATTTGGAAAAAAATATGCGGCCTGTAAAAAAACAGGGCGTCCTGGAGGCCTCCCCCGCCATGGTCCTGTGGACACGATAGGGGTCCCCCCTCAAGCCATCTGCCGCGCTCGACCAGGATTGGGGTGCGTCTGGCGGTGAGTACCACCAAAAAAGATCTTTTCCTTAGGAGGCCCCTGCTCCCCTGGTAGGAGAAAAAACAGCCACAGTCCCCTGACTGCACCGGCCTAGGTTCCTCTGCAGTGTCTCCCCACCGGAGAACTGAGGTCTGGCAGGGGGAGGAGAGTTCTTAAAGGCTGTGCAGTTTTTCCTAAAGGAAGAGGAGGAGCCTATCTCTCTATTGTGGCTGTCCTGAAAGACGAGAAGGGAAAAACAAAAAAAAAAAAGGGAAGAAACGCTGGCTAACAGGATACAGTATGCCGGTACCACGTCGCTTCAGCATCTCACAGTGGTTGATAGAAACCTATTACCATGTATGTGCTGAGTATACACTAAATCAAGTGACCAGTGGCTTGCTCCCAGCAGACACAGACTGAGGTTCACGCAGGACGCTTATCTCTGAGGAGTAACCCAACAGAGGAGGGGTGTATTCAGCCCTATATAGGGGGAATAGGAGCCAGGATGGGTGTTAGTAATAGGATGGAAGGCGGTCTCCTGAGAAACAAACTCGCAGCCATTGCTTCAGACAATAAGCACGGCTTTGTAGCTCAGAGAGATTGGTGACATTCGTGACAACATGCAGGGGCAGGCGGAGTTATCGACCAGTATCAAGCTGATTGTACAAATATCTGTATGAAGGGCAATAGCCTAAGGAGTTGGCGTCACCACTCAGTAAGACTTTAACGCAACTCATCGCTTATACGAATCCAAAGTAGTGGTCAAATGCCTGGATGGGCTGTACTGGTTTGAATTGTGAAAGGTGAGGTGCTATATGATCCCATAGATGGAAGTGCGGACTCGGTCTGCAGATCTGTGGGCATCAATGGGCTTACTGACTGGGGATTCCATGTTGTTGCATCTGTGGCTAAGTGACCCACATGTGATCAGAGGGTACGGAAGCTGGGGGCAGGTTGATATTTCCCTCTGTCAGAAGCATGACCACAATGTCTTTTACATTTCACGTCAATACACGGTGGTGAATGAGGAATGTTGGGAAGGTATTTCACTCTGTATTCTGAATGGGGAGATCATTGTGAGGGAGAAAACACCTAGGG
The DNA here is from genome assembly GCA_029574335.1 of Rana kukunoris. Classification (NCBI taxonomy): domain Eukaryota; kingdom Metazoa; phylum Chordata; class Amphibia; order Anura; family Ranidae; genus Rana; species Rana kukunoris. The sequence continues at coordinate 54,445,999 of CM056060.1, read as the reverse complement.
ATTATTTAGGACATAGACGAGTTTTGTTTCTTTGTCCTGGAGGATACCAATGGGGTGTTAGTCATGGAACTAATACCGAATACTGGGTTACAGGTGCTGGTATCACATGTCTAGTGATGCACTGTTGTCAGCATTAGGTTGAATTGTACTCAACTGGGTACACTACCTCGGGGAGTCTATTGTACCTATTCTCTTGTCCTTTGGATGGATATAGAAGGAATCCCAGGTCGCACCCTGAGTCGCCCGGAGGAAAGGTTTTAGGGCAAACCCGACATCCTCTTTACACTTACTGAAACTTCCGTTGGGATACGGGGAGGAGTTAGAAGTTGGGTAGGTAAGATTGGGCAACATGATTTAAATGGTGCCAAAAGGTTGTGCAAGGCATGAATAGAAAGGCTCATCTCTAAGTTTATAATGTAAGGGAAGGGGGTAGAACGAAAATAATAACGGCTGGGAATTCTCTAATATGGAGCTGGCTGAGAAAACATTCTAGGTGGAAGTGGGGTAGGCTTCCCGGAATAAAATAGGTTTGTTTAGGGACACCTAGGTGTGGAAAGGGTAGCGCCTGGCTGAACATAGGGGGTGAGGAGTTCCAGAGATTCTGGAGCAGTCCTCAGGGTGAGCATGGAAGGGGGTAACAGGGGAGATGGAAATCAGGATGTTTTAGGGCCAAAAACTTTAGTAAACTGCACCCAGGGGGTGGTTCCCGATGAAGGTCACTATTACGGGACCGAGGCAAGGGGGGTTGGTGCTGCTATCAGATGTCCAATGATGCCCTATATTCTGCCTACGAGTTGAACCATACTCAAACGTGCCATGGAGAAGACTCTCCTGAACTTTCCTTCATCATGCTGAAAAAGTGCTGTCTTGCGGTCCGATCCAATTGTGACAATTATAACACCATATTTCCAGGATACAGGACTAAATATGTAAGGATCCCGCCATCAATGTTGGAGTTCCACTCCTCCAATGCAGAGGGGTGATGAAACATTGCAGTACAGACACTCATGGTTTGGATCTGAAGCCTCAAAGGCACCAGGACTGTCTCAAGCCTACATTGATGAGTTACGGCGAGTTCAAGAAAGGAAGAGGCCGCAGTGGTGGTGGGGGAAGGGTCAGGGGTTCTGGGCCGTTGTGAGTGGGTACCGGATCATTGAAGGAGGACATAAGTTCAAGAATGAACTTCAGGAGGGACTGTGGTGGAGAGATTGATCTTTATTATTTTATACCAGGGTAACCAGTGCAAAGATGAATGTATGTTTTTACTGGACTGGTTGAATTTTGGAATATGAAAGATTAATAGCTCAGCTGTTCTTTAAGAAATTCATTCCTTCTGGTAAAGGTCCCAGGTGATAATCAAATTAGCTAAATTGTCCTTTTGTCTTGAAGGGAAGCTAAAAGACCCCATCACAGCAGGGGCCCTTAGAATGCTAGTGTAACATAGTTAGTCAAGTTAGACAGATGGTCAATCTACACATCAAAGGTTTTTGGCATGCTAGAAACATTTGTTTAAAAGCTTGAAAATGCGACCAATCAGATACTGATTGGTACTCGGGACCAATGAATATCTGAGCTTGAAATTCAACCAATCTGGTTGTAAGGCAATTTTACACCAATAGCATCCTAAGGATTTTGAAGCCTGGAGGGGGGGGGTAGAGGAGGCCAGGGGACCTTAAAGATCAGAGAGAAAGCTCTCAGAGGCTCTTGCCCTGGAGATGTGGACCTAAGAGCATGGTGATGTAATCTCTCTCCTTCCCCCTCTCTCTCCCCCTCTGTCTCTCTCTCTCTCTCTCTCTCTCTCTCTGTGTCTATTGGTGATGTGATGTAATCTCTCTCCCCCTTTCTCTCTCTCTCTCCCCCTCTCTCTCTCTCCCTCTCTCTCCCTCTCTCTCTCTCCCTCTCTCTCCCTCTCTATCTCTCTCTCTTTCTCCCTCTCTTTCTACAATTTAGCATTACTTATTGTTGAATCCTTTACAGCCATTATTATTATTATTTGTATCTTATATGTTATAACACTACTTGTATGTTGTATGTGGATCAGCTGTATCCTCTTTGATTGAAAGTAATATCATTTATGTTATGGTTGTAAATATTGGAATACGAGTGTCTTCTCGTTATCAATAAATGTAATCCTTTCTCTTTTCCACACCCCTATCGTTTGCTTTTAATTTTTATATAGACAAAAAGTTTTTTATAGCTTATATTAATTATGTACGTGCAAAATTAATATTTCTAAGACACAACCCACCCCGGTCTTCGCCGCCGCCTTCCCCCGAAGCTTCCTGCTTATGGAGGAGGGCCGCGGGCTTCGTCGTTTTCTGCCGGGGGGCTCTCGATGGCCTCTTCCGCCGCAGGGCGACACCCGCGGGCTTCTCCGGTGCGCTCCGCTTCTGCCTGGCTCCTCCGCTGGGGCCAGGGCTTCTTCTTCCATTCGAAGTTGACACGACGAGGTTCGGCGCTGAAATGCCGACAGAGCGGTGGGCACCGACTTATATTGGCATAGGGTGTGGGCGTGGTGATGCCACCATGTGACCTTAACCCATGTGACATCACATTCCCATTATGCCCAGTGATGTCACATGGGTTGAGGTCACATGGTGGCATCACCACGCCCACGCCCTATGCCAATATAAGTCGTTGCCCACCGCTCTGTCGGCATTTCAGCGCCAGACCTTGTCGTGTCAACATCGAATGGAAGAGTACAGCGGAGAGAAGCCCTGGCCCCAGCGGAGGAGCCAAGCAGAAGCCGATGAAGTCAGCGACAAAGCGACGAAAAGCCCTGGCCCCAGCGGAGGATCCAGGCAGAAGCGGAGGCCACCGAAGAAGCCTGCGGGTGTCGCCCCGCGCCGGAAGACAGCCAGAAGCCCGTGGGAGGCTGGAGCCCCCCGGCAGAAGACGGTCAGAAGCCCGGGGGGGCTGGAGCACCCCGGCAGAAGACAGCCAGAGGTCCAGGGGGCGACACCCCCAGTCTTTTCCGCCGCCCCCCCCCCCCCCCGATGTAAAATAGCTTTATGGGGTGGGAGCGATGGCGGAAAAGACCGGGGGTCTCGCCCCCCTGGCGGAAGACAGCTGGAAGCCTGGGGGGCAAGCGCACCGGGGGGAGTGCAGAAAACGGCGAAGTCCGGGGCCCAATGGGGTGGTGGTCCCAGCAGAAGACCCCTAGCTGACTAATACATTTTTTTATTCTGTGTGGTGTCTTATTTTTACACTTTTAAACCAGGTTATTAAAGGGGGCTCTCAGATTCCGATTGGCTCCCGCCCGCATACCCCGACAACCAATGGCCAGGACTGTCAGGAAGAGGCTCTTGTCCCTATCGACATGGGGACAAGAGTGCTTTGGGGTGGTCAAAGCACACACTCCCCCATGTCGTGGGCATGCGGTCTGGTACGGCTCAGGAGGGGGGGGACGCTCGTCCCCACCCCCATTCCTGTCCGGCCAGACTGCGTGCCTGGGATGAGGGCTTGGTCTGGATCTGGGGGGGAACCCCACGCCGTTTTTGGCGTGGGTTTAACCCCTCACGTTCCAGACCAAGCCGAAAAGCCTACTGTACCACTGGAGGGGGACCTGCACCGGTTTCCAGTTTGAAATTTGGCGCGGAGTTCCCCTTCATGGTCAGCGCAGGATAAAAACCGTTCGGAGATTCCCGTGCGCCGCGTCACGCACAGGAATTTCAGCTACGCCGCATGGAATTTACTAAGAATTTCTCGGCGTACTGACGAGGCACACGGGAAGCCCCAAAGTTTCCCTCTGCACATGCCCAGTATGCAAATGAACCTCGCAAGGTTCAGGCGCACTTTGCAAGCGCACGGGGATCGGTTCTCAAAAGTCACTTTCACTTTCGATTCGGCCCGCCACACGCATTCAAACACATGTCACTACACTTCCCCTGCATCACCCCCCTCCCGCCCGAGTCCCCGATATTTACATTACTAAGTGCCGTATGCCAGGTCTATACTGGCGTACCATGCGCCCTCTCCTGGGCGCATTAGGCATTTTAGTAAACGAGGAAATACACTGCACTGGCAGCGTATCTCTTTTGTAAATGTCAAAGCACCCAGGCTTTGGCCAATTATGGCTCTTCGTTTTTTCAGGCGCTGTGATTGGCCAAGCATGCGGGGTCATGGTGCATGTTTGGCCAGTCATCAGCATGCAATGCTGTAGTGAATTATGGGCCGTTGCGCGTCATTCAAATTTGGCGCGAACGACCCGTTTTGTTCATTTTTCGTTGAACGATCGAACAGGCAATGTTCGAGTCGAACAGGCGTTCGTATCGAACGCGAAGCTCATCCCTATTTGCAACAGTCATGAGCAGAAAATTGAGTGTGATTTTTGAACCCAAAAGTAAATCTGTTCCTTTTTTTAATACACAGGAGGACATCAGCCAGCAGGAGGTACAGGAAAGTGCCAGGCAGGAGGAGGGCAGGGCGAGTGGCACAGAGGAGGTGGCAGGGGCAAGTTTCACAAAGGAGGAGGTTGCAGGCCCAAGTGGCTTGGAGGAGGTGGCAGGCCCAAGTTGCTCGGAGGAGGTGGCTGGGCCTAGTAGCAGAACTAGGTGTCAGGTGCCTCCAATACGCCTTCAACCCAGAAGGGCCGCGAGGTATACAAGGGTACATGAGGCTTTACTGGCCCTCATTCGGGAGGCACAGGCCAGCCTCCAGCAGCCTGCCACCCCTCAGGAGGGCTTTTTGACTGTGATTATGGCCAAAATGGACCGAATGAGTGAGGACCAGCGTCTCCTCTTTGAGGGACTCCTCGTAGCCTTGTCTAATAAGGGGGTGAGGGGTCTTCTCACTGAGTAGACAGTGCTTTGTTCTCATGGCCATCCACAAACACCAGCTCCCTCACAACCTCCTCCTCCTTCTTCTCCTCCTCCTGCTCCTCTTTCTTCTTCTCCTCCTCGTGCTCCTCTTTCTTCTTCTTCTCCTCCTCCTGCTCCTCTTTCTTCTTCTTCTCCTCCTCCAGCTCCTCTTTCTTCTTCTTCTCCTCCTCCTGCTCCTGCTCCTCTTTCTTCTTCTTCTCCTCCTCCTGCTCCTCTTTCTTCTTCTTCTCCTCCTCCAGCTCCTCTTTCTTCTTCTTCTCCTCCTCCTGCTCCTGCTCCTCTTTCTTCTTCTTCTCCTCCTCCTGCTCCTACTGCTTCCCCTACTCATTCTTCTACTGCTCCTACTGCTTCCCCTACTCGTTCTTCTACTCCTCTTACTGCTGTCCCTACTCGTTCTTCACCTTCTTCTTTTGCTTTTCCTTCTCCTCCTCCTCCTCCTCCTCCTCCTCCTCCTCCTTGTTCTCCTCCTTCTCTTCATTCTTCTTCTTCTACTTCTCCTCCTCCACCACCTTGTTCTACTCCTCCTCCTCCTCCACCACCACCTTCTTCTACTCCTCCCCCTGGCACGAGTACTGCCCCCGTGGCACCGCCTCCAGCCAGGTAGAAGAGGAAGGCTGCTGAGAAGGCTGTTGAGAAGGTCAAATAGCAGGCTGCAGGAAAGCCACCAAGGAAGGCCTTGAGAAAAACCAAAAAGTGACTCCCTTGCTTTCATGTGGTGTACCAGAGGGCAGTCTGCTGTAGTACCACAACTTGGTGACATCTGCCTGCCCTGCTCCAGTTTCTGACCTATAGGAGTCCAAGACCTTGACACGTTCCTTCCTGGATTATCCTCTCAACTCCCAATTTTGGTTTCCAATTGCTCACCAGTAGTGTTGCTCACGAATATTCGCATTGCGTTTTTTTAAAACAGATCACATCCTAGTGATCTCCATCTAAAAGCATTGCTGGTATGTCTAAAAGCATTGCTGGTATAATTAGAGAGAGACCCTGGGCCGAGTAGCTGATGCGACTCTTTTATGTTGCCGAAAATTCGCATTGCGAATTGTCGGCAACGTAAAAGAATCGCATCAGCTACTCGGCCCTTCTTTTGCATCAGAGCCAATCAGAATAACTTGAATATTCGGCAAAAGGAATATTGCGCGATATTCCTTTTGCCGAATATTCTAGTTATTCTGATTGGCTCTGATGCAAAAGAAGGGCGGAGAAGAAAATCGGGCAATATTCCTTTTGCCGAATATTCGAGTTATTCTGATTGGCTCTGATGCTGCATCAGAGCCAATCAGAATAACTTGAATATTCGGCAAAAGGAATATTGCGCGATTTTCTTCTCCGCCCTTCTTTTGCATCAGAGCCAATCAGAATAACTCGAATATTCGGCAAAAGGAATATTGTGCGATATTCCTTTTGCCGAATATTCGAGTTATTCTGATTGGCTCTGATGCAAAAGAAGGGCGGAGAAGAAAATCGGGCAATATTCCTTTTGCCGAATATTCGAGTTATTCTGATTGGCTCTGATGCTGCATCAGAGCCAATCAGAATAACTCGAATATTCGGCAAAAGGAATATTGCGCGATTATCTTCTCCGCCCTTCTTTTGCCCCCTTATTCTCCTTTCTTTTAAGTAGAGTTAGTGTAGAGTTAGTGTTTAGTGCATATTAGTTTAGTAATACAGGAAATGATCTCCGTTTATGAGAATTTCGCAATCATTTTCGCATTAGCGAAATTTTGCAAATTTTTTTGGGATAAAATATCACGAATATTCGATATTAGCGAATATTCGCGAATATTCTTCTATATATTTGCGCAATATCGCGAAATCGAATATGGCGTATTCCGCTCAACACTACTCACCAGTCACATCACGCCCCACCTGTCTGTGCACAAATGGCAGCGAGCTATCCAGTGCTGCCTTGTTTTAATTTTAGTTGTATTTAAACCAAAATAAATGGTATTTTTTGAGTTTACAGTTCATACTTGTCTATGTGTTTTTACTCCAAAAAATAATGTAGCTTGTGAGAAGGCAGGTTATGGGCCAGATTCAGCAAGACTTGCGCTGGAGTAATTCGATATGCGCCGCGTAACTGTGAATATGCGCCGTCGTTTCTATGTGGCCGTACCCACCAAACTAGATGCGCCCGAAAACGGGCCATTTCCGATCGGCTTAACTTTCCGGCGCCAGAGTCCGTCAGCGCATAATTTCGTTTGGCGCATCAGTCGCGCCTATTGATTTCCCCTGCAAATATGCAAATGAGGGAGATTTCCCGATTCGCGAACGGATTAGCACCATACGCTGGCTACATGCGCCGTGCGTATCTCGTCCATCCGGCGCAAAGTTATTTCTACAAAAGGCTGCTTTATCTTTACTCCAGACGGTCACAGGTCAGCAGGAGAGCAGCTACAGCAGCGTTACCGACGATAAGAGCTAGCTGAACAACCACACTTGCAAGGACAACACCTCTGTGTGCCAACATGCCAGGGTCAATCGTGGTCCTAGCACTACTGATGGGTCCCCCGGAACGAAGGAGGCGGGCACGTGAGAGGATATATCACACGCGCATGAACCTCTTTGGCATGGGGGATGAGGAGGTGTATCGCCTCTTCAGATTCAGCCCAGATGCAATACTTGAACTAACCACAACCCTGCAGGGTGACATCACCAGCAAGACACACCGCTCACAAGCAGTGCAGCCACTGGTGAAGGTCCTGGCAACACTCCATTTCCTAGCAAGTGGATCATTCCAGCGTACAAGTGGAGTGGTGGCTGGGATGTCACAGTCCTCCGTGAGCAGATGTGTGCACCAGGTTGTCCCTGCAATCCTCAGACGCATGTCCAACCAGTTCATCAGACCCACCACTGAGGAGCTGCGGCTGAAGGCAATGACAGATTTCTACAACATTGCCAGATTCCCACGCACTGTGGGGGCCATTGATTGCACACATGTGGCACTCCAGCCCCCCAGTGCCACAGAGCACATATACCGCAATCGGAAGCATTGGCACTCCATCAACATACAGGTGATAGTCGATGCCCAACGCCTCATATGGCACGTCCGTGCCAAACACCCCGGGTCCAGCCATGACAGCTTCATATACAATCAGAGCCCCATCCCAGCAGAATTCGAACAGAACATGTATGGGGACAGCTGGCTGGTTGGTGAGTGACATGGGAGTCAGGCATGACTATCCCCTCCCGTGATGCACATCAAAAGTGGCACATGCATGACTAACATCCTCCTGTCTTTTACCTTACAGGTGACTCTGCATATGCACTGGGACCCCATCTCATAACTCCTTTCCGGAACCCCCAAACCAGAGGAGAGAGAAAATACAATGAAGCACACATCAAAACCCGTGCAGTGGTGGAGCAAACATTCGGGCTCCTAAAGTCCCGTTTCCGCTGCCTGGATAAGTCTGGGGGAACCCTATTGTATTCTCCTACCTTTGTGTGTCAGATCATCGGTGCATGTTGCATTCTGCACAACTTTGCTATGAGAAAAGGCCTGCAGATTGACATACGTGATGACCTGACCCCTGACCCACACAGTCCCCACCTGCCAGAGGACACCCAGGCTGATGGAAGAGCAGTCAGGAGGGTCCTTGCCGTAGGCATCTTTGGACACTAAACCAAAACATTAATCACACAGACAATGCACGCGTGTACACCACTGATGTCCCTAGATCACACACACCACATGCACATCGCATTGGATTAGCCCAAGTCCAGCATGTAGGACTTGGGAGCAGAAACGCCAGCGTCAAGGCCCCAATGATGTCACTGTCCATTCATACACCTTTCACACGTCATTCATACAGCCGTGGGGTTAACTTCACCACCACGGCCAAGGGTGACACCCCTTACTGGCAGGAGTGCCACCCCCTCACATTCACACACCATTCACACTGCAACATGTGCAGTATCAATAAAATAAAAATCTCATATCCTGAGTAAAAATCAAAATAAAATAAAAATCTCATATCCTGAGTAAAAATCAAAATAAAATAAAAATCTCATATCCTGAGTAAAAATCAGACAAAAAAAAAATAACAAAATCATCGGGGATGCCGGGGGCTCCTTCTTGCCGAACCTCTCTGGCTTCTCAGCTGCCTGGATGGAGTGGGTGGGGGTGGGGGGGCATCTGGAGGTGGCTGATCCCCGGGTGGGCCACTCCTGGCAGGTGTGGCCTGCATGCCCTCCAAGGCCATGGCTATCCGGCCGAGGTAATTGTTTGTCTGGCCCTGCATCTTCAGCTGCTGGGCCTGCATCCTGAGCTGCCGGGTCACTTGGTAGTGTTGGGCCCGCCGACTCAGCCTCCCCTGGTCCCGGATGGCAGCACTGTTTCCATGGATGGCAGCAGTGTTGGCCTGGACGGCTGCAGTGAGGTGCCCAATATCCCCCTGCACCTCCCCCAAACTGGTCACCACTGCAGCGCAGTTGCAACTCACATCCTGCACTGCGTTGCTTATCTGGCCAACGGAGCACAGGCTGTCAGCCACTTTCTCCAAGTGCCCAACTATGTCCCCCATTTGTTGGGTCTGTCTGGCGTGATCCCTCGCCAACTGGCCCTGGACAAGATCCGACACCCCCCTGGTCTTCTGGGTCGCCTTCCTGGGGCCAGAAGATGGTTGTCCCCGGGGGGATGGAGTCGCCCTTGAGGGGCTTCCAAGGATGGGGGAGGGGATGACAGACGGCCCAGGAGAAGGAAAAGTCCTGCTCTGCCACAGCAGGATCCTCCACAACCACCTCGGCAGGTGTGGTGTGGCCACTCTCCTCCTCCACCTCTTCACCACCCAGGGGCTCGTGCACAGGATGGCGTGGGGGGGATGGGGTGGACTGGCCGCCGACAGATGATGGCCCAGCTCCGTCATCTGTGGATGACACAAAGCAGACACATGTTGGTGGTCCCACACACTTGGCACATGTACCCTCCCCCCCCCCCAAATGCAACACATCAAATAGGGGATAAAAAACACTTACCTGTCCTGGAGCCTTCCTCCACGGAGTCATAGCCAGGGACCCCCTCCACCTGCTCCCTCTCCAGGCAGCGAGAGACCACCTCCTCCTCCGCGGTCAGGGTGACCGGACATGGGGGACCACCACCTGTGCCCCTCTCATGCCTCCTGATGGTGGCCACCTTGCCACGGACCTTGCGCCGCAGATCATTGATTTTTTTTTGGATGTCAGCAGCAGTCCGGGTGGAGTACCCCAAAATATTGACCCGGCCAGCAATGGTGTCCAGGATGCCCTGCTTTCTCTCCCGGCTGGTCTTACGGCTTTTTTTGCCATGGAGGAAATGATTAAATGTCTCCATAGCGGAGATGATCACTGAGAACTCCTGGGCGTTAAAGTTGAGGTTCCTCCTCTCTCTGGGGGTAGCGGGAGCAGCCATCACAGCACAAAAGTATCTTCCCTGGGGTGGGGGGAAACGGAAATACTTTTGCGCCGGAATGGCGTTTCCGCCTGCGCTTTTAAGCGCCCAACGGAAGGCATTGCGCTGACGTTTCCCGTGAAGTGGTGCCGACGGAAGTTGTGAGCATGCGCACAAGGGGGCGAGTGGAGCCGCACTCACTGCGCATGCTCCGTGGATGATGCGCTGAACGTAAGCCTCTGCGCTGGGCTCCGCCCATCATTTACATGTGATCACACCCACTTCCACTTGCGTCGGGTTACGCCAGCGCATTATCGTTACTCTGGCGCAAGTTTACGCGCAACTGCTATGTGAATAACAGTACTTGCGCTGAAAGGGTCGTCAGAGTAACGTAAATGAGAAGCGTTACTCCAGAGCAGGGATCTCCAAACTACGGCCCTCCAGCTGCTGTGGAACTACACTTCCCATGAGGCATTGTAAAACTCTTACATTCGTAAACATGACTAGGCATGATGGGAATTGTAGTTCCTGAACACCTGGAGGGCCATAGTTTGGAGACTCCTGCTCCAGAGCAAAGATGCTCCCATCTACCTGAATCTGGCCCTATGTCTTTAAATAATTAGAAAGGTGTAAATAGAAAGGGACAGATGAGATAAGACCAAACAATAATGTTTCTATGGGGGTAACTTGACACTCAAAAACATCAAAATGATTTTAAAGTAAAAAAAAAAAAAAAATGTAAAAATGAAGATCAGCATTTAAAATACAGGACCAAAAAAAGGGCATAAACAAATTAAACAAAATAATAAGGAGATCATAAAGAAAAAGGTTAAACGATGCAATAATGTTGGCAGCGTGACGAATGTGCTATCTCCATTACAAACGCTACTTTTACCGAGGGTGTTCTCCAGTCTCCTACTTTTATCTGAGCATGCGCGGGTTTTCTTTGTGTAGCGCTGATATTCTCCTATATCTGATGTGTGTTTGCATACTTTAATAAAACGTCTATGGACATTGCTATGTTTGAGTATTTGGAGCCATCTAGTGGCCAAATACTGGTAGTGTAAATATTTAAGTTTTCCTGAAAGAAGCACAAGAGAGAGGAAGTGACTGTTGTAAAGTAGGAATAGGCTGACCTTTTTCAGCAGGAAGTTTAATCAGCTACCCAGGAACACATTCTTGAGCAGTGCATGCTGGGTAGGAGATAAAAGGAGCCGGAGCAGCCATTTTAGGTCTCTTGGAGTTGTGTGGTCTGCCTGAGAGGACCTGAGGGGAGACGGTGACCAGATTGGAGAGACCCAGAGACACTCATCCGAGCAGGGTTCACCCAGCGGAGCTGAACAGAGAAATTGGCCCAGCTGACGGAGAAGCAAGTTGCAGTCCCTGGACTAAAGTTACCACACAGAGCCTCTATCCAGTGGGTGAGCGGGTCACGGCCCACAGTTTGTTACATCTCACATGCAGTTAGACTCATATACAGGCCTCACTGGAAATCATAGTTCCACGAAGGAGCAGAGCAACTAAGAGAAGGCTTAAGGCCTATCTACCTTGATGTCTCAAACAATGTTAAAATAGTTATTACAGCTACACCAGGAGCATTTTCAATTTAACTTACCAAAACTGAGGATTACAAATCACAAGCAGCCACTTTAGCTAGCGAAGAAAAGAAGACCCAGGACTAAGTACTTTAAGTGAGATCTCACTCATAGCTTATAAAGTAGGGGGAGCTCCCAGGTATAGGCACACATATATATATATATATATATATATATGTATACTGTTTGTTTGTTCAAATTGTTTATATTGAAATCTATTGTGCTGCTGTCTTATGTTGGGATGACAGCACAATTACTGTAACCATTCTTTTTTTGCATATTCTACAGTAAAATATACCTCTGGTTAAGTATCCAGTTGTTGTGGCGTACTGTTTCCTCCCACCAGGTGCAGTCAGTGGATCCTGGGGTTACAATACAGGTATTTTGTACTGTCTTACATTGTATTGTATTGCATTGAATCACAACTGTGCCAAGGGGATTGAGGCAAGTTAGTGGGGTTTATTGGTAGAGTGCAGGCCCAAATCAAACCAGCAGCTCCTTCGGGGGTCAGTGCTACACGTGGGAGCTCGTCCGGGATCCTGTCACTCTACAAGCAAGCCCGCCCCCTTCAGGCCACCATGGACCCCATCGAACTAGTTCATTGGTGCGAAGCAGAAGGGACACACTCAGAAGCAAGCGTGGCCATTGAACTTCCAGGAAGCGACTGGGGAAAGAAACAAATTAAAGAGGTGGTACAAACATTGTCCCCGGACAGAAAGGCTTACGTGGTCGCAGTGAAACCAGATCCTGGGACCGACTGCACCTATGCACTGATCGAGTGGGGACGGGATGTCCCTGAAAACTTTCACGGTGCCAGTATAAAATTGTCTGAAAAGACAGAGTTCCACTTGACACATCCCAGCAAACATGAAGGGCACTCTCCCAGTCAGAAGCAGTTAGAACCTTTAGACAGGAAAGCAGGGGCTGCTGCTAAATCACTGGCAGAACGACAGCTGGCTGATCTGAAACGACAGTACAGTGACATACAGGAGAAGTTTCAGGAGACCTCCAGTATTATAGCTGAACGCATTAATAGGTTACGTGTCGGTTTGGAGGGCCAGAGAGATAGCCAGATAACGCCCAACCCGGGGAAGGTGCTGAAGAAACGCACCCAGGGCCGCTTGCAGGAAGTAACCATCCGGAAGGATTTCCACATTGATGGCCAGATAGGAGAAAAAGGGCAGAACTGGCCTACACCAGCCTCCTACACCAAATAGAGTTGGGGCTACAGAAAGGATATCTGGAATCGGAAATTAGAGAGGCTGTAATCCATGCCATCAGCCCAGGTTTAAGTGTTAGGGGCATGTTGGAGAGGAAGAGTGGATTGACCTTGAACCAGCTAAAGAGGATACTGAAAAGCTATTATGAGGAGGAAGATGCCACTGAGATGTTTCATCGACTGATAAATATGACACAGGATAGTAGAAAGACTCCTCAGAACTTCTTATTTCGGGCCATCGAGCTCAAGGACCGCCTGCTGTTCGCATCAAAAGAAGGAAGCAGAGAGCATTTTGGAGCCGAGCTAGTTAAGAGGAAATTCCGAAGATCTGTGACTACGGGATTGAGGAGTGACTTTATCAAGCTACAATTGAAGCAGTATTTGGAAGATCCCTCAACTCCGGATGAGGTCCTCATTGAGAAAGTGAATGAAGCAGATAAGATGGAGATTGAGAGAGACCAAAAACAGAGGAAACTTCAACCTTCTAACACCACAGGTGGTAAAATACAGCAGATAGGTGTCCCCTCAGACACTCAGGAACTTAATGTACTTGCAGCAAGCGCTGAACAGGGATCATGGCTTTCACCTATTCACCACCTACCCGCAAGTCAGACTGGACTGTTCCAGACCCAGAAAGAAATACTGGAGATGATGGAAATGTTGATGACTCGTCTGGTGAAACCTCAGACAGAGGAAGTCCCGCCACTTAATGCTCTGGAAACTCCTACCATTAACCGCCCTATGAAACAAACACAGAGAGTCTGCTTTAAATGTGGAGGAGTAGGACATCTCTGGCGAGTGTGCCCAAGCCCAGTAACTGAGACAAAATCCAAACAGCTGGGGGGAAACTTCAGAGGGCCCCAGTGAAGGAGTCAACTGGGCGCCCGGTTGTAATAGCTAACTCCTCACCGACTCATATGCCCCTGACCACTGGAGTCACCAACCAGCCAGGATGAAAAAGAGAGAGACCCCCAAAACCAAAGGCAAAAATACAAGCCACCAAACAGGCTAAAGGTACTTCAATCAGTGGATTTCCCCCCAAGCTAGTGGGACCCTCCCCAATTGTCCCCATCCAAGTAGAGGGGATTTACACGAAAGCCCTGCTGGACACTGGAGCCCAAGTAACCTTGCTCTACAGGGATTTCTATGACAGACATCTCAAGCACCTGCCGTTACAGAAATTGGAGGAACTAGAGATATGGGGATTAGGTACTCAGAACTTCCCATATGATGGTTACCTGTCGGTCAGACTCACCTTCGACCCAAGTACAGCAGGAGAGGCTGAGACTTTCGAGACCTTGGCCATAGTGTGCCCTCGTCCCCCAGGGGCTGACAAAAATTCCCTCATCATTGGGACGAACACTGACTTAGTGAGGAGGCTACTTGCGCCGCTTGTGCTGCAGAAGGGGACTCTCCCCACTAAAATACATCCAATGTTGGCCCAGACATACCAAGACCTTATACAAGAGGAAGAGGCTCCTGAATAGGGAAGAGAAGTTAGTCCAGCCGGGTGAAGTAATCTGCCTGAGAGCCTCTGTCAAGTTAAGCTGGAAAAAAACAGGTCCTTTCATTGTCCTTGAAAATACAAGCCAGGAAGGAAAAAAGGGGTTAGAGCTTATCTCTGAAGTATTGCCCACCAAGGTATTGAAGAGGACTCACGGCAAAGTTCCAGTCAGTGTCCGCAACACAGCAGCTGTGCCAGTGAGGATGCCAGCCAGACTACTGTTAGGACAGGTCAACCCAGCAACTCCAGTCGTAGCATGTGGTTTGACGGAAGGACCCGGAGCAGAAATTCCCGTGGAAGAATTCTGCCCGAAATATACGCCTCTTACTCCTGCATGGAGAGAAAGAGCTAAAGCTCAACTTCTGAGATGGAGGGCAGCCTTTTCAAAAAGTGGATTTGATGTGGGGTTGGCAAAGAGTGCTACCCACCGAATTCGACTGGAGGAAGACAAGCCGTTTCGTGAAAGGGTTAGGCGAATCCCATTGGGAGATCTGGAAGATTTGAGGGAACAACTGGCCGAACTCAAGAGGTCCTTACGCCTCCCCTATAGTGGTGGTCAGGAAGAAGAACAGGTCCCTACGCCTATGTATCGATTACAGGACCCTGAACCGGAGGACCATTCCTGACCAGTACACCACACCTCGGATAGAGGATGCTCTGCAGAGCCTGTCGGGAGCGAAGTGGTTCAGTGTGCTGGACTTAAAGAGTGGGTATTATCAGATCCCCATGTGCCCTGAAGACAGTGAGAAGACCGCTTTTATCACCCTGGTGGGATTCTTTGAGTTCAACCGGATGCCGCAAGGCTTGTCTGGGGCCCCAGCAACTTTCCAGAGGTTGATGGAAAAGACAGTGGGTGACATGAACCTTCTTGAAGTACTAGTTTACTTGGATGACATCATAGTATTTGGAAGAACGTTGGAAGAGCACGAAGAACACCTGGAGAAGGTCCTGAAGAGACTTCATGATGAAGGTCTGAAGCTGTCTATGGAAAAGTGCCAGTTCTACCAGCCCTCAGTGAATTACCTGGGACACATTGTGTCTGAAGAGGG
The DNA here is from genome assembly GCA_029574335.1 of Rana kukunoris. NCBI lineage: Eukaryota > Metazoa > Chordata > Amphibia > Anura > Ranidae > Rana > Rana kukunoris. The sequence continues at coordinate 54,430,447 of CM056060.1, read as the reverse complement.
AGTGGCAACTGATCCCAAAAAGTTAGAAGCTGTCACTTCTTGGCCCAGGCCCACCAACGTGACTGAACTCAGGTCATTTTTAGGCTTCTGCTCGTACTACAAAAGGTTCGTGGAAGGGTTCGCTAAAATAGCCCACCCACTCACTGAGCTCCTAAAGAAACAGGAAGAAGTTAGTGTAAGCCCAGATCAGTCAAGGAAGCCAAAAGAAGGGCCCAGAAGGAAGAAAGAGACAATCCAGGACCAGTGGACTCCAGAATGCGAGGAAGCTTTCAGACAATTGAAGTGGAGCCTTACCACTGCCCCGGTTTTGGCCTATGCAGACCCTGCCAAACCATATGAGTTGCATGTGGATGCCAGCCATGAAGGACTGGGAGGAGTGCTCTATCAAGAGCATTAAAAAATATAGGTAGATGGCGCACGACTAAAAAGTGCAATCAAGAGATCAATAATACAATTAATAATTAATAAATCATAAGGTTCATGTCAATATCAAAGGAAAATAAACAAATGGATAAATAAATGACCATGTAATGACAGTCCAATGAATGACCATACAAATATGGTCTTTGCAAAATACCTTTATTTTCCGTATTTTGCTAATATTTTTAGTGTTTTTTATCATCCATGTCAGTATTTCCCAGCACTTCCTGTGTGCACTTTGTTTATTAAGCTCCGCTGACCAATCACGATAATCCCCTGCATATATAGTACGTCCGCTCCTATTGGACGTTATGGATCTGATGAACCAGCGGATGCTGAGAAACGCGTCATCCCATTGGTTGGCCCGAGGTTCGACGTCACTTCCGGTCGTACGGCGACGGATTGCGCTTCATGCTGGAACGCACAGCGCGTCCTAACTAGGATACACGGCTCCTGGACCCCCAATTGCTTCTCCTAGGCTTCCCCAGGATGGGCTCTTACATCTCCCATGACTTGGCCAAGTCAGCCTGCCTGGACCTTTGCAGCTGTGGACGATATGTGTGACACCGGACCAGTCATTAACCCCCTATGTGCCTTTGCTCTCATTGTCTTGTGAGTAGCCAATTTATTGTTTACTAACTTATTTCATTAAACCCTTATTTACTGCACTTAGTTTGGCGCATGTCCTTCTTGTTTACATATATCTATCAAGAGCATGAAGGGCATCTGCGGCCGATCGCTTATGTGAGCAGAAGTTTGGCTCCTGCCGAAAGAAACTATCCGACTCACAAGCTTGAATTTCTGGCTCTGAAGTGAGCAGTGGTAGACAAGTTGAAGGACTACCTTTACGGGGCTGAATTTGTGGTTAAGACGGACAACAACCCCCTCACATATCTGCTTACCACTGCGAAGCTGGACGCCACCGGTCACAGGTGGTTAGCTGCTCTCTCGGCATTTACCTTCAGCCTGAAGTACAGACCAGGGGTTGGTAACCGAGATGCGGATGCTCTGTCAAGAAGGCCTCATGACCCCCGAAACCCCTCAGAAGACTGGACTCAACTTACTCCAGAAGGAGTAAGGGCCCTTTGGGAAGGGACAAGTCAATACAGGAAATGTGGGGCCAGAGCTGAAGAAGTAGGAGTATCCTCAGCGGGAGTACCCAGGTGCTATTGCAACATCTCCCAGGTTGTACAGGAGGGTCTCCCCAAACTATCCAGAAAGGATCTCAGGAGGCATCAGGAGGAAGATCCAGTGTGGGCTGGTGCTAAAGGCATTGGAACTTCAACAGTCTGATGTGCTGCGGGAGAGCCCCAAGAAGGAATCCCGGCTGTTACTGAAAGAAGGGATCGGTTGCAGTTGCAACAAGGGGTGGTCTACTGAAGGGGCCCCTCTGACGATCCAGAAGCAAAGTGGCAGCTGCTCCTGCCGGGAAAGCACAGAGAGAGGGTGCTGATTGCTTTACACGATCACCATGGTCATTTGGGAGCCGAGAGGACTCTCCAACTAGTAAGTGACAGGTTCTACTGGCCACACATGAGGAAAGAAGTGGAGAGTTACTGTCATTCCTGCCTCAGGTGCATACAACGAAAGACATTGCCCCAGAGGGCTGCCCCAATGGGCCATTTGGAGAGCCAGGGACCAATGGACCTGGTCTGCATAGACTTTCTTTGTTTGGAATCCGATCTGAGTGGGCAGGGGGACATCTTGGTGGTACAAGATCACTTTACCCGTTAAGCCCAAGCATTTCCTACTAGAGACCAACAAGCAACCACAGTAGCAAAAACTCTAGTGGAGAAGTTCTTCGTCCACTATGGCTTACCTCAACGGATACATTCGGACCAAGGAAGGGACTTTGAGAGCAAATTGATAAAGAGGCTGTTGGATCTACTAGGCATACAAAAGTCCAGGACTACTCCTCATCACCCACAAGGGGACCCTCAACCGGAAAGGTTCAACAGGACTCTCCTCAATATGTTGGGGACGTTGACTGCAGAACAGAAACCCTATTGGAGTAGACACATTACTGCACTGGTTCATGCCTACAACAGTACCAAAAATTACGCCACTGGGTATTCCCCTTACTTATTGATGTTCGGCCGTGAAGCCCGATTACCAGTGGACCTGGCTTTTGGTTCCTCCTTGGATCACACATCAGAGACCTCCCATAGAGGGTATGTGGACAGGCTACGGAGGAGCCTGAAGATAGCTTATGAGCAGGCTCAAGCCACCTCGAACTCCAGAGAGAACAGAAACAAGAGGAACTTCGACCTGAAAGTGAGAGTTCAGGATCTTCAACCAGGTGACCGGCTTTTGCTGAGGAATCTAGGCATCCCAGGCAAGCATAAGTTGGCTGATCGTTGGAGATCACAGCCTTATGTTGTGTGTAGGAAGCTCCAGGGCTCCCAGTGTATGAAATCAAGCCAGAAGGAAACACTGGGCCAGTAAAAACCTGGCACCGGAATCACCTTTTACCTCTCACAGAGGCAGTCAGGATAAGCACAGAGGAGGAATCCCCATCCACATCCACTGATGTGCATAGGCCAATAACCAGGTCTCAGCTTGCACCCTCTACAGATGAAGATGAGGAAGTGGAGATGAGTTGGCTGTGGCCTCCGGAGACTTCAGAAACAGATGCTGATATCTCTTCAGAAGTAGAGGAGGATAATAACGGAACTCTCAGGGCAGAGGCCCCAGAATTTGTGCCGGCAACTCATCCGGCAAAAGAACCCAGTACTCTTATTTACTCTCCATCTTTAATCACTGAGAGGAGGGATGATGACATTGGTCAAAAAGGAATGGACACTCCAAAAGTGCAAAGAGCAAAGAGAGACATTCGCCCACCACGCAGACTGACTTATGATACATTGGGCGAATGCTCTGAAGCATCTCAGTTTGTCAGCAAAAGAAACCTTGAACTGTCTGGTCCCTCTTCTTTTGATTCAGTAAGGGACAGCCCCACCTCACCCCTTGGCACATCTGTACCAGACACTGTAGTATCAGCTGTGAGTGCACAGGATAGCTTCCCATCATATGACAATTGGTGGGAAGCTCCTCTGTCTGTATTGTATGACCGTATAGAGGCTAAAATACAAGATAGAGTTAGCAATCTGAACCTCTTTGGAGGTTTAAGTAATAACCTGGTAAACAATATGGGGTATGTTATGTACTGTGATCAACAGTGTATCCAAAAATGACATAAAATATTAATGATAATATTGCATAAAAATACATAGTAACTCAATGAGTGTGTACAAAGGACATGATAGAGACATGACTAGTCGATCATGGAAGGTTTAAGTAATAACCTGGTAAACAATATGGGGTATGTTATGTACTGTGATCAACAGTGTATCCAAAAATGACATAAAATATTAATGATAATATTGCATAAAAATATATGATTCGAACATTCAATGCCCACGGGAGTATCCAAGATTAAGGTAACAAGGCCTTTATGGGGTAGGCTCGACGCATTTCGTGGACATATTCCACTCATCAGGAGCAGGTAGGAGCTAGGGATACCTATGGTAGAAGATAAATAGTAGTAAGTGGCTAGTTAGGGGTGAGTAACTAGACAGGAAAGAGGGGGAGCTCACAACAGTGGTCCAAACACTCTTACCTAGGGTACTGAATAATACAAGGTAGCAAGTAATGATGTTGATCAGAGGCTAGGGGAGAAGCAGGTGCCCCCCCGGGAGCTGAAGTGGCTGGCACTTACTTCTGTATCTGGTTTTTCGCTTAATACTTCTGGTAGGTCAGTGTCCATGTTGTGGGACTATTTGTGCACAGCTAGTAAGTATTTTGTGGCTGCAAATATGACCTGCAGGTTTTTAATGTTCGCCTGCCATTAAAGTCAATGGGGCCCCGCCGCGAACTTTCTTTCGCGAACCGTCCCGTCAGATGTTCGTCCATCACTACCAAGGAGTTTCTGAAAGTGTATGTACATAGAGAGCAGGTGTTGTAGACAGCTGTACATATGGATAAATACGAGTCTAAGGAGGTAAAACGTATCATAGGCTATTTCATTGTTTCTTTTTTCCTGCACCACGGATTTCTTCCTTCAGTCTGTAATGAGGAAGAAAATTGGGGGGGGGGGATAAATAAATGTAAGAGTGATAGTTTTTCAAACTAATAACACTTACCTTTTTAATTCTAACCAAGTTTGTGCCAAGACTGTCTTTCTTTGATAGAATTTCGAATCGGCAAAGCAGCAGTCTGGTGAAGTAGGTTCCCATCCCAGATGTTAAGAACCTTTATGTCAATGGTTCCAGGTATTACACCCCAGATAGTAAGCCACGCACAGGTTATGCAGTGACCACAGTCCCGATGTCTGGGTTATTGCCATGAGGTTTGTTTGGAGGTCAAACAAAACCAGGGTCATACTTTCCTCATTAGCTGTGACGTACATTCTCAGCTGATGAGGTGGGTGCGGTCACTGTTACACAAACTTCTTTTTTTTTATAAATCTCTATATTTAAATGTTTTCATTTTTTTCCATACAAAAGATTAAGATCATACATGTGCAATACATTCATATTCCCTTTAATCCAAATAACATCGACATTTGCCTTTTATACTCCCAAACCATCCATACTGTCCTTCCATCCAATACAACACAGCCCATTCTACTTCCACCCTTCCCCCCCCCCCCACTCTTCCAATGGTGTGATTATTCCCCAATTCCCCCTTTTATCCTGACACTGTTAGAGTTCTCTATCCAATTTGCCCATACTCTTCTATATTTCTCCCCATAACCTCTATTGCAATATGTCTCTCTATATAATATCAGATTACTGTTCACTAGGTTTTTCCACTGTGCTATTGAGGGGGCCTCCGATTTTTTCCAATTTAGCACTATTGCCTTCCTGGCATAGGACAGCAGCAAACCTATCTGTGTTTTCCTTTCTTTTGAAATAGCCTTACCCCCTATTAATCCTAAGAGACAGACCTCCACTTCTTGTTCCAATCTTACAGATGTCACTCTTGCTATCATACTCAGAATTTCACTCCAGAATACTGCTATTTTGGAACAAAGCCATAATATGTGCATAAAGTCTCCTGTGGCAACTACACACCTCCAACAATTCTGAGAATTGGTCTGTGAAATCTTATGGAGCTTATATGGGGTATAGTGGCTTCTATGTATAATTTTATATTGTATCAATTTATCTGGAAGGGATACCAAAATCTTTAATGGGAACCTCCATACTTCCTCCCAGTTCTCCAAGCCCGGGGCTTCTCTCTTCCAATTCTCCCTTAATTTACCCATATCGTGGGGTGTGGTATTTATCAAATATCCATAAAAATTTGACATTGTCCTCTTCCCACCTCTTACCATTTGTTCTATATCTGATTCCATCAATTGTGGAGTTCCCTCTGGGAACTGGGCCATTAAGGCATGACTGAGCTGCCTATACCTGAACTCATAACTCTCCGGAATATTCCAGAGCTGTCTCATCTCTATATATGACAGGAACTTTCCCTCCTGTATCAACTGGGATAGCTTCTTCACCCCATATTTAGCTCACGTTACCGGATCCTGAATCGAATCTAGATGTGGTAATTCCGGGTTCCTCCACAGAGGGGTATTTGGAGAAAGGTTATTATTATTTTTTTCCCCCTCTCTTCCTATAACTGTTGTTCTCATGGCTGGTGTTATATCACTCCTAGTTTTAATGCCCCTATACAGCAATCCCTGCAAGGCTTCTACCGATTGGACCACTGTTGCTTCCAACATCGTGGCCGGATCATATCCATCCGGGTTTAGCCATCTACCTGCTGTCACTAACTGTGCCGCTAATATTTGTGGAAGTCTGGGAATGCTAATCCCCCCTGCCCTGCCGGTCTCATGAGTGTACTTAATTTAATTCTAGCTGGTTTATTATCCCATATAAATGCAGAGAGCATTCCATGAATCTGTGTGAAGAAACTTTTTGGGAGCCACTGTGGAGAATTTCTAAAGGCGTATAAAAACCTGGGCAGCACCTTCATCTTCACCAGGTTTATGCGTCCTAGCAGTGACAAAGGCAGTGCTGCCCAGATCCCCAGCCTCCTCTTGTACCTCCGGATCTAAATTTAATTTTCGAAATTCTTCAATCTGTCTAGATATTTTAATGCCTAAATATTTAAATTCCAGTACCCATTTCAATGGCATATTTGGGGCAGCAGTTTTTGGTGCTCTTTGATCTATTGGGAATAGTATTGACTTGCCCCAGTTTACTTTAAGCCCTGTATATACCGAGTATGCATTCAGCAATTCTAAAGCTCCTTCCAAAGATGGACCCGCATCTCTCAAGAAGAGCAACATGTCATCAGCATACAGGGCTACCCTCTCCTCCAGCCCCCCCACCCGGAGTCCCTGAATACTAGGTGCAGTCCTAAGAGCCTCTGCCACTGGCTCTATTGCGATTGCGAAGAGCGCTGGAGAAAGAGGGCAGCCCTGCCTCGTGCCTCTATATAATTGGAAAAACGACAACAAATTCCCCCCCAATTTCACTGCGGACATTGGTTTTTCATATATTATTTGTATCCATTTAATAAATGCTAGGGGGAATCCCATCCTTCTGAGAATTTCCCAAAGAAATGGCCATTCCACCGTATCGAAGGCCTCCTCTATATGTAAAGAGGCCACTGTCCTTGATCCCTCATGCATATGATGTGTATGTATGTTTGTGTAAAGCCTTCGTAAATTGATATCTGTTGTTCTTTGTGGCATGAATCCTGTTTGGTCCAAATATATTATACTCCTAAGCAGTGGCTGTATTCTAGATGTTAATATTCTTGTCAATATTTTCAAAATCGGTATTTAATAGTGCAATTGGCCTGTACGATGAACATATCTTTGGGTCTTTTGTTTCCTTATGTAATAATGTTATGTGTGCCTCTCTCATTGAGTTTGGCAGGGCTCCTTGCATCTGTGAATACTTCTACTAATTTGGGGGCTGTTAGTGCTCCATACCTTTTATAGAATTCTACCGGAATTCCATCTGGGCCTGGTGCCTTTCCTCCTGAGGATGTTCGTATAACCTCAATAATCTCTTCCACCCCAATAGGCCGAACCAATTCTCTCCTCTCCCCGTCTGACAACCACCCCAAGGCAATCCGGTCCAAAAGGTCCGCCATGCCCTCCGGGCATGAGCCAGACGGGAGAGAAGAGGTGTAGAGCCTGCTATAGTACTCTCTGAAGGCTTCCAATATCCCCTCGGGTTCTTTTACTATCTGTCCACTTAAATCCTCAATCTTTGATATAATTGTGGCTTTATGCCCTTGTTGTGTCAGCTTTGCCAGAAATCTACCCCCCTATCTCCCTGTTCAAAGATACTCTGTCTATTTTTATGGATTTCTAATCTTGTTGTTATTTCCTCTATGTGGAGGTGGAGATCTCTATGTGCTGCCATCATTATATCAAAATTGGTACTGCTAGGGTCCTGCCCATATCTCTTTCTTTGTGTGTCAATCTGTGTTTTTAATTCCTGTTCCTTCTTCTTCTGTTTTTTATTAACTGTGGAAATATTTGATATATATTGCCCTCGTATATAGGCTTTAAACGCATTCCCATACCATCCCTACCAAAGCTGATCCTGCATTATTCTCCCAATATTCCCTCATTTGTTCTTCCATTTTCTCTACTATTTCTGGGTGGTCCACCCATTGTGGAGTTAATCTCCACATGGACGCATTTTTGGGGGTTGTAATACCTACTGACAGAAATAGGGGAGAGTGATCCGATAGACCGCTTGGCAGATATTTGATCTCCTCAACATCCGCCAACGTCTTGGAGTCCAGAAATGCCAGGTCTATTCTGGAGGCTGTTTTATAAGAGGTGGAAAAACACGAGTATCCCCTTTGTCTCAGATTCCTCCACCGCCAAGCTTCTGTTACCCCCATTTCCTGTGCCCAATTATCTAATTCTGTTGAATGTTGTTTAGGGGGTTTTGGTCTGTCCAACTCTGGGGATAAGATAGCATTGAAATCTCCAATTAATATCAGTCTCGCTGGCATATACTGGATGATTTTCTCCATTATCTCATTCAATACTGCCATTGAAAATGGGGGTGGGATATACACAGCTGCTGTAACATATCTCTGTTTACCTATCTTATAGACTAGAATAACATATTTCCCATTTACATCTATATGCACCTTCTCTATTTCTCCTGTAAAGGATTTATTTACTAGAATCGACACCCCTCTGGAATATGAGGAATACGTAGAGTGGTATGTTTTCTGTATCCAGGTTTTTTTTAACGTTATTAATTTTTTCCCCATTAAATGCGTCTCCTGTAATACAATCAGCTGGGGAGAATTTTTTTTTATGTACTGAAACATTAATGCACGTTTAAACTTTGAATTCAGTCCTCGAACATTCCAGGATAGTATCGAAAGACAGTTATCCTTCCCGAGCATAGTATCTAGAATATGTGAAGAGTTTATACCTCCATTGTTCATTATACCACACCAACCTTCTGGGTGGTATCTCTTGGGTATCTAAATCACACCATTGGCTTCCCCATTTCCCCTTCACTTTCACATTCATTCTCCTTCCCCCCACCCTACCCACCCTACCCCTCCCCACTCCCCTCTCTTGTGTCTTCCCCCATCCATTCTTGGATGGGAGCGGAGAGGAATTTCTTCTAACCCCTATTTTACTGATCATAATCTCTTTTTTTGGTCTAGTATCTAACATACCCCACCCTGCTTTCTTAATACCTAAAGAAAGGAAGCACCTGACACTCATTCACTCTCTTCACTTGTGTGGTGGGCTCCTCTACTCGCTTGCCTATTTTCTCTGCACGCCTATATATCTTAGAGCCCCCCCCCCCCCAAAAAAAAAACCCCAGTGTTAAAGTGCTTATTATTAATGAGCTATTATTATTTATTATTAATCAGCCATAACTTATATTCCAAATCTCATTAATGATTAATCAAGTGAAATCAAGTGATTACGTGCTTATTATTGATTAGCTATTATTATTTATTGTGTATCAGCTCTAGGCTATATTCCAATTCGTATTCATCATTAATCATTAATTCTAAACAAATATAGTGAACACTGTACAATTATTATGTGAATCTCAATTTGTGTCCCCCCCTCCAAAAAAAAAAATTATTATTATTAATCAACCATAGCTTATATTGCCATTCATACTCGTGGTCAACCACTCATTCAGAAAAAGAAAAAAGAAATTACATATTCCCTTTTCCCATAAATATAGTAAGCACTTTACAATAACTCTGTGTAGCTCAGTTTATACCTTCACTCTCCCCCTCCCCTCCATCTCCCTCCTGTCAGGTTTCATATCAGGCTAGCAGCAGACAACAGTTCAGGTGTGCTAATATGCTTATAGTTCAATAACAAGAGCACATACCATGAGCAGGTCTTGAGAAGCAGGTCAGCGCTGGGACTTGTAGTTCACCACGGATGCAGGGTTGAGATGAGTGGGACAGCTGGCACTTGTAGTTCACTGCTGAAGTAGGTGTAGATGTTGGTGGTGTTGCTGGTGCTAGTAGTGCACCACTGCAATGGATGTGGTCTAGGCAAGCCGAGTCATACACGGATAATCAGAGTTCGAAAGGTACCAAATCGGAAGCAACAAGCAGGGTCAAACAATCCGGGTCATACACAAAGTTTACAGATAAACAGGTCAGGCTGGATCTCTCAAGGCAAGCAGAGTAACTCTATCACGAGCACTGATTGGGTGAAAACACAGGTGTTTTAAAGGAGAGCTGGCCAATCAGTGTTTCCCAGCCAAGGCTGTGTCAGGTGAGTGCGCTGGGTCCTAGAGGGATCCAGTACTGACAGTACCCCCCCCTTCTCGAGGGGTTGCTCCTGCACCCCCAGGCTTACTTGGATATCGAAGATGGAACTTCTTCTTAAGGCGATCAGCATGGAGATCGCGAGCTGGGATCCAGGATCGATCCTCTGGGCCAAAACCTTTCCAATGAACTAGATATTGTAAGGAATTGCGTACTCGTCTGGAGTCAAGAATATATGCCACTTCATATTCCTGGCTATCCGACACATCTACAGGTTCTGGTTCATTTACTTGGAGACTAGAGTGAACAGGTTTCAATAAAGAAACATGGAAGACATTAGGAATGCGCATGGACGGGGGGAGCTTTAATCTATAGGACACAGGATTAACAATCTCCAAAATCTCATAGGGCCCGATGAATTTTGGGCCAAGTTTCTTGGATGGAACATGCAGGGACAGATTCCTGGATGATAGCCACACTTTGTCACCAACTTTATATCCAGGGGCCTTTGAGCGCCTCTTATCAGCCGTTTTCTTAAAAGCCTGCACCGAACGAGAAATAGCACGATTGACGTCAGACCAGATTTTGGAGAAATTTTCAATCGTGGTGTTGGCATCTGGAACATCAGAGGGTGGAAGATCAAAGGAGCACACACGAGGATGCAACCCGTAAACACAGAAGAAGGGAGAGGTCCCTGTAGAAGAGCTGGCACAATTATTAAAGGCAAACTCTGCCCATGGAAGGCTGTCGACCCACTCCACCTCATCATTGGCCATCAGACAACGTACCATCTTCTCCAGAGTCTGATTAGTTCTTTCTGTTTGGCCATTTGTCTCAGGATGATAGGCTGAAGAATATGATAACTTAATCCCTAGCTGAGAACAAAGGGCCTTCCAAAACTGGGCTATAAACTGAGAGCCGCGGTCTGAGACAATGTTAATTGGTGCCCCATGGAGCCTGAAAACATGTTTAATGAATAAAGATGCCAGATCTCTAGCAGACGGCAGTTTCGGAAGTGGAACAAAGTGGGCCATCTTACTGAACCTGTCTACCACCACCCAGATTGTGGAACATCCCTGGGACAGAGGCAAGTCAGTGATAAAGTCCATAGATAAATGGGTCCAGGGACAAGTAGGTATTGGTAGAGGACGTAGAAGACCGGAGGGCTTAGAGGTACTGCCCTTGCTTCTGGCACAAACCTCACAAGCCTGGACAAAGGCTAGCACATCCTGCCTAATCGATGGCCACCAGAGGTTGCGAGAGATAATCTCATAAGTTTGTCTAAACCCCGGATGCGCTGCAGGCTTTGACGCATGTACCTGCTGCAAAACCTGCAAACGAAGAGCCAAGGGCACAAAAAGCATACCAGAGGGAGTGGAAGGGGGGGCTTCAGCCTGTGCAGGTAATAAGGCCTCAGAGATGTCAGTCTGGGTGAAAGCCAAAATCCTGTCCTCAGAGATAATGGATTGTGGAGGAAGCGGAGGTGGGGATTCTGATAAAAAACTGCGAGACAAGGCATCGGCCTTAACATTTTTTGGCCCTGGTAAATAAGAAATTGTGAAGTCAAATCTTGAGAAGAACAATGACCACCTGGCCTGACGTGAGTTCAGTCTTTTAGCAGAACGGATGTATTCAAGGTTTTTGTGGTCAGTCAGAACTATGAATGGATAGCGGGCTCCCTCCAGCCAATGTCTCCATTCCTCCAAAGCTAGCTTTATGGCTAACAGTTCTCTGTTGCCTATATCATAGTTGCGCTCTGCTGGGGAATATTTACAGGACAGGAAGGCACAGGGGTGGATGGAAGCAGTTACAGGGTCCTTTTGTGACAGAAGCGCCTCCACCCCTACTTCGGATGCATCTACCTCCACAATAAAAGGCAGCTCAGGAACAGGATGGCGTAGAATTGGTGCAGAGGTAAAGGCTTTCTTCAACTGAGTGAAGGCTGTCTGGGCTTCAGTAGTCCATTTAAACTTAGACGGAGACTTCCTGGTAAGAGAGGTGATGGGATGTGCAATGGTGGCAAAATTCCTAATGAATTTCCGATAGAAATTTGCAAAGCCCAGGAAGCGCTGAACTGCTTTCAGGTCTGAAGGTGATGCCCAGTCTAGAATGGCCTGAATCTTGGCTGGATCCATGGTTAGGCCTGTGTCAGAGATTAGGTAGCCCAGGAAAGGTACTTGTTTGACATGAAATGAACATTTTTCAGGCTTAACAAAAAGGGAGTGAGCCTTTAATCGGGCCAACACTGAATGGACGTGCCTCTGATGCGTTTCTAGATTGGGAGAATATATCAAAATATCATCCAAGTATACAAGCATAAAGCGACCCAACAGGTCACGGAAAATGTCATTCATAAAGTTTTGAAAGACAGCTGGTGCATTCCTGAGACCAAAAGGCATGACAAGACACTCGTAGTGGCCATCCTTGGTGTTAAAGGCTGTCTTCCACTCATCTCCTTTACGGATGCGCACTAGATTATAGGCTCCCCTTAGGTCTAGTTTGGAGAAAATCTTTGCTCCCTGGATTTGGGAGAACAACTCTGTGATGAGAGGGAGAGGGTACCGATTGGGAACGGTTATTTTATTTAGACCTCTGTAGTCAACACAAAGTCTTAGACCCCCGTCCTTCTTTGGGACAAAGAAGCAACCTGCGCCTGCGGGAGAAGTAGAGGGACGGATGAAACTTTTAGCTAGGTTTTCCTGAATGTATTCTTGCAAAGCAAGGTTCTCTGGTTCGGACAATGGAAAGACTCTCCCTCGCGGAGGTGTAGTGTCAGGCAAAAGGTCAATGGGACAGTCATAACTGCGATGAGGTGGTAAGGTGTCAGCACTCCCTTTAGAAAACACATCCTGAAAGTCCTTATAACAAAGCGGAATCTGTTCCATTCCCACTTGACAAGCAGCAAGTCGAACAGGGTGCTGGATGCAACTTCCTTTACACTGATTGGACCAAGCCAGAATATTTCCTGTTCACCAGTCAATTACAGGATTGTGCTTCTGAAGCCAAGGAAGGCCTAGGATCAAAGGAGTGGATGGAGAGTCAATGACAAGACATGAAATCTTCTCCCAGTGCAGGGCCCCCAATTGTAACTGGAAGGGATTGCTGGACTGAAGCACAAGGTCTTGTGAGAGAGGCCGGTTATCCACAGAAATTAGGCGGACTGGGCAATCTAGCATATGAGTTTCCAGGGACAAGGAGGTTATCAAAGTCTTATCAATAAAATTCTCAGCAGCTCCAGAATCTACCAAGGCCAGCAGTTCATGAGTCCCTGTCCCAAAGTGAATAACACTAGGTAGAAGTATACGACTGTCCCCCTGGGGAGATGAAAGCAGACCTAAGGTGACCTCCCCATAATCACCTAGGTCCGGGAGTTTCCCGGACGTGTAGGGCACGAATGGAGCATGTGACCCCTGAGGCCACAATACAGGCAAAGTCCCATATTACGCCGGCGTGTGTGTTCCTGGGCAGATAGCCGGGTGGAGCCTAGCTGCATAGGTTCTTTCACTGAACTGGCACTGGAGGTTGGATGGTCAGGTGGTAAGGGAGGTATACAGTTTGCCACAGCCATATTTTTTTCTCGCCCCCTCTCTCGCTGACGGCGATCAATTCTAATAGCTAGACACATAGCTTCCTCCAGTGAGGGTGGATAGGAGAAGTTGACCAGAGCATCCTTAATTGCATCTGACAGACCTATTCTGAACTGGCTGCGGAGAGCTGCATCATTCCAGCCAGATTCTGGGGCCCACCTGCGAAACTCTGAGCAGTACATTTCAGCTGTGGTAGTTCCTTGCTTTAAGTTACGCAGGGTTGATTCTGCAGTAGCCATACGATCTGGATCATCGTACAGCAATCCAAGGGCTTCAAAGAAGGCATCTACAGTTAGCAGGGCTGGATGGTTTGGTTCAAGGTTAAAGGCCCAAGCCTGGGGGTCACCCTGTAGCAGAGTGATAATGATCTGAACTCTCTGAGTTTCAGAGCCAGAAGAGGATGGCCTTAATTTGAAATATAATTTGCAGCTGTTTTTAAAGTTGCAGAATCCCTTACGGTCGCCAGAAAAACGGTCAGGCAAAGGAATTTTTGGTTCAGATAAAGTTTTTGTAACAGTTGTAGTAGGGGATTGCACCTTGGTGAGCTCTGTGGCCATTTGCTGAACTTGATGGGATAAACGGCAAAGTTCTTGTGCAAACATCTGAGCCTGCTCAGAATCCATGATGGGTTTTCCCTTTTTATGTATGGCTCGTGATAAATGTCAGGTTTCATATCAGGCTAGCAGCAGACAACAGTTCAGGTGTGCTAATATGCTTATAGTTCAATAACAAGAGCACATACCATGAGCAGGTCTTGAGAAGCAGGTCAGCGCTGGGACTTGTAGTTCACCACGGATGCAGGGTTGAGATGAGCGGGACAGCTGGCACTTGTAGTTCACTGCTGAAGTAGGTGTAGATGTTGGTGGTGTTGCTGGTGCTAGTAGTGCACCACTGCAATGGATGTGGTCTAGGCAAGCCGAGTCATACACGGATAATCAGAGTTCGAAAGGTACCAAATCGGAAGCAACAAGCAGGGTCAAACAATCCGGGTCATACACAAAGTTTACAGATAAACAGGTCAGGCTGGATCTCTCAAGGCAAGCAGAGTAACTCTATCACGAGCACTGATTGGGTGAAAACACAGGTGTTTTAAAGGAGAGCTGGCCAATCAGTGTTTCCCAGCCAAGGCTGTGTCAGGTGAGTGCGCTGGGTCCTAGAGGGATCCAGTACTGACACCTCCATCTCCCAAAAAGGGGGAGAGAGGATAAAAAAAAAGGGGAAAGGGAGTCCCAGATATTAAATCCATATCAACGGATAGTCCAACAGCCCCCCCTTCCATGGGGGAAAGAAAAAAAAAGGGAAAAAACCACTCCTCCAGTCTTTCTATTTGGTGTCCAGCCACTCCGCCACCTGGATTGGGGTCTCAAAGAAAAGGACCCGTGTCCCATCCATTACTTGTAGTTTGCTGGGATATAATAAACTGTATTTTAACCCTTTCTCTCTCAATCTTCTGCGGATCTCTGTGTACTCTCTTCTTTGCTGCTGGACTTCCATCGGGTAGTCAGGAAAGAATAATAGCTTAGTGTTCTCATACTGAATATCTGCCCTTTCTCTTGCTGTTGAAAGAAATTGATCTCGATCTCTATAATTCAGTAAACGCACCAAAAAAGGGCGGGGGGTGCTCCCGGTTTGGGGAGGCGAAACAAGATTCTATGTGCTTGCTCTACCACAAACATTGCAGTTGCTTCTGTCAATTTCAGTGTTTCAGTCAGTAATTTTTCTGCAAATTTAACTGGATTTTCTCCCTCCTCTTGCTCTGGTAGGCCTAGGATACGTACATTATTTCTCCTTAGGTGGCCTTCCGTATCTATGGCTCTGTCCTGTAATTCTTTTATTTGTTTTTTCAGTGCATGCCAACCTTTACTGTCCTTTTTTAATTCCTCCTGCACTTTGGTGATGCGTGTTTCTATTTCTGACGTTTTTTTTTGTATTTTATCAAATTCATGTTTTATTGAGCATACATCTACTGCCAGGGCTTCAATCCTATTCAACAGCGCATCGCTACTTGCCTTGATAGCCTCTAATATTTCTTTCCCAGAGGTGGCACAATCCATCTCTCTTTCTTTCCCTTATCTCCCGGTCTGAGTCCCAGTCTGAGTCCCTTCTGATATCCTTTTTACTGGGGAACTCTGAGGGGATTGCGCAGGCTGTGCAGATTTTCCTATGGCCCCTGTTGCTTTAACTGTTTTTGCTGCCATAGCTTGGGCAGAGGAGCACGGAGTGACTACTGGTACATGTGTTTTTGCTTGTGTTTTACTTGGTGCCATTTAACCTCATAGCATTTCGCTTAAAATGATTTTACTAAAAAAGGAGAATTTTTTTTTACAATGGGTGATATATATGGTGCACAAAAAGTATAAAAGTGCCAAGCTTATAGGTCTATCAGGGACGAAAAAAAAGTCCAAACAAAGTGCTAAATCTTAAATAAGTGCACTAATAGTCCAAAATGGTGAAAACAGTGTGAAAGGATGTCCACTGGTCAAGAGATTGAGGAAAAAAACACCACCACACAGCGCGTCTGGTCTCCCAGAACTCTCACCTCCAGCAAGTCAAAAACAGGCATATAAGATGATCCTCTGTGTGGACAACCTCCCTCGGTAGTTTTGTTAGCCACCACGGATCGGTGGGAAGATAGGTACCTGCGATCTCGGGTGACAGTGGAAAAATGGGGAGAGGGAGGACAAAAAACCTCCAATAGTGTGTTATCATTGGTAAGAAATAGTTTAATAAATAATCGCACTTACAGGTAGATGAATAAAAATTTGCATGTATACAAAGGTGATCGCAGCGCTTGCAGCACGTCACTCACTGCACGTCTTTCCCTTCCCTACGCGTTACAACACAGGGTCACGTGTCTTCATCTGGGGAATGCTGATTAATTAATCACATAGATAGTCATAAATAAGAGCTCAGAGCCCCAAAAAAGGGGTACTGTCCCTTTGACAGCGGCGTTATGCAGCGGCTATGTAGCCATGCAGCAGTTATAGCTGGCAACCAATGATAAACATATGAATATTACAACCATTATGTACTTATCTCTCATGTCTCCTCCAAAGTGGGGGGGGGGGATCATCCAGCTGGTGCCTGGTATCTTTAAATCCAGATGTCTTTACATGAGTGATATGAAGCGATGATAGCATCCCAATCACACAACAGTCCCCAGATCTGGAGGGGGGAGCAGCAGTCCAGTATACAGCAGCCACAGCCAGCAGACAACCCAGTGAAGGGACCTCGTCCAAAGGGATGCAAGGTGTGCAGCGAATGCAAATGTGCAGGGGAGCCGTTTTACACAGGAGAAAGGTGTCAGCAGTAATTCAGCCCTGCTGATTCTCTTTGCTGCACCGTGCTGTTGAAGAGGTGCAGAGTGTGTGGGGAGGCCGTTTCTCACCTAGACAGGACACCTGCCAAAGCTCAGTCCAGTCCAGCTATCGATCTCTCCCAACTCCTCCGACTTGCAGCTGCTACCACCGGGGAGTCGCCACTACCTCCCGCCGCCTAGCACATTCACGGGGTCAGCAATGAAGAGCAGTAAAAAGCAGTGAAGAGAGGGAGCCATTGGTGGAGAGAGGTTAGTACCTCATGTCGGCAGCATTGCTGCAGCGCCCGCCCACACACGTCACATGCTCACTCCCACTGTTACACGAGCTTCAAATTGTGCACCACAGGGTTCACGAGTTCCTCCTGGATCCTGACACAATAACCAGTTTTCATTCTTTCCAACCAAGTGACTGGGTCGTTGTGAAGAAGCTTGAGGGATGAGACCACACCAGCCACTGCAAGAACCGGCTCAACCACACCAAAGTATTGGGGAGTATCTTTGTTTATTTATATTTTTTTGTTTAGTAAATTTTAGCAAGAGTAATGATGAAAAGCATCCCAAGTTATTATTTAAAGTGTATTCTCTGACTAAGAAAGTGAACAGGACCGAATGCAGCATCTGTTCTAAGTCTCCACCGAGCTTTAGTCCCTAGCGATGACAGCGGTACATGCTATTTATGTTGTTATTGGTATGAGGAGTTTTGACAAACTAGTGAAGACTCTTGTTAATGGAATCTAACAATACATTTTTAGAGGGTAAAATTGGTTATATGTGCAAGTGAAAGGAGTCTGCGCTGTGAAAATAGATTAAAAAAGGGCACAAGGCTAGGAAATGGGTGTGGGAAAGGGGCACGGTAGGTGAAAAAGTGTTAGCTAAATAACAATTATACACCTAGACAGCAATAAACATCTCCAATTGGTAAACTGATGGTAACACATAAACGGCAAAGTATAGTCCAGGAAAGACACAATTAATTTAGGAAGTCCAGTACTGGAAAATAAAGATAAAAATAACAATAAATTCCTCAAGGAAGGGAACAGATGAGGAGAGACCCAGCAGCCAATTCTGTGAAAGAAGTCGAGCCGTCACCCAAGAATAACACGCACACCTCAGGTGGTCCCAGCAGCTCACCTCATGGCTACCAGATATAGCCTAGCCAGCTGCTTTCACGCGGAGTCCAAATGAAGGTAGAATGTTCTTAAAGTCCCGGGATCAGGCACCACATACGGGGAGAGGATACACAACAATATATAGTGTGATACTGATATGAAAGGGGAGCCAAAAACGCCTGCACGCTATGCACTTACATAAAGTAAAGGTACAAGGGCTTATCTCAACGAGCGGCGAGCTCGTCAGTGTCCTCCTTTTCCTCTCACTGGGAGTCCGCTTGGTCTTAGGCTGATGGTGCTCAGAGGCTTGGGTGATATCACTCACGGCTACCAGATATAGCCTAGCCAGCTGCTTTCACGCGGAGTCCAAATGAAGGTAGAAGGTTCTTAAAGTCCCGGGATCAGACACCACATACAGGGAGAGGATACACAACAATATATAGTGTGATACTGATATAAAGGGGAGCCAAAACACGCCTGCACTCTATGCACTTACATAAAGTAAAGGTAAAGGGCTAATCTCCACGAGCGGCGAACTCATCAGTGTCCTCCTTTTCCTCTCACTGGGGGTCCGCTTGGTCTTAGGCTGATGGTGCTCAGAGGCTCGGGTGATATCACAGAAAACAAAAAAGGTGGTACATCGCGTAATCCAGTAAAAAGGATTTATTTAAAACAACTTAAAAACACTCACATAGACGATGGAGGAACGAATACAGCATCCACGAGTGGCGAACTCGTCAGCCGTCCGTCAGGTGCTTCGGTTGTCCAGCGCTCCAATCCCGACGCGTATCATCACACCACGTGACTTCATCAACCGAAGCACCTGACGGACGGCTGACAAGTTCGCCACTCGTGGATGCTGTATTCGTTCCTCCATCGTCTATGTGAGTGATGTACCACCTTTTTTGTTTTCTGTGATATCACCCGAGCCTCTGAGCACCATCAGCCTAAGACCAAGTGGACCCCCAGTGAGAGGAAAAGGAGGACACTGACGAGCTCGCCGCTCGTGGAGATAAGCCCTTGTACCTTTACTTTATGTAAGTGCATAGCGTGCAGGCGTTTTTGGCTCCCCTTTCATATCAGTATCACACTATATATTGTTGTGTATCCTCTCCCCGTATGTGGTGCCTGATCCCGGGACTTTAAGAACATTCTACCTTCATTTGGACTCCGCGTGAAAGCAGCTGGCTAGGCTATATCTGGTAGCCATGAGGTGAGCTGCTGGGACCACCTGAGGTGTGCGTGTTATTCTTGGGTGACGGCTCGACTTCTTTCACAGAATTGGCTGCTGGGTCTCTCCTCATCTGTTCCCTTCCTTGAGGAATTTATTGTTATTTTTATCTTTATTTTCCAGTACTGGACTTCCTAAATTAATTTTGTCTTTCCTGGACTATACTTTGCCGTTTATGCGTTACCATCAGTTTACCAATTGGAGATGTTTATTGCTGTCTAGGTGTATCATTGTTATTTAGCTAACACTTTTTCACCTACCGTGCCCCTTTCCCACACCCATTTTCTAGCCTTGTGCCCTTTTTCAATCTATTTTCACAGCGCAGACTCCTTTCACTTGCACATATATTTCCTTGTGTCTATTGAGGTAGACTCTTCTAGTGTTTGCAGCAGTGCTCCCAACCCTCTCCCTTTCCCCCTCATCCACTATTTCACGGACAGCGCGGGAGTATCACTTTATTCTAAAATTGGTTATAGTTTTAATAGCTCTGCCTCTTGTCCGTTTGGGTATCGGGACAACTAGGTAGCCCACAAGTGTGTTTGAACTTTAGTAATTCCCCCAATGCAAGAGGTTCATGCGTGATGGTGAAACTCGTTCCAACATCTTATATCATGGCGATCGCAAGGATCTGATGGCCCGAGAAAAATTAAGAATGGCAGGGACAGCTAGAAGGGAATGGGTCTGGACATGGTTTCTGCATGTACAAGGTGGGGGGGGGGGGGCTTGAGCTTATGATACGATTAAACAGTTCTCATCCATTGTGAATGTGATGTTTCATGTAACTGTTGAAGCCATAGTTGTAGCTAATGAAGGTTGGGAATCCTTTTAAGGGTCTGGGAATCTGAGGGGATTAAATTTTTATTTTACAGCGGATCATGGTTAAAGGAAGTGGGAATATATATACTCATGTTGTTTTTATTTCTATTCTTTCTATGTCTTGATGAGGTGCTCCTGTTAGACATGTGCAGACTGGAATATTTTGTTTCGTTTTTTCGTTTTAGTTTGGAAAATACATTTATTTAGTTACTCCCGAAAATCGTTTTGATTTATTTCATTTTTCGTTGGGGAATAGCTTTTGTCCGAAAATCCAATAATACTTGGTTTCTGTCGAATGGTCAAAAGAATATTCGACGGAACGTCGAATCTTTACGTCAAATCGTACATTTCCGTTTGAATATTCCGCCTACAAGAATTCTAATGTTGCATGACTAGTAATAATGTCGAATCTATTTTCTCATAAATCGAAATCTAATCTCTGTAATGTCGAATCTATTATTTCTATAGTGTCAAATTTTTTCCCTTTAATGTTGAATCTTTTCCCTTTAATGTTGAATCTTTTCCCTATAATGTTGAATCTTTTCCCTATAATGTCGAATCTCTCTATATTAAATTTTTACCGCAACGAAAATAAAGCATTTTTTATGTCGGATCTTTCGGTTTTTGTTTCTTGCGGTTTTCGGACGAAAATGCATTCTAACGAAAACGAATGCACATGTCTAGCTCCTGTTGCCTGATTGGACACGTGACCAGAGCCCAAGCAGATGACCACATCTTCCTTGATGAGACGCCCCGAAGCCCAACCCATGTATCAGATGCAGAGGATCCTAGACCGACCAGCAATTACTGCAGCTCACAATGTCATGTCCTCCTTATAAGTCATCTCTCCTGAAGGACAGAGTCTACATGTTAAGCCGTATTTTCCTTTTTATGGACTCATAAGGACTGTAAGGACTGATTAATTTCCAGGTGTAAGAAGACTATCAAGATTCATCAAGGGACACATGGGAGCATATGACAAAAAAGGGAGGACTGTTGTGGAAATTATATTATATAAGATTTATGTGGACATTTTATTCTAGGATGTCTGATGTTTAATTGAGGAGCGCTCTAGCAGAGCGCACTTGGGTTGAATTGAGACCAGCGGTAAAAATGGTCAGTATGAAAACCTTCTTATGGAATTGAAACGTGTTCTCTGTGTGTGTGTGTGTGTGTTTGTTGATTTGTAGATATCAAGCGCAATGCGCCCCCACCCCAAAGCACTCTTGTCCCCATGTCGATAGGGACAAGAGCTTCTTCCCGACAACCCTGGCCATTGGTTGTCGGGGTATGCGGGCGGGAGCCAATCAGAATCTGGGAGCCCCCTTTAATAAGGGGGCCCCCAGATTCCAGCCCCCCACCCTATGTGAATGAGTATGGGGTACATCGTACCCCTACCCATCACCTGGCGGAAAAGTGTAAAAATAAGACCACACAGAATAAAATAATTTATTAGTCAGCTCCGGGGGTCTTCCGCCAACCCACCCCGGTCTTCGCCGCGGCTGTCTTCCGCTGCGGCCCCCTTCTCCACGAAGCTTCCTGCTTATGGGGGAGGGCTGCGGGCTTCGTCGTTTTTTGCCGGGGAGGGGCGACAACCCACCCCGGTCTTCGCCGCCGCCTTCCGCCGCAGCCCCTTTCACCACGAAGCATTTTGCTTATGGGGGAGGGCTGCGGGCTTCGTCATTTTCTGCCAGGGGGGCTCTCGATGGCCTCTTCTGCCTGGCTCCTCCGCTGGGGCCAGGGCTTCTCTCCGCTGTCTTCCGCCGCGGGCTTTTCCGGTGCCCTCCGCTTCTGCCTGGCTCCTCCGCTGGGGCCAGGGCTTCTTCTTCTATTCAATGTTGACACGGCGAGGTCCGGCGCTGAAATGCCAACAGAGCGGTGGGCATCGACTTATATTGGCATAGGGCGTGGGCGTGGTGATGCCACATGTGACCTCAACCCATGTGACATCATGGGGCATGATGGGAATGTGATGTCACATGGGTTAAGGTCACATGGTGGCATCACCACGCCCACGCCCTATACCAATATATGTCGGTGCGCACCGCTCTGTCGGCATTTCAGTGCCGGACCTCGTCGTGTCAACATCGAATGGAAGAAGAAGCCCTGGCCCCAGCGGAGGAGCCAGGCAGAAGCCGACGAAGCCCGCGGCCCTCCCCCATAAGCAAGGGAGCTTCGTAGTGAAGGGGGCGACTGCGGAAAAGACCGGGGGTGTCGCCCCCCCGGCGGAAGACAGCCAGAAGCCCGGGGGGCTGGAGCACCCCTGGAAGACAGCCAGAAGCCCAGGGGGGCGACACCCCCGGTCTTTTCCGCCGGGCCCCCCCGGATGTAAAAGAGCTCTATGGGGTGGGGGTGACGGCGGAAAATACCGGGGGTGTCGCCCCCCCCCCCGGCGGAAGACAGCTGGAAGCCCGGGGGGGCAAATGCACCCCCCGGCAGAAAACGCCGAAGCCCGGCGCCCAATGGGGTGGTGGTGGGGGGCCCGGCAGAAGACCCCCAGCTGACTAATAAATTATTTTATTCTGTGTGGTGTCTTATTTTTACACTTTTCCACCAGGTGAATAGGTAGGGGTACGATGTACCCCATACTCATTCACCTAGGGTGGGGGGCCGGTATCTGGGGGCCCCCTTATTAAAGGGGGCTCTCAGATTCTGATAAGCCCCCCGCCCGCATACCCCGACAACCAACGCCCAGGGTTGTCGGGAAGAGGCTCTTGTCCCTATCGACATGGGGACAAGAGTGCTTTGGGGGGGGCAGTGCCCCCTTCCCCAAAGCACACACTCCCCCATGTCGAGGGCATGCGGTCTGGTACGGCTCAGGAGGGGAAGGGGGCGCTCGCTTGTCCCCACCCCCATTCCTGTCCGGCCAGACTGCGTGTCTGGGATAAGGGTTTGGTCTGGATCTGGGGGGGGGACCCCACGCCGTTTAACCCCTTACGTTCCAGACCAAATCTAAGGGCCTGTTATGCACCTGAAGGGGGACCCCACGCCGTTTAAAAAAAAATTGGTGTGGAGTTCCCCTTTATCCCGTGTGGTGCAGTTTTTTCCTTTATTTATTTTTTCCCAGGTGAATGGTTAGGGGTACGATGTACCCCATACTCATTCACATAGGGTGGGGGGTCAGAATCTGGGGGCCCCCTTATTAGAGGGGGCTCTCAGATTCTGATAAGCCGCCCGCATACCCCGACAACCAACGGCCAGGGTTGTCAGGAAGAGGCTCTTGTCCCTATCGACATGGGGACAAGAGTGCTTTGGGGTGGGCAGTGCCCCCCTCCCCCAAAGCACACACTCCCCCATGTCGAGGGCATGCGGTCTGGTACGGCTCAGGAGGGGGGGGCGTTTTTTTGGCGTAGGTTTAACCCCTTACGTTCCAGACCAAATCTAAGAGCATGTTGTGCACCTGGAGGGGGACCCCACGCCGTTTTTTTTAAAATTTGGTGTGGAGTTCCCCTTTATACTCATTCACCGAGTTCCCCGGTCCTGTCGGGGGGGGGGGGGAATGCCTGCTCGTCTGTTCATACCATTGTATGAACAGCGATCTGTCATTTCCCCTAGTCAGTCCCACCCCCTTTACAGTTAGAACACACCCAGGTAACATAATTAACCCCTTCCTCGCCCCTAGTGTTAACCCCTTCCCTGCCAGTGAAATTTTTATAGTAAGCAATGTATTTGTATACCATTGGTCACTAGAAAGATGCCAAAGGTCCCAAAAATGTGTCCGTCATGTCGCAGTAGCCATAAAAAAATCACTGATTGCCGCCATTACTAGTAAAAAAAAAAATATATTCATAAAAAACCCATAAAACGAACCCCTATTTTGTAGACGCTCTAACTTTTGCGCAAACCAATCAAACGCTTATTGTGATTTTTTGGAACCAAAAATATGTCGAAAAATACGTATCGGCCTAAACTGAGGGCAAAAAAGTTTATTTATATATATTTTTGGGGAGATTTATTATAGCAAACAGTAAAAAAGTTGTCTTTTTATTTACAAAATTGTCGCTATATTTTTGGTTCGAGCAAAAATAAGAAAAAACGCAGAGGTGATCAAATACCACCCCAAGAAAAAAAAAAATTTTGTAGGGAAAAAAAAAGGACGCCAATTTTGTTTGGGAGCCACGTCGCACAACCGTGCAATTGTCAGTTAAAATGACGCAGTGCCGAAACGCAAAAACTGGCCCTGTCAGTGACCAGTACTATGGTCTGGGGCTCAAGTGGTTAAAAATTAACAAAACACTAAAGTTAGCCCAATTTTTGGCCATAATGTGAAAGATGATGTTACACCGAGTAAATAGATACCTAACATGTCACGCTTTAATATTGCACACACTCATGGAATAGCGCCAAACTTCAGTACTAGAAAATACCCATAGGCAACACTTTTTTTTTTCAGGTTACCAGTTTAGAGTTACAGAGGAGGTCTAGTGCTAAAAGTATTGCTCTCGCTCTAACGCACACTATGATACCTCACATGTGGGGTTTGAATGGTGTTTACATATGTGGGCCGACTTAAACATTTATGGCCCGCCCACATATGTAAACACTGTTCAAACCACACATGTGAGGTATCATATCGTGCGTTAGAATGAGAGCAATACTTTTAGCACTAGACTTCCTCTGTAACTCTAAACTGGTAACCTGAAAAAAAAAATTGTGCGTGTTCGCTTCTGACTGCGAGCTACTAGGGGCAGGTGCGTTTTAATTATTATTATTTATGTTTGTTACGTAAAAATTCAATAAGACCTCCTCTTCAGGTTGGAAAGCATCAGTTCAGGGGAAAAAACAAAAATAAACAGCTCTCATGCTTTCATCCGCCATTGCAGCTTTGATTATGTTAATGCATCTCGAGTGAACTGGGCATGCTCGAACACTTAGAAAATTTAAGCTGGGTTTTTGTGCCTAAAAAATGACTTGCATGTTTCTGAGCATGCTCAGAAAGCTTGTTTTTTTGGCTTAGTAGTTTAAGGACATCCTTAACAGGTGTAAGCAGTTACAAGTGCACACAAACTAGAGACTGACATTTCTTCATGTGTTTCCAATTGGTTCATTAGCACACATGTTATAAAAAGCGTGGATAGAGAACATGTCAGCTGCCCTGAGAGGAAGCAGACTTGCTGGCTGGCAAAAATTATGGGGCGAAACAGAGATGTTTTTGAGCAAGGTTGTTTTTTTTGGGGGGACAATTGTTTTATTTAATGATGTTCACTTTGATGTTTTTGTCTGCTGCATAATTTAGCAAAATGTTTCTCAAGACGTTAATGACTAATGTTTTAATCCTGTGGGTCTATCCTGTTATTTCAAAAGCATAAACCATATTCCACTTACTGTCTGAAATCAACCTAGGTCTATTTTTTTTATGTTTTTTTTTTGTTTGTGTGTTTATTTTAAATGTTTTGTTTCGCTTTCCTTGTTTTGTGGACCAATAAAATTACTTTCAAATTTTGAAGTTTGTTTTGTGATATTTTTTCATGCTGCAGCTGAAATAGTTTGGGCCTAATCCATCAAGTGTGATTTGTCTCTAAGCGTCTTTCCTGGTGTGTATGCATGAAATGTTTGTTGCCATGTTTAGTCACCAGAAAAGGAAAGACAAAGCGGTAAGTATTGTTTCCTAGAATTGATGTCCAGACTGTCTTTTTAAAGCACATGTGCAAGATGAAGGAAAACCTGCAAACATGGCCTGTTGGGGGGGGGGGGGGGGTGTATTGGTGGACAGGCTTGAAGTGCTGATTTACAGCACTGTGCTTAAATCTAGCACAAGACAATCATATTCTAATTGTGGTTGTTTTGAGGGAAGCCAAGTGAGTGTTAGAACCCCTGCTTGTGTTTTTAGGTTGGGCTTTGTGTCACTTTTCATAAAATTGGCTTCACTTCCTGTCACACAGCTGAACAGGAAGTGAGGTTAAAACCCTACCAATGGTCTTTTCTTCAGGACACAGGTCAATCTAACTAGTGCTCCATTAAGCAAATTGCACTGCTGTGTACACCCCAAATGATTAGTTAGTTTGGGGTTTAGTAAAGGCAAAGCCGCTCTGCAGTAGAAGCGTAGTCGATGAAAATCAGAAGGGAGGCACTGATGGTTTTAACATCCAATCCCGCCAAGTTTTATTTTTCTTCCTTGCTTGTCCACCAGTAGTGCTAAGTGGATTTGCCAATAGACCTCAATGTCCAAGATCCCTACTAATTTGGGGTGTACACAGCAAAATGCAATTTCCATAATGGGAAACTATTTAGATTGATCGGTGTCCCCAACAAGACATTAATCAGGTTTTACCCTCACCTCCTGTTTGGCTATGTGGCAGGAAGTGAATGAATTAAGTAGAAAGTGACAACATTTGTGAGGTGTCTTTACCCTATCAGGGGTGCAGGCATCCCCAAAACAAACAAGAAAATTGTTTATTTAACATTGGGTGGTGTTTGTGGGGGTCCCTAACACACATTCCTACATATTAGCAACGCTGGATCCTGGCCTATTGGCATGGTTATATTTTCTTAGGCCTCTAAATAAAATTATCTGAAATTTGGGGTTAAACTGGAACTATAATCAACACTTCTTTTTTTGTTTTCTTTCATTTTGGATAGAGTTGGGGGGGAAGGGTTATAAGCCCTGTCAGTTTATTTTGTATTATCCCTGTCCGTTTGGGGAGATTGGTCTTCACTTCCTGCCCCATAGCCAAACAGGAAGTGAGAGAAAAACTAGGCAAATTAAGAGACTCATGTGCCCCCCCCCCACAGAACTTGTGTGTGTCCCCTGAAAATTCCTGGGCGGGTCATAAAAAAACTGGGTGTGGCCTTGACAGGAAGGGTGGGTCATTTTTCTATTAGGGGGTGCAGAAATTTGGTCAGGCCTAGGGCAGCACAAAACCTAAATATCCTACTGCATATTAGGGCTTATTTAGACAGGATCCGATTTACAGCATGTTTTTAGATTGTGGGAGGAAACCCACACAGGCAAAGGGAGAACATGCAAACTCCAGGCAGATGGTGTCACGGGCGGGATCGAACCAGCAACCCTTTTGCTGCTAGGTGAACGTGCTATACACTACCCCACTGTGCTGAACGAACATGATCGCAGCTGAAAGCATGAGATCAGTGTTTTTTTTTTCAATTCAATGCTTTCCAGCCTGGAGGACAGATGTGGGGTCTTATTGACCCCGCCTCTCTCCATAAAGAGGACCTGTCACACACTAGTCCTATTACAAGGGATGTTTACATTCCTTGTAATAGGAAGAAAAGTCAAAAATTATGTTTAAAAAAAATCTAAATTTAAATGCCCCTGTCCCTAGTAGCTCGCACTCAGAAACGAACACGCATGCAAGTCCCACCCACATATGTAAACACCGTTAAAACCCCACATGTGAGGTATCATAGCATGTGTTAGAGCGAGAGCAATAATTTTAGCACTAGACCTCCTCTGTAACTCTAAACTGGTAACCTGAAAAAAAAGTCAAGCGTCGCCTATGTAGATTTTTAATACCGAAGTTTAGCGCCATTCCATGAGTGTGCGCAATATGAAAGCGTGACAAGTTAGGTATCTATTTACTCGGTGTAACATCATCTTTCACATTATCCCTAAAAATTGGGCTAGCTTTACTGCTTTGTTATTTTTTAATTCATGAAACAGGTTTTTTTTTTAAGCAAAAATAAAAAGGCGTTAGAAAATGTTGGCGCAAATACCGTTGGAAATTTTTAATAAAAAATGCCCGCCACTTTATTCCCCAGGGTGTCTGCTAATAAAATATATATAATGTTTGGGGTCCTGAGTAATTTTCAAGGAAGAAAATATAATTGTTACATGAAGGAGAGAAGCGCCAGAATAGGTGCGGTATGGAAGTGGTTAAAGTGCAACAATAAAAGTGAAATATTTCTTTAAATTTCATACCATGAGGGGGTTGTAAACAGGGCCGCCATCAGGAATCATGGGGCCCCTTACACAGCTTCAGGCATGGGCCCCCTGGAGCATAGAACTGGAGGGGGGGGTGCTGCCACCTAATATTGAGAAGCGAGGCGGGGGGGGCTGCCGTGATTTGAGAAGCGGGGGGTTCCTTTACAAAAAAAAGAAATAAAAAAAAATATATATATATATATATATATATATATATATATATATATATATAAAAGAAATAAACATTTATAAAAAAAAACAAGGGGGTTGCCTGGGGACCTCTGGGCCCTTTAATAAAAAATAAAGAAAAAAAATATATAAACAAAAATAACATGGGGCCCTGGGGACCTCTGAGCCTTTTAATAAAAATATATCTATATATAAAAAAATTAAAATAAAATATAAAACATTTAAAACATTTTTATAAGAAAAAAGGTTGTCATCTGGGGCCCTCTGGGCCCTATAATAATAATAATAATAATATTATATATATATATATATATATTGTGACAAAGTCGTAGAAATAGCGATAATGTCATGCAGCAAAGTCGCTGATCTTAAGCAATAAATATGGCCTACTCCAATTTAGGAGGCTAACTGACAGTAGTGTCCCTCACTACACTGTACTGGAGGGGCTATTCCGGCCTCCAGTACAAAACAAACAGAATACCAGTCCAAAATAAACAAATCTATGACAGACCTTGTTCCTTCCATGCAGACAGTTTCCAACCTGTCCGTCCAGCTCAGCATACCTCTCACACTGAGCTCTTACTTCCCATTTCCCTACCAGGAGAGTGTTAATTAATAGGGGAAGAGAGGAGGTTTACCTGTTGGCCAGGCTTAACCCCTTCCAGGGCAGGGAAAACTGACCTTTCCAGCCTCTCACTGGTGTACATACAATCGTGTACCCTGTCACACATCCTCCCCCCCAGCTTAACACTTGGGTGGGAAGCGGCCATCTCTACAAACCCATGCACTCGGGACAGAGCATCTGCATTACTGTGGAGGAGACCTGCCCTATGTCGTACCACAAAAGTAAAGGGCTGTAGGGACAGAAACCACCTCGTGACCCGAGCGTTCTTGTCCCTATTGGTGTGCATCCACTTTAACGGAGCATGGTCTGTGACGAGGGTAAACCGCCTGCCCAACAAATAGTAGCGGAGTGTTTCTACTGCCCACTTGATTGCCAAACACTCTTTTTCCACTGTGGCATAGCGCTGTTCTCGAGGTAACAACTTCCGACTCAAATACAGCACAGGGTGTTCCTCACCATCCACATATTGGGACAAAACTGCACCCAGACCCACCTCTGAGGCATCGGTCTGGAGAAAGAACTCCTTTCTAAAGTCAGGAGCCACAAGCACAGGTTGGGCACAAAGCGCTGCCCGCAGACCAGCAAAGGCTTCCTCAGCCTCGCTGTTCCACTTTACAGTGTCTGGACTTCTGGCTTTAATAAGGTCTGTGAGCGGAGCAGCCCTCGTAGCAAAGTGAGGAATAAACCTCCGATAGTAGCCTACAATCCCCAAGAAAGCTCTGACTTGTTTTTTCCTCAATGGTCTGGGCCAGCTCTGTATAGCTCCTATCTTGTTCATCTGTGGTTTAACAAGTCCTCTGCCAACCAGGTAACCCAAGTATCTAGCCTCTGCTAGACCCAAGGCACATTTAGAGGGGTTAGCTGTCAGACCCGCTCTTCTAAGAGTGTCCAAGACTGCCTGTACTTTATCCAGATGGCTTTCCCAGTGCGGGCTATGAATGATCACATCATCCAAGTATGCGGCTGCATACTCAGTGTGGGGCCTGAGCAACTTATCCATTAGCCTTTGAAAAGTGGCTGGAGCCCCATGGAGGCCAAAAGGCATGATCCTGTACTGGAATAGGCCATCAGGAGTGGCAAAGGCTGTCTTCTCTCGGGCGTGCTTTGTCAATGGGATCTGCCAATAACCCTTTGTCAGATCCAACGTGGTGAAGAACCTATCTTTGGCTAATCGCTCTACTAGTTCATCCACCCTAGGCATGGGGTAGGCGTCAAACTTAGACACCTCGTTTAACTTCCTGAAGTCATTACAAAACCTGATGGACCCATCAGGTTTGGGCACTAGAACAATGGGGCTGCACCACTGGCTATGAGACTCCTCTATCACTCCAAGCTCAAGCATTTTCCTGATTTCAGCCCTTACAGCTTCCCTCTTGGCCTCCGGAATGCGGTAAGACTTTACTCTTACGACAACCCCTGGTTCTGTAATAATGTCATGGGTAATCTCTCGGGTTTGTCCAGGGTTGGGGGAGAAAACATCGTTATTCCTCTCAACCAAGCCTCTAGCTTCTTTTGTTTGCTCAGGTGTCAGCTCTGGAGAGATTGTCACCGAAGGACTAGGTGCCTGTGGACCAGGTGTGGTGTCCCCCACTGCGGCCATGCAGTCCTCTCTAGTCCTCCATGGCTTAAGAAGGTTTATGTGGAACACGGCCTCCTTCTTCCGGCGTCCCGGCTGACTAACTTTATAATTTACTGGGCTCACTTTTTCCAACACCTCATAGGGTCCCTGCCACTGTGCTAGAAGTTTGCTTTCTGCGGTGGGTACTAGAACCATTAGTCTGTCCCCTCTTTCAAACTGTCTCACTAGGGCCCTCTGGTCATAGTAGGACTTCTGCCTACTCTGCGCCTGCTCCATATGCTGGCGAACAAGAGGGGCAATCTGAGCCATACGCACCCGCATATCTTCAACATACTGGAGGACATTGGTCCCAGTTACCCCCTGTTCTTCCCAGGTTTCCTTTAGGATATCCAGAATACCCCTGGGATGCCTACCATATAAAAGCTCAAACGGGGAGAAGCCCGTAGAACTTTGGGGAATCTCTCGAACTGCAAACAACAGGTAAGGAAGTAACAAGTCCCAATCCTTCCCATCCCTGCTAACGACTTTCCTCAACATCCCCTTTAGGGTCCGGTTAAACCTTTCTACCAACCCATCTGTCTGGGGGTGATACACTGACGTTCTCAGAGTCTGTACATTAAATAGTTGACATAGCTCTTTCATAATACGGGAGACAAACGGAGTCCCCTGATCCGTGAGCAATGTCCTGGATATCCCCACCCGTGTAAACATCTGAACCAACTCTTTTGCAATACTTTTAGCATTCGCCTTACGTAGTGGAATGGCCTCTGGGTATCTGGTGGCATAATCGACGATGACAAGGATGTACTGGTGACCTCGAGCTGTTTTCTCTAAGGGACCCACTAGGTCCATGCCAATCCGCTCAAACGGAACGTCAACTATGGGGAGAGGTATGAGTGGGGCTCTCAACTTCGGTCTGGGAGATGCCAGCTGGCATTCCGGGCAAGAAGCACAATACCTTTTAATCCCCTCATATACCCCAGGCCAGAAGAACCTCCTGAGCACCCGTTCTTGTGTTTTCTCCACCCCTAAGTGTCCCCCCAGCAGATGAGAGTGAGAGTAATCTAGGATTTTTCGGGTGTATGATGAAGGCACAACCAGTTGTTCAAGCTCTTGTCCCTCATCGGAGGTTACTCTGTAAAGAAGATCGTTTTTAAGGATAAAATAGGGATAGGCCTTTCCTGTTACCCCTTCTACTGGTACCCCATTAACCTCTACAACATTACTCCTGGCTTCCTGCAGCAGGGGATCATCTGCCTGGTCACGGCCAAAGCCACTACCCGAGATATCCAGGATATCTGTATCCCCTTCATCGTCTTCACTGGTAGCCTCTGGGGCGGGTTCCGGTTGACCAACTTCTGCCTCATCTTCTGTCTGTCGTGGGGCCCCACCTCTCCTGGACTGCTCCCCACGCTGATTCAACAGGACTTCCTGGACAGCCCTATTAAATCGTAGCTTGCTCTCCCTGCGTTCCCGTCTTGTTTTACCTCTTTTTGGATTAGAGATATACAAGTCAGGATGAGCAAAGGGAAATACTTCATGGACCCCTGTAGTTCTCTGCTCCACTTCAGGTTCCCCTTGTTCTCCCCTCACAGGGGGCTGTAACAGAGCGTGGAAATTAGGGAAATTCCTTCCTATTATCAAAGGATATGGTAGACGAGGAACTACCACAGCTACGATCCTTACCAAACTGCCCTGTACTGACACTTCTATGTTGGCAGTAGGATACCGCACAGTACACCCATGAATACACAACACCCCCATGGTTCTATGCTTCTGAATCCAACAAGGTTTTACCAATTTACTGGCTACCAAAGTCAGGGCACTGCCAGAGTCCACCAGGGCCACTGTCTCTTGTTTGTCCAGCAGGACAGGTACTCGGAAGGTATGTCCCCCTTCTACCAGGCCTGCTAAACAAATGAGCCCACAAAAGTCAGAGGAATCTTCCCCTAGTCCACACTGCATTGGCTCAGGAAGATTGGGGCATCTCGCCCTGACATGTCCTTTGGCGCCACACTCAAAACAAGTTATGGAGTTTCTCCTAGGGTGGTCCTCTTTCCCAGGGTTTTGAC
This sequence comes from Rana kukunoris, assembly GCA_029574335.1. Classification (NCBI taxonomy): domain Eukaryota; kingdom Metazoa; phylum Chordata; class Amphibia; order Anura; family Ranidae; genus Rana; species Rana kukunoris. The sequence continues at coordinate 54,397,862 of CM056060.1, read as the reverse complement.
TTCTAAAGTCAGGTTTGGAGAAACGGGCTCCGGATCCGAAGTCTGCTTCCACTCCAATCCTCCGGCCTCCTGGTCTCTGTATTTTCCCGATCGTCCTAGAGAGAGATCGGTCCAAACTTTTGGTAGATAGGTACCGCTCCACTTGTGCGACCATACTATCACAGTCCAGGGGATTTCCCTGAGTGACCCACTCCCGGAGGCCATTTGGAAGCTCTCTCACGTAACGGTCCAGTACAAGCGCTTCTATAATCTGTGCAGGGGTTTGAGTCTCTGGTTTGAGCCACTTCCGCGCCAGATGAATTAAATCGAACATCTGGGATCTTGGCGCTTTTCCTTCTTTAAACCTCCAGTTGTAGAAACGCTGGGCCCTCACTATGGAAGTCACCCCTAAGCGAGCCAGGATCTCTCCTTTCAGTTTGGGATAGTCTGCAGCAGCCACCTCATCCAGATCAAAATAGGCTTTCTGTGCTTCTCCTAGGAGGAAGGGTGCAATGATTCCAGCCCACTGTTCCGGGGCCCAGCCTTCTCGGGTAGCGGTCCGTTCGAACGCCAGTAGGTAAGTCTCCACATCATCATCCGGGGTCATTTTCTGCAGACAGCTGCTGGCACGTATTTGGCTTACCCCCCTTGCTGGCGGGTTAGAAGACCCTTGGGTAGTCATGTGATCCAGGGTTGCTTTGAGAACAGCATGGTCTGACTTTTGTGCTTCAGCTAGCTGTCTATTAGTTTCTTGTTGTGCTGCAGCTGAGGCCGCTATCTGTATGATAGTCTCTTGTTGCGTTGCAGCTACCTGTCTATTAGTTTCTTGTTGTGCTGCAGCCGAGGCCGCTATCTGTCTATTAGTCTCTTGTTGCGCAGAGACCGCTTGTAACAGGGCTTTCACAATATCTTCAATTTTCTGGGTCCTGTACCTTTCAGGCCACTGTAACTGTACATTGACCGGTACCACAGCAAACATCCCACTTCTGACCACCACTTGTGACAAAGTCGTAGAAATAGCGATAATGTCATGCAGCAAAGTCGCTGATCTTAAGCAATAAATATGGCTTTATTGCACTCAAAAATAAATAATACAAAAACAAAATGGCCTGCTCCAATTTAGGAGGCTGACTGACAGTAGTGTCCCTCACTACACTGTACTGGAGGGGCTATTCCGGCCTCCAGTACAAAACAAACAGAATACCAGTCCAAAATAAACAAATCTATGACAGACCTTGTTCCTTCCATGCAGACAGTTTCCAACCTGTCCGTCCAGCTCAGCATACCTCTCACACTGAGCTCTCACTTCCCATTTCCCTACCAGGTGAGTGTTAATTAATAGGGGAAGAGAGGAGGTTTACCTGTTGGCCAGGCTTAACCCCTTCCAGGGCAGGGAAAACTGACCTTTCCAGCCTCTCACTGGTGTACATACAATCGTGTACCCTGTCACAATATATATATATATATTGACATTCGGAAGGAAAAAAGCCGTTTAAAACTGGCTCGCGGCTATAATGAATTTTCGGCTCCCGGCAATTGTGAGAAGATTCATTCATAAAAATAAATTTAAAAAAAAGCGTGGGGGTCCCCCCAAATTCCATTACAGGCCCTTCAGGTCTGGTGTGGGTTTTAAGAGGAACTCCACCCCAAATTTAAAAAAAAAATGGTGTGGAGTCCCCCCCCAAAATCCACACCAGACCCCTTATCCGAGCACGTTGACCTGGCCGGCCGCAGAAAAGAGAGGGGACAGAGCGCGGCCCCCCCCTCTACTGAACCGCACCAGGCCAAATGCCCTCAACATTGGGAGGGTGCTTTGGGGTCCCCCCCAAAGCACCTTGTCCCCATGTTGATGGGGACAAGAGCCTCATCCCCACAACCCTTGCCCAGTGGTTGTGGGGGTCTGCGGGCAGGAGGCTTATCAAAATCTGGAAGACCCCTTTAACAAAGGGGCCCCCCAGATCCTGGCCCCCCCCTGTGTGAAATGGTAATGGGGTACATTGTACCTCTACCATTTCACGGGGAAAAAAAGTGTCAAGTGTAAAAAAAGACAAGAGCCGGTTTTTGACAAGTCCTTTATTAATATCTTCTTTCTTCTTCCATCTTCTTCTTTTCTTCTTTCCTTCGGGTTTCTTCCTCCATCTTCTTCTTCCTCTGCTTCTTTCTTGGGTCTTTTAGTGCCGCATCTTGACCGGCGTCTTCTTCCATCTTCTTCTCCTTCCGCTGGCCTTCTCGTCCGCACCTTCTTCTTCACCGGAGGCGCTGCTTCCAATTAAATTCCCTGCCATGTGACGGACCACGCCCCCCCTCTGACGCCACAGGCAAACTCTTAGGAAAGTCCCCGTGTGCTGCATGTGCGTCAGAGGGGGGCGTGGTCACATAAGCGTCAGACGGCGGGGAATTCAATTGGAAGCTTGTGCGCGGCTTCTTCTTCCCTGGAGGCTCGGCTTCCAATTGAATTCCCCGCCATCTGACGCTCATGTGACCACGCCCCCCTCTGATGCACATGCAGCACACGGGGACTTTCCTAAGAGCTTGCCCGTGGCGTCAGAAGGGGGCGTAGTCCGGCAAACGGTGGGGAATTCAATTGGAAGCGGCGCCTCCGGCGAAGAAGAAGAAAAAGATGCGGACGAGAAGGCCAGCGGAAGGAGAAAGAAGATGGAAGAAGACACCGGTCAAGATGCAGCACTAGAAGACCCAAGAAAGAAGCAGAGGAAGAAGAAGAAGAATAGGAGGAAGAAACCTGAAGGAAAGAAGAAAAGAAGAAGATGGAAGAAGTAGCGGAAAGAAGATATTAAAAGACTTGTCAAAAACCGGCTCTTGTCTTTTTTGTACACTTTTCACTTTTTTTTCGTGAAATGGTAGAGGTACAATGTACCCCATTACCATTTCACATGGGGGGGGCCGGGATCTGGGGGGCCCCTTTGTTAAAGGGGTCTTCCAGATTTCGATAAGCCTCCTGCCCTCAGACCCCCACAACCACCAGGCAAGGGTTGTGGGCATGAGGCTCTTGTCCCCATCAACATGGGGACAAGGTGCTTTGGGGGGGACCCCAAAGCACCCTCCCAATGTTGAGGGAATGTGGCCTGGTGCGGTTCAGGAGAGGGGGGGCCGCACTCTCTCCCCCCTCTTTTCTGCGGCCGGCCAGGTCAACGTGCTCAGATAAGGGTCTGGTGTGGATTTTGGAGGGGGACTCCACGCCATTTTTTTTTACATTTGGCGTTGAGTTCCCCTTAAATTCCACACCAGACCTAAAGGGCCTGGTATGGATATTTGGGGGGAACTCCACATCATTTTTTTTTTTAATTGACAGCGGGGTTCCCTTAATACCCATATCAGACCTGAAGGGCCTTCTAATGGAATTTGGGGGGACACCCACGCTTTTTTTTTTTGTTTTATGAATGAATCTCTCACAATTTTTAAACTGCTTTTTTTCTTTTCAGAATGTCATTTTGTGCAGAGACATTTCTAACCACAGGAAAAGTGCGCTTTTTCACATGCTGACATTACATCCCCCCATTGTACGAAATTTAAAGGAATATTACACTTTTATTGTTGCACTTTTAGCATTATTAAAATCAAAAAAATAAAAAATAAAAAAAGCATTGATACATGTCCCCTGGGGCAGGACTGAGGTCTCCAACACTTTTTAGGACAAAACTTGCAGATTAGCCTTTAAAATGAACACTTCAGATTTCCCCCATAGACTTTAACAGGGAGTTCGGCGGCGGCTTTACTTATCAATTGCATTGCGCTGCTGGTGCGGCCGGTTCATGCGCCTTATTAAGGCTTCATCCAGCGCACTAATTAAGGCATGAACCGGCGCAGCGCAGTGACAATAGTAAATCAGCCCCAGAGTGTCTATACACATTATAGAAGTGAAGTCCGCATAACGAGAGAAACATATTACATCTCTCTTGCGGACTTCATTATCCCCTTATGGATACATATCTGTTTTTATAAGAGGACATTGATATCTGCCTTATTGGTGTACTTGTACTGTATATTGACAACAGCAGTAGCAATGTCGCTGCAGATTGTCTCAAGCCTGTAAGAACAAGTAGAATGATCTTACTAGATACTGTTTACTTTGAACAGTATTGAGTGGGCTCCATGCTGACTAAGATAGGGTGTGTGCACTTCCTCCCCTCTTGTGCGTGCCCTCCTCTTTACTGTTATCATTTCCTGTAATGTCATTTTGTATTAAGGGAAGTGATTGGCTGTTGGGGCCATCACTTCCTGTTTTCTTATTCTTTTGTTTCCAATAAATTAAAGAACCAGAGTGTCTGTGCTCTGCCCATAAGCTTGACATTCCAGCTTGAAGCAGCGTCGTTTCTGATTCTACCTGGTGCCATTGAAATACTGAATATGAATTCCTTGTACAAAAGAGCTACCTTTTTCAGATTTTTGTTTATGGAGTCTGCTGGTTTATTTGACTCAAGCCCCGTACACACGGCCGAGATTCTCGGCAGAAACCAGCGAGAACCTTGCTGGCATCCTGATTCTGCCGAGAACCTCGGCCGCGTGTACGGTGTCGGCGAGCATCCCGTCGGGGATGCCGTCGAGCCGAAATAGAGATTAGGTTCTCTATTTGCTCGACGGCCCGTCGGGATGAATGGCTGGTCGCCTTTCCCGACGGGCTGGTTGCCGAATCTGACGGCCGGCCGAGAACCTCGACGGGCGGAACAATGTGTTCCGCCGGTCGAGGTTCTCTGCCATGTGTACGCGGCCTCAGGGTGTCACAGCGCTAGTAGCACGTCGCTCGATGCTAGTAGCACGTCACTCAATGCACGTCTATCCTTCCCTACGCGTTACGACACTCCGTCACATGTCTTCACTCCATCTCCATCTGGGGCCTTCATTTGGTCCCAGATGAAGACACGTGACGGAGTGTGTTCGCTAGTGTCCTACACGCAATTTTGCTTTCGTCTGTTTGTAAGTGCAATTCTTATATTAAAACCGTTTGTATCAAGGATAACACACGATTGGAGGCTTTTGTCTTCCCCCTCCCTCTTTCGTTCATTACCATTGAGATCCTAGGCACTCATCTTCCCCACCGATCTGTGGTAGCGAGCAGGACCCCCCAGAGAGTCACCCCATGAGGACCATCTTAATGCCTGTATTCACTGGCTGGAGGTGAGAGTTCTGGGAGACCAGACCCCGTGTGTGGTGTTTTTTTCACATCTCTCGGATCAGTGGGCATTCATCCTTCATCACATGGACTACTGCTGCACTTTTTGATGTTTTTGCACTTTTTGGACTTTGTCCCTGAAGCACTTTAGTTTGGCACGTTTGCACTTTAGTGGGTATTGGAATACCTGTAATCACTGAGTTGTTGTTCGTGTGATCATTTGTGTATATAATTTGCCCAATCACCCTATTGTTTATGTGATTATTGTTAGGTGCTGTGTATGCACTTTTGTGTTTGCTGCATTTTCACTGTTCACTGTTTTTTAGATAGACTTTATTTAGTAGCGCAGAAGCCCCACATTTTTTGAGCTCTTTACCATCATTTTAGCTTCACTATTCGGCCACTAGTGGGGCACTATTAACCCGCCGCTAGTGGCTAAATAAAGGGTTAAATGTGCCCGTGTATCACTGCTGCTGAGGCACTTTGCAGGAGCTTTGTCAGCAGAGCCCATTCATTTCAATGGGCAGGAGTGGTGTAGGAGCAGTGTATAGACCGCTCCTCTACCGCCCCAAAGATTCTGCCAGTGCAGTGCCCCAGTGTGAAAGCACTCTGGCTTTCACACTGGGACTGTAGGGGATGTGTTTTTCAGGTACTTTACATGTGCTTTTTTTTAGCTCAAAAGAGCCTGAAAAACACCCCAGTGTGAAAGGGGTCTTAGTGGACAATGCACATAATACCAGCACGACCAGGATCTTCAAATTACAATGTTTTATTCAAGATGGTCACGGCGGAAGAATCCAAAATTTCAGAGCCTGATTTAGAGGACCCCTAAATCAGGCATGTGATCACATCAAAAATAAAAATATTCTTACCAAAGAATGTACAAGAACCTTAGCTGAAATTGTGATCATGCAAAAAAAGTATTTCTGATGTGGTTGTGCATTTTATTCATATGGAATAAAACTTACTCTAAAAATTGCTTTTAAATCTTGCATTTCTTTTTCTTGCAGTGGATCAGGAAAACGGCCTGTTATTATCTTGAACTGCCTTTGCTGTTAAATTATAGCAAAATTAATGGACAATGTACTTTAATGTTTTTGGAACATTCATCCTGGAAGAATTGTTTTTTTTGCTTATTGTGCTGACGCGATGACACAGCATTGATGGTGTAGCAGCATGCATGTAATAGGAGGCGAATGACAGAGGTAAGAGTGACAGCGTAAGCAGATGCAGCCCCCTCCCCTCCTATTCACATCTCTCCCTGCCCCCTCCCAGACTATTTCCCTGCATCCCAAGGCCTCCAAGATGCTGGACATTTTCATCCTGATGTTCTTTGCCATTATTGGCCTGGTTTTGCTGTCGTACATCATCTATATATTGTGAGGAATGATATTCTTGGCTTGCAGGTTAGTCACTTGTCATTCTTTGTCATTATATGTACTCTGTTATGGCTCCAGTAGATAGCAGGCTACAGTGTTTACCTAACCCTAACATAGCAGTTATGCTCTACATACTATATACTGTATTATCATCTGTCTATTTATCAAAACCCCCCTTTCCCATATAAATTACCATAAGTCATATGATGTTTATACTCAGGTAATTGTTGACATAAAGATCCTGAACAAAATGTTCCGACCTTATGTATACCCGGGTACAGGCATATTAACGTGCGTATGTGTATATACATCGGATAAAATTCTTCTTCATCTTCCTCTATTTCCAATGTTGCAATATACGCGTACCGTATTGTGTATAGATGCAAATGCATGCACATTTTTGAACTCAAACGTAACAATTTCTTTCTAAATTTAATGGCTCTGTTATGATTGCTGTATTACTGATCTTTACGAAGCTGTGTGCTTTTTTCCAAAGACAAAGCACCTGTGTTCTGATCAGTAAATTTTTTTTATTATTCCCATGTGCAAGAGGCCTAATGTATCTGTCTAATTTCGATTAATTATAACGCACATATAGATCCAACTACTTTTAACTGATATTGCATTGCATTAGTCAGTGATAAATTTGGTATACACTATATACTGTACACCTGACACTAGTTAGTTTCCTCAATCCATGACTTAACTTCACAGGTCACACAAATACTTTTTAAATTCAAATTGTAGCACTAACGTAATTTTTTCTTATTAAACTTTAGGAAAAACGTAGAAAGTTAGTTTAACTTTAATTGTAAAACGTATCTAGTATATTGACTGTTAGTCACTTTATAGTAGGCATCACTTTAGCCCAGGGGTCTCAAAGTACTGGCCCGAAGGCCATTTGCGGCCCGCGGACCTGTTATAAATGGCTCTCAGGCAGGGCGGGGGGGTGCCGCGGAAGTGGGGGGAATAGATTTTATTTATACGCAGAGTAGAAGCGTCCTGTATACTCTGTCATAAGTTCACTTTTCTCTCATTTCACGCTGCGGCTGCTCCCCGCCCCCACCCCCCTCTCTTCTCGTCCACCCCCTCTGCTTGTGATAACACCTGGGATGGACAAGAAGAGAGGGGGGGGCCGCCGGGGGGAGCAGCCGCAGCGTGACATGAGAGAAAAGTGAACTTATGACAGACACTTCCTGCTTTACTCTGCATGAGAAGAAAACCACAGGTAAACGCTGACCTGTGCCCTCATGTACCCCTCCATGTGCCCCCATGCCCCGATTGTGCCCTGATGTAACCTGATGTGCTGGGCTCTGTACCCTGATGTGCTGTGCCCTGTACCCTGATGTGCGCTGTGCCCTGTACCCTGATGTGCGCTGTGCCCTGTACCCTGATGTGCTGTGCCTTGTACCCTGATGTGCGATGTGCCCTGTACCCTGATGTGCTGTGTCCTGTACCCTGATGTGCTGTGCTCTGTACCCTGATGTGCGCTGTGCCCTGTACCCTGATGTGCTGTGCTCTGTAACCTGATCTGCGCTGTGCCCTGTACCCTGATGTGCTGTGCCCTGTACCCTGATGTGTTGGGCTCTGTACCCTGATGTGCGATATGCCCTGATGTGCTGTGCTCTGTACCCTTATGTGCTATGCCCTGTACCCTGATGTGCTGTGCCCTGTACCCTGATATGCTGTGCCCTGTACCCTGATGTGCTGTGCCCTGTACCCTGATGTGCTGTGCTCTGTACCCTGATCTGCGCTGTGCCCTGTACCCTGATGTGCTGTGCCCTGTACCCTGATGTGATGTGCCCTGTACCCTGATGTGCACTGTGCCCTGTACCCTGATGTGCGCTGTGCCCTGATGGTGAGTGGTCATCGTGGAGTGTAGTGGTCATCGTGCAGTGTAGTGGTCAGTGTTTAGGGGTCGGTGTGCAGTGTAGGGGTCGGTGTGCAGTGGTCGGTGTGCAGTGTAGGGGTCAGTGTGCAGTGTAGGGGTCGGTGTGCAGTGGTCAGTGTGCAGTGTAGGGGTCAGTGAGCAGTGGTCGGTGTGCAGTGTAGGGGTCAGTGTGCAGTGTAGGGGGTCGGTGTGCCGTGTAGGGGTCAGTGTGCAGTGGTCGGTGTGCAGTGTAGGGGTCGGTGTGCAGTGTAGGGGTCGGTGTGGAGTGTAGGGGTTGGTGTGCAGTGTAGGGGTCAGTGTGCAGTGGTCAGTGTGCAGTGTAGGGGTCAGTGTGCAGTGTAGGGGTCGGTGTGCAGTGTAGGGGTCGGTGTGCAGTGGTCGGTGTGCAGTGTAGGGGTCAGTGTGCAGTGTAGGGGTCAGTGTGCAGTGGTCGGTGTGCAGTGTAGGGGTCAGGGTTAATAATGCGTCTGCTGACACCATTACTGTTGTTTTTGAAGTTTGCATGCGGCCCCCCATGGGATATGAAAACTCGTCTTGTGGCCCTCAGGAAATTTGAGTTTGAGACCCCTGCTTTAGCCAGTCACCCAGACATATCAGAGTGTTTACATTTTCTGGAAGCAAACATGATCGCATTTTATTGACAATATACCTTGAAGAACTGAACAGACTTTCGCACGGAACAGATGTTGCTGATACACAAAGAATTGTCTGCACAAAACTGCTTAGAACAGGAAAACAATGGTTACTTTTGCCCCCCTTCCCCTGATGGAGCCTGATGCATCCTCCTGCTCCACAGATGAAAAAGGTACCTCAATCCAATGGGTGCAGTTTGCTCGCATCCAGCAGGCTAAGTCTCACTGTCCAGGCTGTCCGGTGACATCAAGAATTGTAATCGAATAAAAGAATTTTAATCAATCAAAAAAATTAAAGATTAATCGAGGAATTAATCTTTAATTTCCCCAGCCCTAGTAAAAAGTGAATCACGGCGGATCTTTACCACGTAATCACCTGTGTCCAATCACAGCTGATCATGGAGGACGTAAACATGATTTGCCAGTTATCCGCAATCCTCCCCTCAGGCTGACAGGGAGTGAGTAGAGGGGATCCGAAAACTGGCAACTTCACACAGTGGACATCTGCCCTGACAATCAGGTCACTGATCATCATCATCATCAGTACCCACCAGTGTCTCCTATCAGTACCTGGTTAAAGTGATATTAAAGGCTTTTTTTTCCTTTAAATAACAAACATGTCATACTTACCTTCTCTGTGCAGTGGTTTTGCATAGAGCATCCCCGATTCTTCTCTTCTCGGGTCCCTGGTGCTCCCTCTTGCCAAGTGCTCCCAGAGTAAGTGGCTTGCAAGGGGGGTCACCCAATGGCTCCCGCAGCTGTCTCAGGCAAGGAGGAGGAAGAGTCCCCAGAGAGCCGACGTTCTCGTGCACATTGCTGGATTGAGATGAGGCTCAAGTAAGTATTAGGAAGGACTGGGGTGACTGCTGCAGAAAGATTTTTTTTTTTTTACCTTCATGCATACAATTTACGCCGGCAGAATGACACCGACAGGCACAACAACGTATATATACGTTGGTGCCTTGAGGTGGGTCGGGGTCCCCGCGGCTGTACGAGCGATCCGGCAAGAGGGGGCGGCTATTCGTTTTCGTCCACCCCCTCCGGATCGGAAGGAGGAAGCGATGTGATCTCTCCCTCTGCGTTTTTTTCAACCACCGCTGAGGAGAGATCACATCACAAGTAAGTCTGCACTAACACTACACTAACACACAGACACATAGGCACATTTAACCCCCGCGATCGTCCCCCCCTCCCCCCTGTCACAGTGTCACTGAATGCAGTAATCATACATGTATGATTACTGTATTTAGTGTCAGTGTGACAGGCAGTTAGTGTTAGGTCCTGGGTAGCCCCCGTACCCCCCCTAATAAAGTTTTAACCCCTTGATCACCGCCCTAGTTAACCCTTTCACTCCCTATTGCCAGCATCACTAAGCGATCATTTTTCTGATCGCTGTATTAGTGTCGCTGTTCCCGCTAGGTAACTAATTTTTTTTTTAATTGCGAAGTTTTTTTTACTAAAGACATGTGGCTAAATAAATTTTGGCCTAAATGTTTGACTAAAATTTAGTTTATTGCTTTTTCTTATAACAAAAATTAAAAAATATTGATTTTTTTTGTATATAGCGCAAAAAATAAAAATCGCAGAGGCGATCAAATACCACCAAAAGAATGCTCTATTTGTGGGAAGAAAAGGACGTGAATTTTGTTTGGGAGCCACGTCGCACGACCGCGCAATTGTCTGTTAAAGCGACGCAGTGCCGAATTGTAAAAACCCCTTGGGTCATTTAGCAGCGTATTGGTCCAGTCCTTAAGTGGTTAATGCACACAACACCTGTCCAACGCCAACAAGCCATAAACACAGCAAAAGTGAAAAATAAACATGACAGTGAAACAAAACAAAAACAACAATCTAACTATAAGGCCTCATGCCCATGGACTTTTTAAATGTACAGATGCCAGGAAAAAACAGTTCTTAACACGATTTTTTCTGTGTTTTGCATTGAATTCAATGCATATTTCGCCGCACTAGCGTTCAGCCGCGTTTTTCCTTTCTCTATTCAAAATCAATGGTTCCCAATGTGAACCCATTGATTTGAATAGAGGTCACACCAGGGTGGCTTGTGTGCTGAGAATCTTAAAGGGGAACCCTGCAAAAATGAAAAAAAAATGTTTTGCGTGAGGTTCCCCCCCCCAATGACGATACCAGACCCTTCAGTCTGGTATGGATCTTAAGGGGAACCCCCACACAAAAAAAAAAAGCCGTGGGGGTTCCCCCGGGAACCATACAAGACCCTTGTCCGAGCACGCAGCCCGGTAGGTCAGAAAAGGGGGGCGAGCGAGCGCCCTCCTCCTAGCCCATACCAAGCCACATGCCCTCAACATGGGGGGTGGGTGCTTTGATGCAGGGGGGGACTGCGCCCCCCCACCCCAAAGCACCTTGTCCCCATGTTGATGAGGACAAGGGCCTCTTCCCGACAACCCTGGGCATTGGTTGTCGGGGGCTGCGGGCGGGGGCTTATCGCAATCTGGGAGCCCCCTTTAATAAGGGGGCCCCCAGATCCCGGCCTCCACCCTATGTGAATGAGTAAGGGGTACATCGTACTCCTACCCATTCACCTGGGGGAAAAAGTGTCAATAAAAAAACCACACTAAAGTAATTTATTCGGGGGTCTTCTTCTGACTTTGGGGGTCTGATCCGACTTCTCTGCTCTCAACAGCCTCTTCTCCTGCTCTCCGGTGCCTTCTGCCTTCCAGCTTTTTTACTAGTGTTGGCCCGGTCTTCTCCGTCACCTTCTTCCTTTTTCTCATCTTCCAATGTAGATACAACCCTCTCTGCCGCTGTAATGCCGTGTGCGCGGTGCACAATGACTTATATAGGCATGGGGCGTGGTTACCGCTTGATGTCACCCGGTAACCCCACCCCTTATGACGTCACAGTCCCATCATGCCCCCGGGACCTTTCCAGCAGCCAGTATCAGGAGCTAATTACTGGGATCTGCTGGCAGCTGGGAGGCACCCACTGGGGGTCACCTGAACTTTACCTCTGGGAACCACAGTGCCACCAGAAGGTGATCCAGGTTTTGACAGCCTGTGTGAACGTGGCAGAACACTTGCCATGTGCTCAAATCATAGATGACAACAGTCTCTTTCCAGTCTCCATAACTTTCAGCAGTCTGTAATAAGCTCCTATAAGGTTTTAGCAATCTGTTTACTGCAAAATTGCAGCAGTCACTACCATGACTTACAAGCATCTCTCCCTAACCTACCTTTTGTAATGTTCATGGGTGGTTTTTCTGTGGCAGTTCTCTCTCGTAATTCTCTCCTGTAATGATTCATGCTTTTATAAAATAGTAGCAGTGTGTGTTTTGAGTAGAGTTGCTAGTAAAAAACAGTGTGATATGAGTGACTACTAGACATAGGGTCTACACTGTAGCCAAATAAACTGTAATTTCTCCATATGTTTTTTTTTAAGCAAGAACTGAAGTATACATTTTAAACACATTGGCCTGGATTCACAAAGCATTTACGCTGACGTATCTCGAGATACGCCATGTAAGTGTAAATATGCGCTGTTGTATCTGTGTGCCGTGCCCACAGAACTAAGATACGCCTAAAAACTGGCTTCAGTCAACTGAAGTAACTTGCCTACGCCGGCGTATCGTGGGCGCATAGTTACGCTGGACGCATCTGGCGCTCCCATTGATTTCCTATTTAAATATGGAAATGAGGGAGATACGTAGATTCACAAACGTACTTGTGCCCGGCGCATAATATACATGGTTTGCGCAAGTCGTACGTCCGGCGTAAAGTTATTCCCCACATAGGGGGCGCAACTCATGCAAAGGTATGGACCAGGGAACGAATGCCGTCAAATTTTACGTAGTTTACGTTGTATGTGAATAGGGCTGGGCATAGGTTACGTTCACGACGTAGGCAGTGATTTGACGTATCTTAGGCAGTTGTTTCGACATGATTGTGATCATGCGCACTGGGATACTTCCACAGGACGACGCATGCGCCGTTCATTTTAAGTACTTGCCTAGCACTCGGCACATCATTTGCATGGGGTCACGCTTCATTACCATGTATCACGCCCACTTCCAGCCCACTTCCACTTACGCTGCCTTACGCCTACGAATATACGCTACGCCGGCGCAGAGTTAGGAGCATTTGCTTTGTGAGTTCCATGCTTCCCTCTCTGCGTCCTAAATAAAATACGCTCCGTGGCATATATATGTATGTGAATCTGGGCCTTTAGGACCAGGCCTTTTTCTCACATTTTGTTTACAAGTAAAAATCTGTATTTTTTGCTAGAAAATTACTTTGAAACCCCAAACGTTATATATTTATATATATATATATATATTTATGGTCGTGGCCCTCTGACTGAGAGTGATGTGGATTACATAAACACGCGACAAGACTTACAACATAAATAGACCTGAAGTGTGCCTTGGTGGTCTGGTCAGTATGCCAAGAAAAGGGGGCAAAAGACTCGGATAGGGAAATAGCTTATATTGATTTCTTGTATTTATTGAGCCAGCTTGGTAAAGGCTTGTGCCATTTCTTCCTGAGGATTTGGGATGTATGTGGCAAAACAAGAAGACTTCCCATCAGCATGGTATCTTGATTACGTGGTCTGGTACTCCCTGTTGGGAGGCAGTTGAGGCTGCGCTAATTCGGAAAGAATGTCCAGAGAACTGACTGGGGTTTGAAGCCCAAAATGCTTAGGATTCTGACATGCTTGACAAACTGGCTGCCACACAGGGAGCTGGTTTAGAAAGGGTAGCAACAAGCTACCATCAGATTGGCTGGGTAGATGGAGCAGTAGTCGGTCGAGCACCGTCACTGGGCGTCAGGCATTGTTAGTCTGAAACAGGTTGATGTCAACCCCCGGGGCTGGTTTGTTGCGTTTGCAAACTGAGAGTGTAGGTGTTCGAAAGCTAGTCGGGTGGCGTCGGAGCAGTGTCTGACTGCCGGAGCCACTGACTGTAAATTCACTAGGTCGTAGGGAACCGTAGAAGGCCTGGCAGATGGCTGCTTTGGGTGACTATGCTGGGCAAGGCCCTAAATGGGGAACGAGTAAGGATTTCAGACATGTCCCTAAAGAGGGCACTCTTGAAAGGTAGGCGCTTGCCACTGACTACAGGTTGGTGCTTCTGTATGCCCTGTAGGAGGGACTTGACTGCATGGGCTCGAGAATACTGACAGTTTACTGGGGTCCTGCAGGGACAGGAAATGCTGGACGCCATCTAGATATGGAGTGATAGTATTGTGAGAAAGGGTCAGCTGCGTGTGGCAATACGATATGAAGGCTAGGACGTGTCTAACGTTGCCTATTGCTGCTCCGAGGCAAGTGGCCAAAAATTTGCGGTTAGTGTTCCAAGCAGTGCGATAGGCCTTCAGTGTGTTGCGTGCCAAGGAGTGGTTAATAAGCTGGGTTGAGTTGGTGAGATGCTACTTCAGTCCATCGTCAGCAATGACCAGGGTGGGACAGGGATGGTTATTGGGTCGGCTCCAGGCTCTTGCTGTAAAAACGAAGTAAGGTTGGAATGGGATAGAGCATCAGCTGCGATTTTGCATTTGCCTGGAATAGGTCTACAGAAGATATTAAACTGGTGACGGAGTGACAGCTGCGCGAGCCTGCGCAGGAAGGACGTGATGGGGAGAGGCTTGATCTACCTCAATTGATGAAGTCGGCTGTGGCCTGATTGTCTGTGGTGAAGAACACTGTCTGTCCAGTTCAAGTGTGGCCCCAGACCTGGGCAGCTGCCACAATAGGATACAACACGAGGCGTGATGAAGACTGGGTGAAGCAGAAATTTAAGAGAATTTCTGGGGGCCAAGGTTTGGAGAACCAGTGGCGGACAAAAAATGCACGCAAAAGCCTGTGGTGGCTCGGCTGACACTGCCGGGATGAAGATTGAAATGCTGTTCTATCAGGTGGGGAAATTGTCCCACATAGCTAAGTCTGCTACTGATGCTTGGGCTAGTTTGAGAACTTGGACTGGATCTTGCATTGGTGTGAGAAAATCAAGACAATACACAGGTGCCCAACAAGACGATATACATGCACTCACTGACCAACGTGCACTCGCAGACCAACGAGCACTCGCAGACCAACGTGCACTCACAGACCAACGTGCACTCGCTAGTGCTGGATGGAAACCTGAACTAACTGCAGGGAAAAATACAGGGAAAAGATGAATGGCCTGCGTGCCACTAAAGATGAATGGCCAACTAGGTGCCACTGTGTGTTTGTGTGGCTGATTGTTTGTCACTGATGTGTGTTTGCAAGTTTAGTTTGTATTCGGGTTTGCACGTGGTGCGCGCTGCAAAGTGTTTTATACTACTGCAGACAATATTATGTGGTTGCAAGGGTGTCAGTGAGTGTCAGGTTTCTGGTATGTTATTGTGTGGTTGCAGGGGCCTCGAGTATGAAGGTTTGTTTTGAGACGGCATTGCGTGGTTGCAAGGGTGTCTGTCTGGTTTGCTGAGACGATGTTGCGTGGTTGCAAAGGTCTCGATGATTATGAGGTTTGTTTTGAGATGGCATTGCGTGGTAGCAAGGGTCTCAGTCTGGTTTGCTGAGATGATATTGCACGGTTGCAAAGGTTTCGATGATTATGAGGTTGTTTTGAGATGGCCTTGTGTGGTTGCACGGGTCTCAACAAGTGAGGGGTTGCTGAGACGATGTTGCATTTGCAATGGTCTCAAGTGAGTGTCGGGCTGCTGAGATGACTATGTATGGCTGCAAAGGTCTGAACGGGTGTCAGGTTGCTGAGACGATATTGCGTTTGCAATGGTCTCAAATGAGTGTCAGTTTGCTAAGACGACTTTGTATGGCTGCAAAGGTCTGAACGGTTGTTAGGTTGCTGAGACGAGATTGTGTGGTTGCAAAGTCTAGATGAGTGTGAGGTAGCTGAGATGATATTACATTTGCAAGGGTCTCAAATAAGTGTCAAGTTGCTGAGACAATATTCCTTTTTTTTTTTTTTTTTTTTTAAACGACTGTGAATGAAACGCTGGAAAACATTAGTTACCACGTCTGGCAGTGTTTACAAGCCGTTACAGGCATTGGTGTTTCGAATGCCTCTGAACATCCGACTGAACTCATTTTTTTTTTCCCAGGAAGGTTTCTAACTCAACTGCCTAGAAACTACTATAATGATCCTGTGTAGATGTACTGATAAGATAACACGGAGGAGAGATTGGGGACCCTGTGTAGATGTACTGGTAAGATAACTGGTAAGATAACAGAGGAGAGATTGGGGGCGGCTGAAAAAACACCCAACTGTTCCAAAACGTCCGTTTACCAACAGCAGTGTGCATGAGGCTTAAGACAATTTGCCTGGCTGCAAGGATCTCAATGAATGCCAGGTTATATTTTTATTTTATTTTGCGTTTTGTAAAGGTCATGTGTTGCAAGGGTCTTAACAAGGGTGTCAGGCTGCTAAGATGATTTGCATGGTTGCAAGATCTCAATCAATAAGAATTGGGTTACTGAGAAAGGATAGAAACACCTGGTTTGGTTGTACCTTAAGCAAGCAGTATAAGGAGAAGGACAACACCTGTTTGAATCGTATGTTCCGTAGGGGCCACTAATGAACAATATGGGAGACAACGAATGGTAGCAAATTGATAGGACATAAAGAATGTAATAACAAATTTTACTTGCGACAGTGGGCCATGCGAGTGAGTTTGCGGCGGACTGTGGCTGGAGTGAAACATGTAGGAAAGGTGTAGCGTGATGCCATGCATGGGGCAAAACAACAAGGTTTGGTGTAGAAAATAGAACACGAGAAGTGCGTACGAATATTTTATAAGCTCCACTGTGGGAACCGAACATATGATGCGGGTGACACCATGAGTGGCCACAAATTTTGACATGACAAACAACCTAACAAATACTAACTGGGACAGTGAACATGCAACTGGGTTTGCTTGGACTGGAGTGGATGTGCAACACATCCGAAGAGTGTGGCGTGGTGTGGCGCCATGCATAACGCACAGGCAATAACTTTGGTAAATAAATGAGAGAGAATAACCTTGTACAAACAATTCATAAGTTCCGCTGTGGAAACTAAAACGCACGGCATGGGGGAAACATAGAATGGCAATGGTGGAAAGTATGCAATGTATCTGATACAAAACGGTTATAAAGAGAAATGACTGATACAAAAACGGTTGTAAAATGCATGCAACAAATCCGATACGAATCGGAAGTAAGGAGTGTTGAACAAATCTGCTGTGAATTGGTTGTAGAGTGTATGCTACTCCTTGCTGTGAAACCGAACACCTACCAGCCACCCATCCCCCAAGGCTAATCAAGTGCAGACAAGGCAGCAGGTGAATTCAATTACCACCTCAATCTGCCAAAGAACCCATACAATAAATATATGCTAATCTCCAAATGAATGAGACAGCAAGCATGGACACTGAATATACAAATAAATAGTTTGTTTGGCAGGAGGAAGTTACAAATGTACCAAGCTTGTAACTAAGATGTTAGAACATGAGCAACAATAACTCAGAGGCAGATTTTTACAAAAGAAATGCAGGATAGGAAGCATAACGAATTGCAAGATTGCACATGATACAAAAGGTTTGAATACAACCTGTGACAGTAAGCGGGAACCGCCGTCGAAGACCATGAACGGAGAAGCCGCAATGCACTTGCGATGTCGAATGCGATTGAATGCGCAGACTCACGGACATGTGGTGAGCTGGGAAGAGTCGGCCCAGTGACGTGTAGTACTGCACACTGAACCGCAAAGAGCATGTGTGAGTGGGCTGCTTAAATACCCTCCGGGCTCCTTCCATAAACTCAGGCCACCATACTGGCCTTCTTATATATATATATATATATATATATATATATATATATTTTCCCCAGCAGAGACCACTTTTATATGAAAGCCAATCGCCTACTGTAACTAAAGATACGAGGATTATGGCAGCTAGCCAGTATTTAACTTTATAGTAATAACGTATATTTACAGTCAGGTCGTCGGCAAGTGGTTACTTTGTCACTTTCGCCATGAGATGAGATTTATTCTCAGCCTGTGGAAAGTTGCACAGTTCTAAATCATCTAAAAATGTACAGGGCCAGATTCTCGTATTTTTGCGTAAATGCCAGCGGGGCGTAGCGTATCCTATTTACACTACGCCGCCGCAACTTTGGACGCAAGTGCCCTATTCTGTCAGAAAAAGGTCCATCCGCTGGTGCTATTGATATTTTGTCTTGCAGTGCTGCGTCCCACCAGCAGGGGTCTCCTGGCAGTTCGGAGCTGTCAGGGGAACTTCCCCCTGCTGGTATATCACCTTTGGGATGCAGTACTGACCTCCACCAGTGGATGGACCCTGGCAGTGTGGAACACCTGGCCTTTGCTCCGTTCAGGTGTGACCTGAACCCAATCAGTACACCCACTATAAATACCCGGCGAGTTCAAACAGAACTCGCCCTGGTATCTGTTTACTAACCAGACCCTGAACCTGCTTTGGACCTCTGACCTGATCTGTCCTGTCCTGTCCTGACCTCATCCCGATCCCTCTCCTGGACATTTCCTTCCTGCCCCTTCCCTGTCTGCAGCCTCTTTGAATGATCTCCTGGTATTTGACCCCGGCTTGGCTTTGGCTTATGAGTATTGCATTCTCCCTGAACTTGTATATAGCTTTTGTGTTATCCGTGCACTTATTTTCTCACCTTTGTAAATAAACACCTTTTTCCACTATATACGGTGTTGGTCTCCTCAGTGTAGGCACACAGTCCTGGTCCATCTAGAATCCCTGACAGTATACCAGGGCCATTTTGACCAGACGTGCCTGCATAGGGAACCATCCTGTTGTAGTGCGTTTTTGTTGAAACATGGATTTCAATGAAATTACTTACTTTTCTCTGCTAGCAGAGGAGGATGAGGAGTATTGTCGTCAGGTGTTGGAGGGATGGACAAGGGATGAGCTGATGGAAGCCATCCGATCGGCCCATTCCATGGTGGATCTGGGTTATATGTCTTACAATGATGTTCAGCCATTGATCAAGTTATGTGTTAAACCAGCCCTGTCAGTTATTCCAGCTGGAGGTGATGACTTCTCTCCCCCCTTCAGTCCTGACCAAGTTGAATCCCTGGTATGGTTGATGGAGGATGATCCGGCTTATTTTGATGAGCATTATTCCTCCTGTCCCCAGCAAAAGTTATCTGAGTGTATTGATTCTGTGCAGGCTCTGATTAAACAAGGTGTGTGTGAACCAGCCTTTGTTCAACCTGTGCTGCAGGCATGGTCAGATCTCCTGCTTCCAGCCAAGCCACTGCATTCCAGCCCTGCCATTAACCACTTACCTTCCCAAGGTTCTAGCCGTCCATTGCCAATGACAACCTCAGCTATAGCCTAGTTAATTCCGCTTCCCACCAAGTATTACTACCCAATCTCTACTAATTGTACCTACCCTGCCTTTAATCCACCTGTCCATTCCAGTCCTACTAGTAACCACCTGCCTTCCCAAGGATCCATCTGTCCATCACCAATGGCAACTCCAGCCCAGATAATTCCACATCCCACCAAATATTACTACCCAGTCTCTACTAATTGTACCTACCCTGCCTTTAATCCACCTGTAACTACTCCACAAAAACCTCCTCCAGTCACCATCCCTTTGTCTCTGCCATACTCCAATCCTTCCTCTTACTTATCTCCATCCTCTTCATACATCACTTCTGTTAACAAACCTGTAGTGACTAAGTCTAAAAAGAAACGGAAGTATTTCCCAACTCATACCATCGTGCCAGTTACCCAGCCTGTCCCAGTGCCCTCTGTTCAACCTGTCCCGGTGCCATCTGTCCCTGTGCCAGCTGCTCTACCAGTTCCAGTGCCAGCCGCCCAGCTTGTGACATCCGACCAGCCTGCTCCGGTGCCAGCCTGCCAACCTGGTGTTCCTGTGCCAGCCTGCAACCCTGGTGTTCCTGTGCCAGCCTGCCACCCTGACGTTCCTGTGCCAGCCTGCCACCCTGACGTTCCTGTGCCAGCCTGCCACCCTGACGTTCCTGTGCCAGCCTGCCACCCTGACGTTCCTGTGCCAGCCTGCCACCCTGACGTTCCTGTGCCAGCCTGCCAACCTGACGTTCCTGTGCCAGCCTGCCAACCCGATGTTCCTGTGCCAGCCTGCCAACCTGATGTTGCTGTGCCAGCTTGCCAGTCCGATGACTTCCAGTCCGCTGCCCAGCTTGATGACTTCCAGTCCGCTGCCCAGCTTGATGACTTCCAGTCCGCTGCCCAGCTTGATGACTTCCAGTCCGCTGCCCAGCTTGATGACTTCCAGTCCGCTGCCCAGCTTGATGACTTCCAGTCCGCTGCCCAGCTTGATGACTTCCAGTCCGCTGCCCAGCTTGATGACTTCCAGTCCGCCGCCCAGCTTGATGACGTCCAGTCTGCTGCCCCAGTTGATGACGTCCAGTCTGCTGCCCCGGTTGATGACGTCCAGTCTGCTGCCCCGGTTGATGACTTCCAGTCTGCTGCCCCGGTTGATGACTTCCAGTCTGCTGCCCCGGTTGATGACTTCCAGTCTGCTGCCCCGGTTGATGACTTCCAGTCTGCTGCCCCGGTTGATGACTTCCAGTCTGCTGCCCCGGTTGATGACTTCCAGTCTGCTGCCCCGGTTGATGACTTCCAGTCTGCTGCCCCGGTTGATGACTTCCAGTCTGCTGCCCCGGCTGATGACTTCCAGTCTGCTGCCCCGGCTGATGACTTCCAGTCTGCTGCCCCGGTTGATGACTTCCAGTCTGCTGCCCCGGTTGATGACTTCCAGTCTGCTGCCCCGGTTGATGACTTCCAGTCTGCTGCCCCGGTTGATGACTTCCAGTCTGCTGCCCCGGTTGATGACTTCCAGTCTGCTGCCCCGGTTGATGACTTCCAGTCTGCTGCCCAGCTTGATGACTTCCAGTCTGCTGCCCCGGTTGATGACTTCCAGTCTGCTGCCCCGGTTGATGACTTCCAGTCTGCTGCCCCGGTTGATGACTTCCAGTCTGCTGCCCAGGTTGATGACTTCCAGTGTGCTGCCCAGGTTGATGACTTCCAGTGTGCTGCCCAGGTTGATGACTTCCAGTGTGCTGCCCCGGTTGATGACTTCCAGTGTGCTGCCCCGGTTGATGACTTCCAGTGTGCTGCCCCGGTTGATGACTTCCAGTGTGCTGCCCCGGTTGATGACTTCCAGTGTGCTGCCCCGGTTGATGACTTCCAGTGTGCTGCCCCGGTTGATGACTTCCAGTGTGCTGCCCAGGTTGATGACTTCCAGTGTGCTGCCCAGGTTGATGACTTCCAGTGTGCTGCCCGGCTTGATGACTTCCAGTGTGCTGCCCGGCTTGATGACTTCCAGTGTGCTGCCCAGGTTGATGACTTCCAGTGTGCTGCCCAGGTTGATGACTTCCAGTGTGCTGCCCAGGTTGATGACTTCCAGTGTGCTGCCCGGCTTGATGACTTCCAGTGTGCTGCCCGGCTTGATGACTTCCAGTGTGCTGCCCGGCTTGATGACTTCCAGTGTGCTGCCCGGCTTGATGACTTCCAGTGTGCTGCCCGGCTTGATGACTTCCAGTGTGCTGCCCAGGTTGATGACTTCCAGTGTGCTGCCCGGCTTGATGACTTCCAGTGTGCTGCCCGGCTTGATGACTTCCAGTGTGCTGCCCGGCTTGATGACTTCCAGTGTGCTGCCCGGCTTGATGACTTCCAGTGTGCTGCCCAGGTTGATGACTTCCAGTGTGCTGCCCAGGTTGATGACTTCCAGTGTGCTGCCCGGCTTGATGACTTCCAGTGTGCTGCCCGGCTTGATGACTTCCAGTGTGCTGCCCGGCTTGATGACTTCCAGTGTGCTGCCCGGCTTGATGACTTCCAGTGTGCTGCCCGGCTTGATGACTTCCAGTGTGCTGCCCGGCTTGATGACTTCCAGTCTGCTGCCCGGCTTGATGACTTCCAGTCTGCTGCCTGGCTTGATGACCTCCAGTCCGCTGCCCAGCCTGCTGTTCCTGTGCCAGTCTGCCAGCCTGCTGCCCAGCTCGATGACCCGGAGCCTGCTGCCCAGCTCGATGACCCGGAGCCTGCTGCCCAGCTCGATGACCCGGAGCCTGCTGCCCAGCTCGATGACCCGGAGCCTGCTGCCCAGCTCGATGACCCGGAGCCTGCTGCCCAGCTCGCTGACCCGGAGCCTGCTGCCCAGTTCGCTGACCCGGTGCCTGCTCCCCAGCTCGACGACCCGGATGTACCCACCTCTCGGCTCAAGCCTCCCATTGCCCAGTTGGTCACTCTGGACTTTCCCCGGCAACGGATAGTTGGAGCGTCCAGAGGCCGCTCCTTTGAGGGGGGTACTGTCAGGAAAAGGTCCATCCGCTGGTGCTATTGATATTTTGTCTTGCAGTGCTGCGTCCCACCAGCAGGGGTCTCCTGGCAGTTCGGAGCTGTCAGGGGAACTTCCCCCTGCTGGTATATCACCTTTGGGATGCAGTACTGACCTCCACCAGCGGATGGACCCTGGCAGTGTGGAACACCTGGCCTTTGCTCCGTTCAGGTGTGACCTGAACCCAATCAGTACACCCACTATAAATACCCGGCGAGTTCAAACAGAACTCGCCCTGGTATCTGTTTACTAACCAGACCCTGAACCTGCTTTGGACCTCTGACCTGATCCGATCTGTCCTGTCCTGTCCTGACCTGATCCCGATCCCTCTCCTGGACATTTCCTTCCTGCCCCTTCCCTGTCTGCAGCCTCTTTGAATGATCTCCTGGTATTTGACCCCGGCTTGGCTTTGGCTTATGAGTATTGCATTCTCCCTGAACTTGTATATAGCTTTTGTGTTATCCGTGCACTTATTTTCTCACCTTTGTAAATAAACACCTTTTTCCACTATATACGGTGTTGGTCTCCTCAGTGTAGGCACACAGTCCTGGTCCATCTAGAATCCCTGACATATTCTCAAAGCACTTGCCTCCTAAGTTACGGTGGCGTAGCCTAAATGGCCCGGCGTAAGCACGGGTAATTCAAATGTGGAAGAGGTGGGCGTGTTTTATGTAAATGTGTTGTGACCCCAAGTTTTGGCCCTTTTTTTTAACTGCGCATGCGCCGTACGTGGACGTATCTCAGTGCGCATGTGCGAAATCACGTCGCAAATAGTCAATGCTTTCGACGTGAACGTCAAACGTCTCTATTTGCGAACGACTTACGCAAATGACGTGCATATGTCGTATGACGTGCAGTCAGGACAATGAAGTTATCCGCCCCCATCATATGACGGTGGACGGATGACAAGTGGTTAATACTTCATATTTGAGGACTGAGATATCACAAGTAGTTCATGATGACATGACCAGGTCAACCAGACAGTGACCCATACCTTTGTATAATAGGCTATTGAAATATCTTAAGGTGTTGGCTATTCACTGTAAAGACATTCCGTTGAAAAGGTGTTGATTGCACCCACTCTCACAAGACTCTGCCATTGTGTGATAAAGCTGTATAGATAACTTATTCAACTAGATGTCTGTGTTATTATTCAAGGTTGATTGAACTCTATTGATGATGCAGTGCCGTCATGTCTAGCTACCAATTAAAGAATTATCCTCAGTGAGTGAATAGGGGGGTGGGGACTGCATTGTCCTGTGATGAACTGTATTATGCTGTACTGGATATAAGCAAGCTAAGAAAACCAATAAAGTCATTCATACATTTTGGAAACTAGAAAACGGAGCGCAGTCTCGTTTATTCTGGGAAATGGAATGGATCATGTCTGCATGGTTGTTGGTGTGTCGGATAAGCTTGTCGTGGTTGGATGGAAGGTCGTAATCGGTGGTGACCGTTACAGTCCTCATTGAGAAAGTGAATGAAGCAGATAAGATGGAGGTTGAGAGGGACCAAAAACAGAGGAAAATTCCACCTCCTAGCACCATAAGTGCTAAAATACAGCAGATAGGTGTCCACTCAGACACTCAGGAACTTAATGTACTGGCAGCAAGCGCTGCACAGGGATCATGGCTTTCACCTATTCACCACCTACCAGCAAGTCAGACTGGATTGCAGAAGCTGTTCCAGACCCAGAAAGAAATACTGGAGATGATGGAAATGTTGATGACTCGTCTGGTGAAACCCCAGACAGAGGAAGTCCCGCCACTCAAGGCTCTGGAGACTCCTACCATTAACTGCCCTATGAAACAAACACAGAGAGTCTGCTTCAAATGTGGAGGAGTAGGACATCTCAGGCAGTGTGCCTAAGCCAAGTAACTGAGACAAGATCCAAAACAGCTGGGGCGAAACTTCAGTGGGCCCCAGTGAAGTAGTCAACTGGGTGCCCAGTTGTAATAGCTAACTCCACACCGGCTCATATGCCCCTGACCACTATGGTCACCAACAAGCCAGGACGGAAAAAAGAGAGGCCCCCAAAACCAAAGGCGAAGGTACAAGCCACCAAGCAGGCCAAAGGTACTGCAATCAGTGGATTTCCCCCCAAGCTAGTGGGACCCTCCCCAATTGTCCCCATCCAAGTAGAGGGGATTTATACGAAAGCCCTGCTGGACACTGGAGCCCAAGTAACCTTACTCTACAGGGATTTCTATGACAGACATCTCAAGCACCTGCCGTTACAGAAATCGGAAGAACTAGAGATATGGGGATTAGGCACTCAGAACTTCCCATATGATGGTTACCTGCAGGTCAGACTCACCTTTGACCCAAGAACAGCAGGAGAGGCTGAGACTTTCGACACCTTGGCCGTAGTGTGCTCTTGTCCCCCAGGGGCTGACAAAAGTTCCCTCATCATTGGGACGAACACTGACTTAGTGAGGAGGCTATTTGCACCGCTTGTGCTGCAGAAGGGGAGCCTCCCCACTAAAATACATCCAATGTTGGCCCAGACATACCGAGACCTTCGACAGGAGGAAGAGGCTCCTGAAGAGGGAGTGGGAAAAATATGGCTCCTGAATAGGGAAAAGAGGTTAGTCCAGCCCAGTGAAGTAGTCTGCCTGAGAGCCTCCATCAAGTTAATCTGGAAAAAAACAGGTCCTTTCATTGTCCTTGAAAATACAAGCCAGGAAGAAAATAAAGGGTTAGAACTTATCTCTGAGGTATTGCCCACCAGGTTATTGAAGAGGACTCACGGCAAAGTTCCAGTCAGTGTCCGCAACACAGCAGCTGTGCCAGTGAGGGTGCCAGCCAGACTACTGTTAGGACAGGTCAGCCCAGCAACTCCAGTCACAGCATGTGGTTTGACGGACGGACCAGCAGCAGAAATCCCTGTAGAAGAATTCTGCCCAAAAAATACGCCTCTTACTGCTGCATGGAGAGAAAGGGCTAAAGCCCAACTTCTGAGATGGAGGGCAGCTTCTCAAAAAGTGAATTTGATGTGGGGTTGGCGAAGAGTGCCACCCACCGAATTCGACTGGAGGAAGACGAGCCGTTTTGTGAAAGGGTTAGGCGACTCCCATTGGGAGATCTGGAAGATTTGAGGGAACAACTGGCTGAACTCAAGTGGATGGGCATTATCCGGGAGTCCAGGAGTCCTTATGCCTCCCCAATAGTGGTGGTCAGGAAAAAGAACGGGTCCCTACACCTATGTATCGATTACAGGACCCTGAACCGGAGGACCATTCCTGACCAGTACACCACACCTCGGATAGAGTATGCTTTACAGAGCCTGTCGGTAGCGAAGTGGTTCAGTGTGCTGGACTTAAAGAGTGGGTATTATCAGATCCCCATGTGCCCTGAAGACAAAGAGAAGACCGTTTTTATCACCCCAGTGGGATTCTTTGAGTTCAACCAGATGCCGCAAGGCTTGTCTGGGGCCCCAGCAACTTTCCAGAGGTTGATGGAAAAGACAGTGGGTGACATGAACTTCAGTACTAGTCTACTTGGATGACGTCATAGTGTTTGGAAGAACGTTGGAAGAACAGGAAGAACGCCTGGAAAAGGTCCTGAAGAGACTTTATGATGAAGGTCTGAAGCTCTCTATGGAAAAATGTCAGTTCTACCAGCCCCCAGTGAATTACCTGGGACACATTGGGGGTTATTTATGAATAACAAATACACTTTGCTCTACAAGTTCACTGCAAGTGCACTTGAAAGTGTACTTGAAAGTGCAGTCGCTGTTGATCTGAGGGGGACATGCTAGGAAAATAAAAAACTGTATTTTTGCTTGCACAGGATTGGATGATAAAATCAGCAGAACTTCCCCCTAATTTCAGAGCTTCCCCTCAGATCAACAGCACTCTACAGTGACTGCACTTACAAGTGCACTTTCAGGTGCACTTGCAGTGCACTAGCAGTGCAAAGTGGATTTGCCTTTCATAAATAACCCCCATTATGTCTGAAGAGGGAGTGGCAACCAATCCCAAGAAGTTAGAAGTGGTCACTTCTTGGCTCAGGCCTACCAACGTGACTGAACTCAGGTCATTCTTAGGCTTCTGCTCGTACTACAAAAGGTTCGTGGAAGGGTTTGCTAAAATAGCTCACCCACTCACTGAGCTCCTAAAGAAACAGGAAGAAGTTAGTGTAAGCCCAGATCAGTCAAGGAAGCCAAAAGAAGGTCCCAGAAGGAAGAAGGAGTCCACTGGTCCTGGATGGACTCTAGGATGTGAGGAAGCTTTCAGACAATTGAAGTGAAGTCTTATCACTGCCCCGGTTTTGGCCTATGCAGACCCTGCCAAACCATATGAGTTGCATGTGGATGCCAGCCGTGACGGACTGGGAGGAGTGCTCTATCAAAAGCATGAAGGGCATCTGCGGCCGATCGCTTATGTGAGCAGAAGTTTGATTCCTGCCGAAAGAAAGTATCCGACTCACAAGCTTGATTTTCTGGCTCTGAAGTGAGCAGTGGTAGACAAGTTGAAGGACTACCTTTACGGGGCTGAATTTGTGGTAAAGACGGACAACAACACCCTCACATATCTGCTCACCACTGCAAAGCTGGACGCCACCGGTCACAGGTGGTTAGCTGCTCTCTCGGCATTTACCTTCAGCCTGAAGTACAGACCAGGGGTTGGTAACCGAGATGCGGATGCTCTGTCAAGAAGGCCTCATGACCCCCGAAATCCCTCAGAAGACTGGACTTAACTTACTCCAGAAGGAGTAAGCGCCCTTTGGGAAGGGACAAGTCAATACAGGAAAGGTGGGGCCAGAGCTGAAGAAATAGGAGTATCCTCAGCGGGAGTACCCAGGTGCTATTGCAACGTCTCCCAGGTTGTACAAGAGGGTCTCCCCAAGCTATCCAGAAAGGATCTCAGGAGAGATCAGGAGGAATATACACTGTGTGATGTGCTGCAGAAGAGCCCCAAAAAGGAAGCCCGGCTGTTAATGAAAGAATGGGATCGGTTGCAGTTGCAACAAGGGGTAGTCTACCGAAGGGGCCCCTCTGATGATCCAGAAGCGAAGCGGCAGCTGCTCCTGCCGGGAAAGCACAGAGAGAGGGTACTGATTGCTTTACACGATCACCATGGTCATTTGGAGGCAGAGAAGACTCTCCAACTAGTAAGGGACAGGTTCTACTGGCCTCACATGAGGAAAGAAGTGGAGAGTTACTGTCATTCCTGCCTCAGGTGCATACAACGAAAGACATTGCCCCAGAGGGCTGCCCCAATGGGCCATTTGGAGAGCCAGGGACCAATGGACCTGGTCTGCATAGACTTTCGTTGTTTGGAATCCGATCTGTGTGGGCAGGGGGACATCTTGGTGGTAACAGATTACTTTATCCGTTATGCCCAAGCATTTCCTACTAGAGACCAGCAAGCAACCACAGTAGCAATGACTCTCGTGGAAAAGTTCTTCGTCCATTATGGCTTACCTCAACGGATACATTCGGACCAAGGAAGGGACTTTGAGAGCAAATTGATAAAAAGACTGTTGGATATACTAGGCCAGGGGTGGCAAAAACAAGGCCCGCGGGCCGAATCCGGCCCGCGCGGCCTTGTCATGTGGCCCGCGGAGCGGGCACCGTCAGCAGGGGAATCTGTTATGGCATTATTCAGTGAGGGGCCGAGCCGAGGACAGATCCGAGGCCTGAGAGCCCCGGAAGTCGGGAGAATAGCTCAACCACGGCCGCTTCCTCCTTGACCTCTCCCCCTGACCCCGCCCCCCGAGAGGTGAGAATCGGCGGGCACAGCATCTCCTGTGCCTCCAGAGCATGGATTGCTCTAACTTCCCGGGACACAGGCTGAATGGGGACCCAGAGGACTGGCACACTGCCAGGGAGCTGCTGAAAACATCAAAGGTAGGGCTAGCAGTCTCTCGTCACCTCGCTGCCTCCACCTCCTCCCCCTTTCCCTCAGCTCCACTGTCTCAGTGATCCAAATCACCATTGCTGCCAAAAAACACAATTGTACAAATATATAAATAAACACATTTTATATAATTATTAATTAAAATGTTTGTAGCGGGGACAGTTTTTGCCTCTCCAAAGACATATTGATGTTTTACAATGTTATTCTATGGACTGGTGTTGTAAATAAGTGTTTGGCACCATCTAGTGGTGAAAATGTGGAATGGACTGCACCATCTTTTGGTTTTTCCAAGAAGCATGGGAGGAGTGATGTGAAGGACTTACCCATAAACACTCGGGGCTGCAAGGCATGCTGGGAAGGTGATAAAAGGTTTGGTGGTGGCCATTTTTAGCTCTCTCTGGTTCCTGGGACATACGCCCTGGAGGAGCTCTCTCTCTCTCTCTCCCTCTTTCGGTGCGATCTACGGAATTCCGGCCTACTTTCTGCAGAAGCAAGCCATCGATCTCAAGAAGGGTGACGGAGGACTTCCGATCGGCTCTGGAGGAGAATCAGACAACCGGATGATTGCTAGAGACCGGACTGAGACCGTGAGGAGTGAAGGCATCCATCCGCCTGGACCTCGTATGGAGTGAAGACATCCATCCGCCTGGACCTCGTGTGGTGAGAGGGCTCATGCCCAAAGTCTTGTACTGTTTGACACACATCTAGGCTGCCTTGGTAGTGTTGCTGGGACTGATAGTTCCACGCTGTCGCGGTGTGCCATAAAGCCACACGTGCAAAGGCCTCAAGCCTAAACCAACTGTTGGTGCCGGTCATTGGAGTTGTGCTTCCAGGAGAGAGTGTACAGGTACCTCTCACAGTTAGACTACAGTTTCAGTTTATTTCACACCACTCATTAACCAGAGAGCACTTGGATTACAAATCTTTCTCTTAAATTGCTAGCAGAAGAAAAGAAGATCAGAGACTAGACTGTTCTCATTGCAAGGCCTTGCAGTACTGCTACCATTTACCAGACACTATAGAAAGTTTTATTCTAGAGCTGACAGCGAATATATTACAAATTAAATAAAACCATGTGCATCCGAATCCTTCTATAGATATGGGTTAGAAGAATTTCCCAAGGAGAAATGGGATATTGGTTAAGGATTCTCAATGGTGCATCAGGAATAGATGTTAAACATATCTATGAGTCTGATCAGGCCTCAAAAGATAACAATATTTTTTGAAAAAGTATAAAAGATTTATTGATACACAAAAAAAGAGAACATAAACATTATACAAAACGTTAAAAACATTCATATTAGGAGCGAAGATGTTACAAGTGCAGATGTCTGCATACTGTCTCCGTTGTTCCAAACGTGTTACGGGTTCGACTAGTTTCGCCCTAAAGAGGGCTTCGTCGGGAACCCACGGTTGAATATATTTTCTATGTAAATACAAAAACCAGACACTGTCTGAGGTGGGAACATTAAGTCCATCACACGCTGTGATCTTATTCTTGTTAGATGTTGTACGTTGCATAGCGTGTTTACTGATTTTTGTATGGTGTGCTGGAAGTGGGAAGGTGCGCAGTGTTGAGTTGTGGCCTGCGCACTAGTCCCACTTGGAGACGCCAAAGTCCTGCTGATAGGGGAGGACATTAGGGGATTGCTGCCTATAATTTCCTGTAATATTTGTTGCCCACCAAATGTGTTCTCATGGTTAAGTACAGAATCTATTTCAGTAAAACGAACTGTTGTTTCAGCACAGCCTGTGTATGATTACTTTCCCCTTCAACACCAAAGCTTTATATCTGTATTGCACCACAGCTGTGTCAAGGGGAGTGAGACCAAAAATACTCGGGGGTGTCAAGGCAGAGTACAGGCCCAAATTTACAATCAGCCGCTCCTTCGGGGGTCAGCGCTACACGTGGGGGCTCGTCCGGGATCCCTGTCTCTCTGCAAGTGAAGCCCACCCCTTGGCACCAATATGGATCCTAGTACAGTGGCCCGATGGTGTGGGGCGGAAGGCGCTCGCTCAGAAGCGAGCGTAGCAATCACACTCCCGGGAGAAGCCTGGGAGAACGAACAGGTCAACAAGATTGTAAAGGCATTGTCCCCAATTAGGAAGGCCTAGGTGGTCGCAACCAGATCAGATTGTGAGACCTCCCATACTTATGCTCTATTGGAATGGAGGAAGGGAATTCCGGAGAACTTTAGAGGCTCAAGTGTACAGCTAGCTGGGAGAACCAAGTTTTACCTGACGCACCCAGAAGGGCCTGAAGGGAGCCCTGTCAACTCTAGCTGTGTTAAGCCAACGATGCTGGGAGTTAGTTTTGGGTCAACCCCAACCAAAACCGGTTCAAGGCCCCCTCAGGGGGGGAAAAGACTGTGTTTGACACAAGCAGGGGAGGTTCTCAGTCGGAACGACAACTATCTGACCTAAAACGGCAGTGCCGCACTATACAAGAAAGATTCAAGGAGGCCTCTGGCATGATCGCAGAACACATTGAAGGGTTAAGTGCCTCATGTAAGGACTCGACTGGTCGTAAGCAAAGGTCAAGACCTGCCTCATTTCTCCAGAGACGCACCCACAGCCACTTGCCAGAGGTGACGATTCGGAAGGACTTCAAAATCGAAGGACAGATAGGAGAAAAGGAACAGAAGGGGAATCTGTCCTACACGAATCTCTTGCACCAGATGGAACTGGGACTCCAAAGAGGCTATCTTGAATCAGAAATTGTAGAGGCTGTAGTCAACGCCATTAGCCCAGGCCTGAGTATCAGAGGCATGCTAGAAATGAAAAATGGACTGACTCTAATGCCGCGTACACACGGTCGTTTTTTGCGATGAAAAAAAACGACATTTTCTGTGAAGTAAAAAACAACGTTTTTGAAACGTCACTTTTCAAAGACAATTTTGCATACACACCATCGTTTTTTCACAAAAAGCGAGGTTACGGTCACCACTCTTTTCCATTGAAGCTCGCTTTATAACTAGCTTCTGGGCATGCGCGGGTTGAAAAACGTCGTCTTAAAAGACGTTTTTGCTACACACGGTGACTTTTTGTGAAACAAAAAACGACGTTTTGAAAAACGACACAAAAAATTCAAGCATGTTGGAATTTTTTTTGGTCGTTTTTTTGAAGATAAAAAACGACGTTTTGCCCACACACAATCAATTTAAATGACGTTTTAAAAAACGTCGTTTTTTTTCATCACAAAAAACGACCGTGTGTACGCGGCATCACACAACTCAGGAGAATACTAAAGAGCTACTACAAGGAGGAAGGTGCCACTGAGTTGTATCATCAACTGATAAATATGGCACAGGACAGTCAGGAGACTCCTCAGAATTTCCTGTTCAGGGCCATTGAATTGAAAGACCGCCTGTTGTCCGCCTCCCAGGGGGAAGACTCAGATGAACACTTTGGGGCTGGACTAATTCAGAAGAAGTTTCTGAGGTCTGTGGCTACAGGCCTGAGGAGTGACTATGTTAAATTCCAGTTGAGGCAGTATTTGGATGATCCCTCCACTACAGATGAGGTACTCATTGAGGAGACCAATGAGGCAGCCAAGATGGAAATGGAAAGAGAGAAGGAACAAAGGAAGACTCAGTCCAGTACCACCGCAAAGATCAGATGGCACAAATCTGATGTTTCATCGAGCTCCCAGGAAGCTAGTGTCCTGACAGCGAACACTGATGAGATGCCCCAGTCTGAATTAGGAAAACTGTTTCGGGTGCCGAAAGAAATATTAAAAATGATGGCTTTGTTGACTGAGAAGCTGGAGGGACCACAGAGGGAGGAAGTCTCGACACAGAAGACCCCAGTGGATCATGCAGCCGCCCTGACTGAGAGACCGGCGAAGCTAAAGACCTGTTTCAACTGCAGGGGAGTTGGACACTACCGCCAAGTATGCCCAAGCCCGGCGAAGACTGAAACAAGGCGCCAAGAACCGGCGGAAAACTTCAGAGGGCCCCAGTGAAGGAGTCAGCTGGGCGCCCGGTCACAACAGTCAACTCCAAACAACCTCATGCATACCAGGTCCCTAGGGACGCATGTAGGCCGAATTCGAGCAAGCGCTCACCGAGGCGAGGTGTAAAAGTGCAAACCACCAAACAGGCTAATCTTGCCACTTCCCATGGATTCCCCCCTGAACTAGTGGGACCTTCTCCCATTGTCCCTATCCAAGTGGAAGGGATTTACACCAAAGCCCTGCTGGACACTGGAGCCCAAGTGACCTTACTCTACAGAGATTTCTACGAGAAACACCTCAAACACCTGCCACTTCAGAAGCTGGAGAAGCTGGAGATATGGGGTCTAGGGACTCAGAACTTCCCTTACGATGGCTATCTACCCATTAGGCTCACCTTCGACCCGAGTGTGGCAGGGAAGGCCGAAGCCTTCTATGCCTTGGCAGTGGTGTGTCCCCGCCCACCAGGGGCTGACAAAAGTTCCCTCATTATTGGGACCAACACCGACCTAGTCCGAAGACTCTTGACACCGCTTGTACAGACACAGGGTTCTCCAGCTGTAAAGATACACCCAATGTTAACACAGGTGTATCAGAATCTATTGCATGAGCAGAAAGCCCCGGCGGAAGGAGTGGGGAAAATCTGGCGTTTGGACAGAAGTGAGAAGGTGGTACAACCTGGTGAAGTAGTCTACTTGAAGGCTTCTGTCAAACTGACTTGGAGACAGCCGGGACCTTTCATCGTCCTTGAGACGGACAGAGAGAAAGAGGCCAAAGAGTTGGAAATAATCCCAGAACTGCTATCGACCAAGTCACTAAAGCGGAGCAGAGGAAAGGTCTCAGTCAGTGTCCGGAACACCACAACGTCACTGGTGAAGATGCCAGCTAAAGTGTTGCTAGGGAAGGTGAAGCAAGCAACTCCAGTTTCATCGTATGGAATAATGGGAGGACAAGGGGGAGAGATCCCCATGGAAGAGTTCTATCCGAAAGACACCCCCCTGTCACCCGAGTGGATGGAGAGGGCAAAAACCCAGCTGCTGAGATGGAGGACGGCGTTTTCAAAGAGTGAGTTCGATGTGGGGCTTGCAAAGAGTGCTGAACACAAGATTCGGCTGGAGGAGGACAAACCCTTTCGAGAGAGGGTCAGGCGGATTCCATTGGGAGATCTGGAAGACCTGCGAGAACAGCTGGCTGAGTTGAAGAGGACAGGAATCATCCGAGAGTCCCGTAGTCCCTATGCTTCCCCAATAGTGGTAGTGAGGAAGAAGAATGGGTCGTTACGACTGTGCATCGACTATAGGACATTGAACCGGAGGACCATTCCCGACCAATACACCACACCCCGAATAGAAGATGCTCTACAGAGCCTGTCAGGAGTGAAGTGGTTCAGCGTGCTAGATTTGAAAAGTGGATACTATCAGATCCCTATGCACCCCGAAGATAGGGAGAAGACGGCTTTTATTACTCCTGTAGGATTCTTTGAATTCAATCGCATGCCACAAGGCTTGTCAGGGGCCCCGGCCACTTTCCAGAGGTTAATGGAGAAGACTGTAGGCGACATGAATCTGATTGAAGTGCTGGTATATCTGGATGACGTGATAGTGTTTGGCAGAACACTGGAGGAGCACGAGGAGCGCTTGGAGAAAGTCCTGAGAAGACTTCATGATGAAGGCCTGAAGCTTTCCATGGAGAAGTGCCAATTCTATCAGCCGTCAGTAAGCTACCTGGGCCACATCGTGTCTGCAGAAGGAGTGGCCACAGACCCACAGAAGCTGGAAGCTGTCACCTCTTGGCCCAGACCCACAAATGTGACCGAGCTTAGGTCATTTTTAGGATTCTGTTCGTACTACCGTAGATTCATGGAAGGGTTTGCCAAGATAGCCCACCCGCTCACTGAGCTGTTGAAGAACGAAGAGGGAGCTGATCTGGACTCGGGCAAACCTGGGAAACCAAAAGAGGGTCCTAGGAAGAAGAAAGACTCAATTGAAGATCAGTGGACCCCACAGTGCGAAGAGACCTTTAGACAGTTGAAGCGGAGCCTTACCACTGCCCCGGTCTTGGCCTATGCAGACCCTACCAGACCCTACGAACTGCATGTGGATGCCAGTCGAGATGGGCTAGGTGGAGTGCTTTATCAGGAGTACGACGGACATCTACGACCTATTGCTTATGTGAGCCGAAGTCTGACACCTGCCGAGAGGAATTACCCAACTCACAAGCTCGAGTTTCTGGCCTTGAAGTGGGCGGTTGTAGACAAGCTAAAAGACTATCTGTATGGTGCTGAATTTGTGATCAAGACGGATAACAATCCCCTCACATACTTGCTCACTACAGCAAAACTAGACGCCACAGGGCATAGATGGTTGGCTGCACTCTCTGCATTTACTTTCAGCCTGAAATACCGACCAGGGATCGGGAATCGGGACGCTGATGCACTGTCCAGAAGGCCCCACTGCCCCCAGGACCCACCAGGAGGATGGACCCAGCTTACCCCTTAAGGTGTGAGAGCCCTTTGTGAGGGAGCGGAACAACCAGTGAAGGGTGGAGCCCGGGCTGAAGAAGTTGGAGTGTCCGCTGTGGGGGTGCCTAGGTGCTACTGTGACGTCACTCAGATGGTGGCGGAGGGTTTACCTAAGCTGTCTAGGAGGGACCTCCGGAGAGATCAGCAGGAAGATCCCCTTTGTGGTCTGGTATTGGAGGCCTTAGAGAGCCAACACCCTGATCTACTTCTCCAGAGCGCTCAGAAGGAAGCTCGCCTGTTATGCAAAGAGTGGGATCGGTTGCAGCTACAGCAAGGAGTGGTATACAGAAGGGGCCCCTCTGAAGATCCTGAGGAGAAGTATAGGGAGAAAGTACTAATTGCCTTGCATGATCACCATGGTCATCTGGGATCAGAAAGGACTCTTCAATTGGTGAGGGACAGGTTCTATTGGCCATACATGAGATCTGAAGTGGAGAGTTACTGTCATTCCTGTCTCAGGTGCATACAGAGGAAGACCTTACCTCAGAGAGCCGCCCCAATGGGCCATTTAGAGAGCCAAGGACCTATGGACCTAATATGCATAGATTTCCTATGTGTGGAATCCGATCTCAGTGGACAAGGAAACATCCTGGTGGTCACGGACAATTTCACCCGATACGCTCAGGCATTCCCTACCAGGGACCAACAGGCATCTACAGTGGCAAGGACTCTAGTGGAAAAATTCTTTGTTCATTACGGCTTACCTCAGCGGATCCACTCAGACCAGGGGAGAGATTTCGAGAGCACCCTCATTAGACAACTGCTGGATCTACTAGACATAAGGAAGTCCAGGACTACTCCCTATCACACACAAGGGGACCCTCAACCGGAAAGGTTTAACAGAACCCTCCTTAATATGTTAGGAACGTTGGCTGCTGAACAAAAACAACAGTGGAGTAAACACATCACAGCCATGGTACATGCCTACAATAGTACCGTAAGTGATGCTACAGGGTATTCACCCTATCGTCTGATGTTTGGACGAGAAGCCCGACTACCGGTGGATTTGGCTTTTGGAACCTCTCTGGACCACACCTCGGAAGCTTCTCACCGAGGGTATGTAGACAGATTGCGGAAAAGTTTGAAGGCTGCATATGAAAAGGCCCAAGCCACATCGGACGCAAGAGGAAGTAGAAATAAGAGGAATTTTGACCTCAAGGTACGGATTCAAGACCTACAAACCGGTGACCGAGTCTTGTTGAGGAACCTGGGTATACCAGGCAAACACAAACTGGCTGATCGCTGGAAGTCACAGCCATACATCATATGCAAACGTCTCCCAGGACTGCCGGTATATCAGATCAGACCAGAAGGGAGTACAGGACCATTAAAAATATGGCACCGGAATCACCTTCTGCCTTTAACAGAAGCAGTCAGAAAAACTCCACAACGGGAACTATCGCCTATGGCTGCGCCTAGACCTGTAACTAGGTCCCAATCGGGATCCCTGGCCACAGGAGGTAGTGAGGAGGAGGAGGGGATGGAGATAAGCTGGTTGTGGCCACCTGAAGTGCCAGGAGTTGATGCACACTGTTCACTTCGCAGACAGGAAAAGGACACTGTAATTCTGAGACCAGAAGCCCCAGAATTTGTGCCACAAAATGAAAACTCTGAAGATCACCCACCCTTTGACACTGAAGTACAAGAGTGTGAAGTGAGAGAGGAGATAGTACCTACTCCCAAGAGACAAAGAGTTAGAAGAGAGATTCATGCACCCAAAAGACTGACTTATGATGTGCTGGGTGAAAGCTCTGACCAAGCTCAGTTTACTGCTAAAAGAAATCCTGAAATGCCTGGTCTCTCTACTGCCAATTCAGAAGGAGAAAACCCCAACTCACCCCTTGACACATCTGTACTAGACACCATGGTGTCACCTGTGAGTGCACAGAACAGCTCCCCATCATATGAGAATTGGTGGGAGGCTCCTCTGTCAGTGTTGTGCAGCCGCATAGAGGCAAAAATGTGTAACAGAGCCAAATATTTTGAATGTCTTTGAGGACCAAAGAATCAAAGCAGGGGGAGTATGTAGCGGGGTCAGTTTTTGCCTCTCCAAAGACATATTGATGTTTTACAATGTTATTCTGTGGACTGGTGTTGTAAATAGGTGTTTGGCACCATCTAGTGGTGAAAATGTGGAATGGACTGCACCATCTTTTGGTTTTTCCAAGAAGCATGGGAGGAGTGATGTGAAGGACTTACCCATAAACACTCGGGGCTGCAAGGCATGCTGGGAAGGTGATAAAAGGTTTGGTGGTGGCCATTTTTAGCTCTCTCTGGTTCCTGGGACATACGCCCTGGAGGAGCTCTCTCTCTCTCTCTCCCTCTTTCGGTGCGATCTACGGAATTCCGGCCTACTTTCTGCAGAAGCAAGCCATCGATCTCAAGAAGGGTGACGGAGGACTTCCGATCGGCTCTGGAGGAGAATCAGACAACCGGATGATTGCTAGAGACCGGACTGAGACCGTGAGGATTGAAGGCATCCATCCGCCTGGACCTCGTAAGGAGTGAAGACATCCATCCGCCTGGACCTCGTGTGGTGAGAGGGCTCATGCCCAAAGTCTTGTACTGTTTGACACACATCTAGGCTGCCTTGGTAGTGTTGCTGGGACTGATAGTTCTACGCTGTCGCGGTGTGCCATAAAGCCACACGTGCAAAGGCCTCAAGCCTAAACCAACTGTTGGTGCCGGTCATTGGAGTTGTGCTTCCAGGAGAGAGTGTACAGGTACCTCTCACAGTTAGACGACAGTTTCAGTTTATTTCACACCACTCATTAACCAGAGAGCACTTGGATTACAAATCTTTCTCTTAAATTGCTAGCAGAAGAAAAGAAGATCAGAGACTAGACTGTTCTCATTGCAAGGCCTTGCAGTACTGCTACCATTTACCAGACACTGTCTGAGGTGGGAACATTAAGTCCATTACACGCTGTGATCTTATTCTTGTTAGATGTTGTACGTTGCATAGCGTGTTTACTGATTTTTGTATGGTGTGCTGGAAGTGGGAAGGTGCGCAGTGTTGAGTTGTGGCCTGCGCACTAGTCCCACTTGGAGACGCCAAAGTCCTGCTGATAGGGGAGGACATTAGGGGATTGCTGCCTATAATTTCCTGTAATATTTGTTGCCCACCAAATGTGTTCTCATGGTTAAGTACAGAATCTATTTCAGTAAAACTAACTGTTGTTTCAGCACAGCCTGTGTATGATTACTTTCCCCTTCAACACCAAAGCTTTATATCTGTATTGCACCACAGCTGTGTCAAGGGGAGTGAGACCAAAAATACTCGGGGGTGTCAAGGCAGAGTACAGGCCCAAATTTACAATCAGCCGCTCCTTCGGGGGTCAGCGCTACATGTTCATTCACAGCCATGTTGTTTTTTGGATGGTTTTTATTGATTGCTATATTTGTTTGTTTATTTATATATTTGCACAATTGTGTGTTCTTGCAGCACTGGTGATTTGCATTCACTACCCAGTAGGGCTATCTTAGAATTATAGATTTTAATGAATTGTTTTATGAAATTTTCTGTACTTTATTTATTTGCACAATGAGGTTGAGGTTTCTTGCAGCACGGGTGATTGGGACTCACTACCCAGTTGGTCCCATTAACTGAAATATTATAAAATCCCTAATGCCTATGATGGCTAACCTGTGTAGAAAATATGTAAACACCCATTTTTAGGCTGTCCAGTCGTGTTATTCCCTGTGTGAGCTAGTGGTGTATGCAGGGGAGAGGAAGGAGCACCAACAACAGATGGGACACAGGAATCTATATTTGATGTCACCACTCCAGGCTTTACCAGTCATTGACGAGCACGCTCTCCTCTCCCCTGCAGCCACTGCTGGTTCACACAGTGGATCATGTAACCCCGGGCGCTTACAACCCACGCTACGCCACTGGTGTGAGCGCAGATACAACCGGCCCTTTGAGGGCAACCAAACTGCTGATGCGGCCCTCGATGAATTTGAGTTTGCCACCCCTGTACTAGGCATACAAAAGTCCAGGACTACTCCTTATCACCCACAAGGGGACCCTCAGTCGCAAAGGTTCAACAGGACTCTCCTGAATATGTTGGGGACGTTGACTGCAGAACAGAAACCCCATTGGAGTAAACACATTACTGCACTGGTTCATGCCTACAACAGTACCAAAAGTGACGCCACTGGTTATTCACCTTACAGATTGATGTTAGGCCGTGAAGCCCGATTATCAGTGGACCTGGCTTTTGGCTCCTCCTTGGATCACAAATCAGAGACCTCCCATAGAGGGTATGTGGACAGGCTGCGAAGGAGCCTGAAGATAGCTTATGAGCAGGCTCAAGCCACCTCGAACTCCAGAGTCAACCGGAACAAGAGGAACTTTGACCTAAAAGTAAGGGTTCAGGATCTTCAACCAGATGACTGGGTTTTGCTGAGGAATCTAGGCATCCCAGGTAAGCATAAGTTGGCTGATCGTTGGAGATCACAGCCTTATGTTGTGTGTAGGAAGCTTCCAGGGCTCCCAGTGTATGAAATCAAGCCAGAAGGAAACACTGGGCCAGTAAAAACCTGGCATCAGAATCACCTTTTACCTCTCACAGAGGCAGTCAGGATAAGCACAGAGGAGGAATTTCCATCCACATCCACCGATGTGTGTAGGCCAATAACCAGATCTCAGCTTGCACCCTCTACAGATGAAGATGAGGAAGTGGAGATGAGTTGGCTGTGGCCTCCGGAAACTTCAGAAACAGATGCCGATATCTCTTCAGAAGTAGAGGAGGATAATAACCGAACTCTCAGGGCAGAGGCCCCAGAATTTGTTCCGGCAACTCATCCTGCAGAAGAGCCCAGTACTCTTATTTACGCTCCATCTTTAGTCACTGAGAGGAGGGATGATGACATTTATCAAAAAGGAATGGATACCTTGAAAGTGCAAAGAGAGACATTCGCCCACCACGCAGACTGACTTATAATACATTGGGCGAATGCTCTGAAGCATCTCAGTTTGTCAGCAAAAGAAACCTTGAACTGTCTGGTCCCTCTACTTTTGATTCACTGAGGGACATCCCCACCTCACCCCTTGGCACATCTGTATCAGACACGGTAGTATCAGCTGTGAGTGCACAGGATAGCTCCCCATCATATGACAATTGGTGGGAAGCTCCTCTGTCCGTATTGTATGACCGTATAGAGGCTAAAATACAGAGTTAGCAATTTGAACCTCTTTGGAGGACCAGAGATAAAGTAGGGGGAGTGTGTAGCGCTGACATTCTTGTATATTGATGTGTGTTTGCATACTTTAATACAACGTCTATGGACATTGCTATGTTTAAGTATTTGGAGCATCTAGTGACCAAATACTGGTAATGCGGAGAGATGTTTGTTTAGTTTTTTGTTTCCTTGGAGACAAGGACACACAGCGATGGGGAAACAATCCCGGTTGTTCGGGCAAGTGATCTGAGGGTGCCCGAGGGATGGTGGCCGGATTGCAGAGACCGAGAGACACTCATCCGAGCATCGGAAGACCGGATCAATCCACCGGAGCTGAACGGATCGACTGGCCCAGCTGACGGAGAAGCTAGTTGCAGTTACTAAAAGTTACTACACGGAGCTCTAATCCAGTGGGTGAGCGGGTCACGGCCCACAGTTTGTGAAATTTCACACGCAGTTAGACTCATATACAGGCCTCACTGGAATTTATAGTTCCATGGAGGAGCCGAGCAACTGACATTGAGAAGGCTTGAGGCCTATCTACCGTGACATTTCAAGCAATGTTAAAAAAGTTGTTGCAGTTACACCAAGAGCACTTTCGCTTCAATTTAACTCATCAAAACTGTGGATTACAAATCACAAGGAGTTACTTTAGCTAGCGAAGATCCAGGACTAAGTAATTTAAGTGAGATCTAACACATAGCTTATAAAGTAGGGGGGGGGGGGGGCTCCCAGGTATAAACCTACATATATGTATACTGTTTTCAAATTGTAAATCCATTGTGCTCTCGTCTTACGTTGGGATGACAGCACAATTACTGTAATAATTTTTTTGCATATTTCACAGTAAATTATATCTCTGGTTAAGTATCCAGTTGTTGTGGCGTATTGTTTTTCTCCCTCCAGGTGCAGTCAGTGGATCCTGGGGTTACAATACAGGTATTTTGTATTGTCTTACATTGTATTGTATTGCATTGCATCACAGCTGTGCCAAGAGGATTGAGCCAAGCTAGTGGGGTTTATTGGTAGAGTGGAGGCCCAAATGAAGGGTCAGTGCTACACATATATGGCGGCAGCCATTGGCTCCTGCTGCTGTCAGTTAAATGCTGTAATGAGGGGGCAGGGCAATAGATGCAGACTGGGTGGCTCGGGAGTGAGCACGCATGGGTGCCCCCAGGTAAAGTGGCTTTTTCTGGGGAGACTTATCGAACAGGAGGGGCTGGGAGCACCAACGGGGAGTCCAGAAAAAGAGGATCGGGGCTGCTCTGTGCAAAACCATTGCACAGAGCAAGCAAGTACACCTTTGTTTGTTATTTTAGTAAAAAAAAACAAAAAAAAAACCCACAAGGGTTTAGATACACTTCAAGTTTTTGCAATATAGGGTTCCTAACTCACATTCATACATACATGTACTAGGACCAATTTAGACAGTAGCCAATTAAACTATCAGCATGTCTTTGGCGTGTGAAATACAACTGGAGTACCCAGAGGAAATCAACGGATGCACAGGGAGAACATGAAAACTCCAGGCAGTTAGTGCCGGGGTTGGGATTTGAACCAACTACCCTTGTGCTGCTAGGCAGAACTGCATATGTACTTCTTCCATCTGAAGTAGGGTGACCAGACATCACCGGTTTCCGGGGGACAGTCCCCAGATTGAGGACACTGTCCCCGAACCAAGTCTGTTCCTGGTTTTGTCCCCATATTGGATTTGAACAGGGGCTGGGGCAATTTCAAAGACAGTCAGTGCAGAATTTAATCTCCATTATCTGTGCCCCTTTCTGATGATCATGTGCTGGTTGGAGCGGAGGGAATATTTCTTCAGTTTCGGGTGCATGCCCATTCAGCTCCGCTCACATGTTCTACCGCCTTGGTTCAAGTCCCGGCCACCTGCCTGCCTGCTTATCTCCTTGCCTTCCCTGGGGAAATGATCTTCCTCTGCTTCTCACCCAGTAGTAGCTGGGGCTCGGAGAGACTTGACAGGCTGCGAGATGGGCGTCGGCTGCGACTGGCAGAGAGTTGCTAATTGCCGCTATTACTAGTAAAAAAAAAAAAAAATGATGTTCCCGGATTTCATTTTAAATAGCTGGTCACCTTAATCTGAAGTATCTGGTTGATCCTACCAGTCAACCTTTTTTCTTGTTCTAAACATATCATACGAAGCACAGAAACTGACACGTGCTAACATGGTCAGTTTTCATCCTTTGGCTGGCCATTCAGAGGTACAGCATGCCTGTATTGGGTAGTTTGTTTACATCTTCCCAGCAACCAGTCACAGCTTGCCTCTGGCATACACTCTCTTCCAACACCCCCTGCTCAAAACACTGCCTGTGTTTCATCAGATTAAGCGACCCGTCAGAAAATGTAACGGAAGTGGCATTTAGTTATCACCACCATCTTGCTACCAAGAACAAACTTGCTAGACAAAAGTGCTACTATGTGTATCACGGGGCAGCCGGACGCCTGATGCGGGCCTCCCGGATCGATTGTTCTTCTCAAACCGACCATTACGCAGCAGCAGCAGGAGAATCAAAAAATTGCACAGTGCCAAACACCTCTACTCGAAGACGGGCAGGATACAGCACGGCATATTTCAATTTAAGATCTCGCAGGCGTTGTTTAACCACTTAAGGACCGCCTCCTGCACATATTCGTCGACAGAATGGCACGGCTGGGCACAAGCACGTACAGGTAGAGTCCCGTGATCGGTCCCCGGAGCTGAAGAACAGGGAGAGCTGTGTGTAAATAAGGCTTCCCCGTTCTTCACTGTGGCGCCGTGATTGATCGTGTGTTTCCTTTTTGTTCCCTAATTGTTGAGTATGTTCAAGACCCTCTTTAGGTCTTACTAATCCAGTCATGATAGCTGTATTTAGGCCCGGACTGGCCATAGGGCATACCGGGCAAATGCCCGATGGGCCGCGGCGGCCCACGGGGCGGTGGTGGCCCGCGAACGACCCTCGCGGCCCGGGGGCCGATTGCGGCCCGCGAACGGCCCTCGCGGCCCACGAACGCCCGCCCGGCAGCTATTGAGCCTCACTGTGCCCATCAAATGTAGCCACTGGGCCCATCAAATGCTGCTACTGGGCCATCAATTGTCATCACTGTGCAATGCCATCAAACGCAGCCACTGTGCCATGCCATCAAACGCAGCCACTGTGCCATCAATTGTCACCACTGTGCCATGCCATCAAATGCAGCCACTGTGCCATGCCATCAAACACAGCCACTGTGCCACCAATTGTCACCACTGTGCCATGCCATCAAACACAGCCACAGTGCCATCAATTGTCACCACTGTGCCATGCCAACAAATGCAGCCACTGTGCCATCAATTGTCACCACCATCAAACGCAGCCACTGTGCCATCAATTGTCACCACTGTGCCATGCCATCAAATGCAGCCACTGTGCCATCAATTGTCACCACTGTGCCATGCCATCAAACACAGCCACTGTGCAATCAATTGTCACCACTGTGCCATGCCATCAAACGCAGCCACTGTGCTATGCCATCAAACGCAGCCACTGTGCCCTTTAATTGTCGCCACTGTGCCAATTGATGCCACTGTGCCCTTCAATTGATGCCACTGTGCCCTTTAATTGTTGCCACTGTGCCCATTGTCGCCACTGTGCCCATTGATGCCAGTGTGCCCATTGATGCCAGTGTGCCCATTGATGCCACTGTGCCCATTGTCGCCACTGTGCCCATTGTCATGGCTGAGCGCTCCAGCGCCCTCTATAGATGCACTGCCACTGTCTATCTATCTATCTTCTTTCTTTCCAATTTTATCTATCTTCCTTCCTTTCTATCTATCTATCTGTATCTATCTATCTATCTATCTATTTGTATCTATCTATCTAGATCCATCTACCTATCTTCCTTCCTTTTCCTCTTTTTTTTCTATCTTTATCTATCTTCCTTCCTTCCTTACTATCTTCTATCTATCTATCTATCTATCTATCTATCTATCTATCTATCTATCTATCTTCCTTCCTTACTATCTTCTATCTATCTATCTATCTATCTATCTATCTATCTATCTATCTATCTATCTATCTATCTATCTTCCTTCCTTTATCTACCTTTCTTTCTGTATCTATCTTCCTTCCCTTCTTTCTATCTTTATCTTTCTTTATCTATCTTTCTTCCTTCCCTTCTTTCTTTCTATCTTTATATTTCTTTCTTTATCTATCTATCTATCTATCTATCTATCTATCTATCTATCTATCTATCTATCTATCTTCCTTTATCTATCTATCTATCTTCCTTTATCTATCTATCTTCCTTTATCTATCTATCTATCTATCTATCTATCTATCTATCTATCTATCTATCTTTCTTTATATATCTTCCTTTATCTATCTATCTATCTTTCTTTATCTATCTATCTATCTATCTATCTATCTATCTATCTATCTATCTATCTATCTATCTATCTATCTATCTATCTATGTATCTATCTATGTATCTATCTATGTATCTATCTATGTATCTATCTATGTATCTATCTATGTATCTATCTATGTATCTATCTATGTATCTATCTATCTATCTATCTATCTATCTATCTATCTATCTTCCTTCCTTCCCTTCTTTCTATTATTATCTATCTTTATTTATTTATCAATCTTCCTTCCTTTCTTTCTTTCTATCTTTCTTTATCTATCTTCCCTTCTTGCTTTCTATCTTTATCTATCTTTCTTTCTCTATCTATCTATCTTCCTTC
The DNA here is from genome assembly GCA_029574335.1 of Rana kukunoris. NCBI lineage: Eukaryota > Metazoa > Chordata > Amphibia > Anura > Ranidae > Rana > Rana kukunoris. The sequence goes on along the minus strand of CM056060.1, from coordinate 54,353,280 downwards.
CCTTTTTTCTTTCTATATTATTCATTCTTTCTTTATCCATCTTCCTTCCTTTCTATCTATCTATATCTATTTATCTATCTTCCTTCCTCCCCTTCTTTCTTTCTATCTTTTATCTTTTTTTATCTTCCTTCCTTCCATTCTTTCTATCTGTATCTATCTTTTTTATCTATCTATCTATCTTCCTTTCTTTCTATCTTAATCTTTCAATCTATCTTCCTTAATCTCACCCCCACATCCCGTCATTAACCCCCGCTGTGTGCCCCCCCCTCCCCGGGCTGCTCAGTCTAAAATGCCCGGGCCTATTTTTTGTCCCAGTCCGGGCCTGGCTGTATTCATTCCCTATAACATCACACTAAATTACTCAGCCCCTAACAATGAAAGTTTAAATGTTGAACTTGCCCATCCACGTGATGCTTTTGGGAGTTTTGATGAAAAGACTAAATAATTTCTCAAATATTATAGTTGAGATTTTAAATGAGACAAGTGCTATTGATCTGTTAAAGGAAGAAGTAAGAGAATTAAGTAGATTAGCCGTACAAAAAAGGATGGCTTTAGATTACCTATTAGCCTCAGAAGGAGGGTTTTGTCAATTTATTGGAAACGAATGTTGTACTTGGATTTCAGACTATGGAGATAGAGTAAGTGAACACTGAAAGAAATTAAAAGAATTACAGCAGAAAACTAGAGCGATAGCCAAAGAAGGATGGAATCCATTTAAGGCAGGGGTCTCAAACTCAAATTACCTGAGGGCCGCAAGACAAGTTTTCATATCCCATGGGGGGCCGCATGCAAACTTTCAAACTTCAAAAACAGTACTGGTGTCAGTGAACGTATTATTAACCCCCAGCACTGGTGTCAGCGGACACATTATTAACCCCCAGCACTGGTGTCAGCGGACACATTATTAACCCCCAGCACTGGTGTCAGCGGACATATTATTAACCCCCACCACTGGTGTCAGCGGACACATTATTAAACCCTAGTATTGGTGTCAGCAAACGCATTATTAACCCTGACCACTGCACTGCACACGGACCACTGCACTGCACACGGACCACTGCACTGCACACGGACCACTGCACTGCACACTGACCACTGCACTGCACACTGACCACTGCACTGCACACTGACCACTACACTGCACACTGCCGAGACAGACCACTACACTGCCGACAGACCACTACACTACACACTGACCACTCCCCATCATGGCCCAGCACATCAAGGGTCAGAGCCCAGCAAATTAGGGCACATGGCACAGCACATCAGGGCACAGCACATCAGGGTACAGCACATCAAGGCACAGAGCCCAGCAAATAAGGGCACATGGCACAGCACATCAGGGCACAGGGCACAGCACATCAGGGTGCAGGGTACAGGGCACAGCGCACATGAGGGCACAGCGCACATGAGGGCACAGAGCACATGAGGGCACAGCGCACAGCACATCAGGGTACAGGGCACAGCACATCAGGGTACAGGGCACAGCACATCAGGACAGGACATATCGGGACAAGGCACATGGCACATCAGGGTACAGGACATGGCACATCAGGGTACAGGGCACATGAAACAGCACACCAGGGTACAAAGCCCAGCAAATCAGTGTACATGGCACACATCAGGGCACATGGGGCATATCAGGGCACATGAGAGCACATCAGGCACAGCACATCAGTACAGGGCACATCAGGTTACAGGGCACAGGGTACCCTGATGTACAGAGCCCAGCACATCAGGGACACATCAGGGTACATGAAGCACATCAGGGTACATGGGGCACATGGCACATCAGAGCACATCAGGGTACCTGGGGCACATGGCATATCAGGGTACATGGGGTACATCAGGGCACAATCAGAGCACATCAGGCATACCTCCCAACTTTTCAACTTCAGAATGAGGGACAAATGAGCATACCTCCCAACGAAGTTGTTCATCGGGGGGGGTCCGCAGATCATAGTTGATGAGCGGGGGGTCCGCGGATCTGAGTTGTTGAGCGGGGGGGTCCGCAGATCAAAGTTGTTGAGCAGGGGGGGGGGGTTCCACGGCTCGGAATTGTTGAGTGGGGGTATTTACCGCTAATCGCAGGGATTTTGCGTGAATCGCGGGGATTTATCGTGAATCGCGGGCCATTTATTACCGGTCCGCGGGCCGTAAATGGCCCGCGGGCCGGTACTTTGAGACCCCTGATTTAAGGGGATGGGAGGTGCAGGAGGATGGTTAAGTGGATTGTTTTTATGGATAAAGAAAGTTGTTGTTGTGATACTGATGGGTATTTTGTTTGTTCTCAGTGCATATTTCATCTACAAGTGCCTTCTCTGCATGATCAAAGGATACAAGATGAATCAAGCAGCTGGACACGAATACGAACTGCAACCGATAACCGAATAATCATTACCGGGGGAATGGTGATGTTGCCCTCAAGATGCATCATCCCTCTACAGGAGAAAGATGGCTAAAATGATGTTCTTGTGGACAGTACCATGGACTTATATTATTGGATTATATTTTAGAATTATCCCTTTTAGGGATAATAAGAGGAGTTGTTGGGTTATAATTGACTACACATACAACCCATACTCCATTTTGTGATTATACAGCATCCATCTTAGAAATTGTAGAGAGAATCTGTTTAGAAGTAATATTGAGGATTATTTAGAAGGAAATTTTTGAAGCTGCTGACTTTGTTTTATCTATTTGCCTTTAGACAATGATTTAGGATTTTCTGGGGTAGCGTGACATTTTTAAACTGAACATTTAGAATACATAGCCAGAGTCAATAAACAGAATTTAGGTGAAGTCACAGATGAGTAATCAGTAGAGTTTTGGGGGGGTTTCTAATCGGTATCCTGATTGGATTAAAGACAGGGCCTCATGAGACGCCTTAGGCCAGTTTTAGCGGACATGTTCGATTGTGTGTACGGCCTATCAGACCATTTTCCAGCAGACAAAAGTTTCCAAACATGCTTAGAAACCTGTCCGCTAGAAACCTGTCCGTCGGACATGTTCGATGGTTAGTACACAAAATCATCGGACCAAAATCCCGCGCATGCTCAGAATCAAGTCGACGCATGCTTGGAAGCATTGAACTTCGTTTTTTCATCACGTTGTGTTCTACGTCACCGCATTCTGGTCCGAGGGGATTTTGGTCCGATGGTGTGTACGCACATCAGACCAACAGACCACTTCAGCCTGGTCCGTCGGACATGTTTCATCGGACATGTCTGATCGTGTGTACGCGGCCTTACACAATGTGATTTACTATATCTTCTGTATCCACCCTAATACAAATCAGAGTTCTAGCATCATACTTGTCTCCTAGTGTTGTTTTGAAACTCTCCATGTGCATGTCAAGGGAAGATAACAGCGGTGACATTGACTGACAAACCTTAACATCTGACAGGTAGAGACAGAAGTCCACACGAAGACTACAGGTGACCAGCCAGGACCCCCTGAAGGGCTTGCGCTGTTCTAACAAATGACGTCACACCTACAGCCACACCCCCCCTACACCCCCTAGAAACACAAATGAGGTCACACTTAACACCTTCACCGCCCCCTTGTGGTTAACTCCCAAACTGCAATTGTCATTTTCAAAGTTCACAGTTTTGCTGTGAAAATGACAATGGTTCCAAAAATGTGTCAAAATTGTCTGAAGTGTCCGCCATAATGTCGCAGTCATGAAAAAAAAAAACGCTGATCACCTCCATTAGTAGTAAAAAAAAAATAATAATAAAAATGCTATCCCCTATTTTGTAAACGCTATAATATTTGTGCAAACCAATCGATAAACGCTTATTGCAATTTTTTTTACCAAAACTAGGTAGAAGAATACGTATCGGCCTAAGCTGAGGAAAAATTTTTTTTTTATATATTTTTGGGGAATATTTTTTATAGTAAATATAACGGTCACCACCGCTTACGACCTTCCATCCAACCACGACAAGCTTATCTGACACACTCCGACAATACTGCATACACGATCCATATCAATTCCCAGAATAAGACGAGACAGAGCTCCGTACTTGCTTCCAAAGATATGACAATTTATTGGTATTTTCTCAGCTTCTTATACAGTCTCAAGCATAATGCAGTTAGTCACAGGACAATGTAGTCTCCACCCCCCTTCACACCATGGGGGGCTTCAATCACACTCTAAAAGGCATTCAGGTAAGCTAACCATGTAGACTTGTCGGCACCGTATCTTCAATAGTGTTCAATTAACCTTGAATAGTAACACAGATATCTAGTTGAATAAGTTATCTAGACAGCTTTATCACACAATGGCAGAGTCTTGTGAGAGTGGGTGCAATCAACACCTTCAACGGAATGTCTTTACAGTGAATAGCCAACACCTTAAGATATTTCAATAGCATATTATACAAAAGTATGACTCACTCTGGTCTTGTAGACCTGAATTAACACCTTTCAAAAGCATGTGTGCCCAGATTGAATAGCTAACAGCTTTTGATATTTGAAGACATCCTGCAAACATGAATTATTATTAATGTCCCTTATTAATGTCTTCTGTAATATATCAATTATGATTCTTTGTCACCCTATGGCCCTAGTGGACATAAGGTGACCCTAGACATAGGAATATCTCAGTCTGTCACGGGCCATTCCGTTACATCTCTCCCCTTTCGGTGGGAGACGGACACAGGTGGTAACCCCAAACGGGTTGACTCCGAAGTCCGTCAGTAGTTCCAGTCCTCCAATGCTGGTATCCATACTGTACCCCAAATAAATGGCTCCAAACTGAGCATTACTCACCCCGCCAACCTCTGCCTCTCTCAGAGAACACGCCTGCCGCTGGGGAGAAGGCAGGGTGGCTGGGCTCAGTCCATCATGCTGTTGGGGGTCTGGGCCAACTGCCCCCCCTTCCTGGGGTATACCAGTGGAGACTGAAGTCCCATCCACTGGTGCTTGGTGAAAACCCCCCGGTGCTTGCAAAGCAAAGCCGACATCCTCCTGTCCCAGTCCTGTACCATTTTCTGGGGTTGTGCCAGTGGAGACTGAAGTCCCATCCACTACCCCAGGAACCCCCTCTTCTGTTAGTGAGGAGCAGAGGCCTATGACACTCTGCTCTGTTGCCAGCTCTTCTGCTGGGTTGCTGTGAGTGGAGACCACAGTCCCATCCACTACCACAGGCTCCCCCTCTTCTGTTAATGAGGAGCAGAGGCCTATGACACTCTGCTCTGTTACCAGCTCTTCTGCTGGGTTGCGGTGAGTGGAGACCACAGTCCCATCCACCACCACAGGGTCCCCCTCTTCCGTTAGTGGAGAGCAGAGGTCCGTGACCCTCTGTTCTGTTGCCAGCTCTTCCGCTGGGTTGCTGTGAGTGGAGACCACAGTCCCATCCACTACCACAGGGTCCCCCTCTTCTGCTAGTTGGGAGCAGAGGCTTGGCGCACCCTGCTCTGTTGCCAGTGATTCAGCTGGGGGTAAAAGCTTTACCACCTTAGCTTGTTGTTGGAGAGAGGGGCAAACCGCCCCGGCTCTCTGGAACTCCACACCATCCGCTTTGGCTTTAGGGAAGGCAATCTCCGTATTTTCCACTGCCGATTCATCAGCCAGGAGTTCACAGTTGTCATATGAACTTTCCTCATAGTCCCAGGCAATGGGAGCCCCACCCTGCTGCTGAGCGGAGTCTAGCAGCTGTCTGTAGGCGACCTCCAGCTCCCATTCCCGAATGGCCAGAAATTCCAAATCTTCCTGTGACCAGTGACCTCCCGAGATATTCAATTTTTCCTCTCTGTGCTCCATTATGTCCTCCAAGCGCCACTCCCGATCATCCCCGAAGTCGGGATCACTGGACATCCTCCAATACAACAATCCCAGGCCATCATAGTCATAGCCTTCTGTGGGGCTGTCATCCGCTGACCACGGGCACTCTTGGGCTACATACCACCGGAGGGCTCTGTAGCGCTCATCCAGCTGCATCTCTGCCCGGATCAGCCTGCTTAACTTAGCTGTCCACTCCTGCTTCGTTTGTTTCCCCAACAACAGCATTCGTACGTCATACTGCGGCCAGTACCTTGCATAGATGGAGGGCAGGACCTTTCCTTGGTTTTGCTGCTTCCGAGCTAACGCTTCCTTCCAGAGTTGGCACCGAATCACATCCGACCATCCCAACAGGACCTCCTCTGATACTGGTCCTCTATGCTGTATCCGCATCTCTTGTAACCTCCTTTGGAATTCCTCTTCCATGGAGACTGGTATCTGCACCTCTCCTCTCTCTTCAGCTGCTGCAGCACTTCTTCGCTGTCGCAAGGTGGCATCTACAGCCGCTATAACCCGGTCTATGATCTCCGGTGGAGGATTAGGACCATATTGTGCCAGTCCATGTTTAACAGCCCGATCAAAAAATTCTTCCTCTGGTGTCCTGTCTGTTACGCTGGGCCTCTTAGCTCTATTCATTTCGACAAGTTCTGCGATAATGTCCCTTTTCTTACAGTTGCTGGCCGGTCTGCCCCGGCTCTCCAGTAAATCCATGAGGGAAGAGAGCTTCATCCGTTCATACACCGTCTCCATTGTCATGTGTCCTTGTAGCCTTCCTTCTGAAGATGGAATCATCCCACCCCTGCTACCAAATGTAATGGTCACCACCGCTTACGACCTTCCATCCAACCACGACAAGCTTATCTGACACACTTCGACAATACTGCATACACGATCCATATCTATTCCCAGAATAAGACGAGACAGAGCTCCGTACTTGCTTCCAAAGATATGACAATTTATTGGTATTTTCTCAGCTTCTTATACAGTCTCAAGCATAATGCAGTTAGTCACAGGACAATGTAGTCTCCACCCCCTTCACACCATGGGGGGCTTCAATCACACTCTAAAAGGCATTCAGGTAAGCTAACCATGTAGACTTGTCGGCACCGTTTCTTCAATAGTGTTCAATTAACCTTGAATAGTAACACAGACATCTAGTTGAAAAAGTTATCTAGACAGCTTTATCACACAATGGCAGAGTCTTGTGAGAGTGGTTGCAATCAACACCTTCAACGGAAAGTCTTTACAAGGAATAGCCAACACCTTAAGATATTTCAATAGCATATTATACAAAGGTATGACTCACTCTGGTCTTGTAGACCTGAATTAACACCTTTAAAAAGCATGTGTGCCCAGATTGAATAGCTAACAGCTTTTGATATTTAAAGACATCCTGCAAACATGAATTATTATTAATGTCCCTTATTAATGTCTTCTGTAATATATGAATTATGATTCTTTGTCACCCTATGGCCCTAGTGGACATAAGGTGACCCTAGACATAGGAATATCTCAGTCTGTCACAGGCCATGCCGTGACAGTAAAAAATTTAGAATTTTTTTCAAAATTATAGGTCTATTTTTGTTTATAGCGCAAAAAATAAAATACCACCAAAAGAAAGCTCTATTTGTGGGAAAAAAAGGATGCCAATTTTGTTTGTGAGTCACGTCACACGACCGCGCAATTGTCAGTTAAAGCGACGCAGTGCCGAATCGCAAAAACTGGCCAGGTCCTTTAGCTGCCTAAAGGTCCGGGTCTTAAAGAAGTTGTAAAGTCAAATTTTTTTTCCTTTTCAAATGCAGTCTTGAGGCATATAAGAATAAAAAACGTGATGATTTTTTTTTAAAACATTGCTATACCTGTTAAACAGCATCTTGAATGTACCCCTCCGTCAGTCCTGTGTCTGATTTCCCCTCACTTCCTGGTTTGGCAGTGCGCGTTCATAGTGTAAACGTCACTGCCTAATGGGAACTACAGTTCCCATTAGGCTTAGCGGTTCGCGCATGCGCAGAAGCGGTTTTTCGTTTTACAACGCCGGACGAGAACGAGCAATGTTCTCGTGAACTAAGAGCCACACTCCGCCCCTACCTCCCCCAGTATACACCCCTTCCCGCCCCTCTGCCTATACCCTTTCATTTCTCCTCCCTCCTCCAACACATATTGCCGCCTCCTCCTGTTTAATAGGGTTGCCACCTGTATGGTTTTGACCCGGACAGGGGGTACCATGGGGCCTCCTTTTAGGAGCCCCAGCACAGAGGGGGACCCGGACAGCAAGGGGATCGGAGCAGCGGGAGGGGGAGGCAATTACAGAGCAATTAAAACATAAGAGAGAGAGAAGCGACAGGCAGCTGCTGGTACAGGAGCTTTTAATAAAATAGATGCTTAGAAACAATCCACTCACTGTCCATGTTAGAGCTGTAGTAGGCATGTCAGTTGTGAAGTCGGCTGTCCCATTCTCCCCTCCGATCGACGCTGCTGCTTTACTGAATCGCTGGAGGAAGCCAAGGATACAGAGCCGTGGGGGAAACTGCAGTGAGCTGTCAGCCTGGGATACTGTGACCAATCAGAGCGTTCCGGAGGCTTAACCACGCCCATCATCAGAGGCTGACAGTTCACAGGAGTTTCCCACGGCTCTCTGTTTCCTCCAGCGATTCAGTGGTAAGAGCAGCGTGGATCGGAGGTAGGCATGTGCAAAAGTGAAAAATTCGTTTCGTTTCGTTTCGTTTCAATTCGTCATTTAATAAATTTCGTTAAGTTAGGTTCGTTACATGTGTTGAATTCGTTTTCGGAATTCGTTAGTTTTCGACCGAATTTCGAAAAATACAGTCGAAATCGAAAATATTTCGACCGTTTTTCGAATTCGTTCGTTTTCGACCGAATTTCGAAAAAATCGGTCGAAATCGAAAATATTTCAACCAGATTAGAAAACAAATAGTCTCTTTTCTAATAGAATTTTTTTCGAATTAAATTCGAATTTTTTTTTTTTTTTTTTTTTTCGAATTCCGATCGAATTTAGTCCGCGGGTATTCGATTCGGAATTCGAAAAAAAAAAATTCGATTTCGACTTTTTTTTTTTTTTTTTTCGAAATTCGGTCGAAAATGAACGAATTCGGAAAACGGTCGAAATTTTTCGTTATTATAGCAATTCGGAAATTCGTATGCATCCGAATGTCCGAATAATGGAAAATTCGTCCGAATTTCGATTCGGAACGAAACGAAATGCACATGCCTAATCGGAGGGGAGAATGGGACAGCCGACTTCACAGACTGACATGCCTACTACAGCTCTGACATGAAGAGTGAGTGCATTGTTTATAAGCATCTATTTTATTAAAAACTTCTGTACCAGCAGCTGCCTGTCACCCCTCTCTCTCCCTATTTTGACTCCTCTGTTTGCCCCCCCCTCTCTGTATCCTCTCTGTGTTTGTCCCCCCTCTCTGTGTCCTCTCTGTGTTTGCCCCCCCTCTCTGTGTTTGCCCCCCCTCCTCTGTGTTTGCCCTGTCTCTTCTGTAATTGCACCCTCCTCCTCTGTAATTGCACCCTTCTTTGTATTTGCAACCCCCTCTGTATTCCCCCCCTCCTCTGTAATTGCACCCCCCTCCTCTGTAATTGCACCCCCATCCTCTGTAATTGCCCCCCACGCCCGCTGCTCCGAACCCCCTGCTGTCCAGGCTCTGCGTAACCGTGTGCAATGCTCTGCAATACCGTGTGCAATACTCTGCAATACCGTGTGCAATGCTCTGTGTAACCGTGTGCAATGCTCTGCGTAACCGCGTGCAATGCTCTGCGTAACCGCGTGCAATGCTCTGCGTAACCGCGTGCAATGCTCTGCAATACCGCGTGCAATACTCTGCAATACCGCGTGCAATACTCTGCAATACCGCGTGCAATACTCTGCAATACCGTGTGCGTAACCGCGTGCAATGCTCTGCGTAACCGCGTGCAATGCTCTGCGTAACCGCGTGCAATGCTCTGCAATACCGCGTGCAATGCTCTGCAATACCGCGTGCAATACTCTGCAATACCGCGTGCAATACTCTGCAATACCGCGTGCAATACTCTGCAATACCGTGTGCGTAACCGTGTGCAATGCTCTGCAATACCGTGTGCAATACTCTGCAATACCGTGTGCGTAACCGCGTGCAATGCTCTGCGTAACCGCGTGCAATGCTCTGCGTAACCGCGTGCAATGCTCTGCAATACCGTGTGCAATGCTCTGCAATACCGCGTGCAATACTCTGCAATACCGTGTGCTTAACCGTGTGCAATGCTCTGCAATACCGTGTGCAATACCGTGTGCGTAACCGTGTGCAATGCTCTGCGTAACCGCGTGCAATGCCCTGCTGTAACCGCGTTACTAAATGGGTGGCCATTTAGTGAAGAAGAGGGCCCCTGGGTGGCCGGGGGAGAAGGAGAGAGAACCTGGGTGGTTGGCAGAGAAGGAGTGGACCCCTGGCTGTTTGAAGGAGAAGGAGATGGGCCCCAGTGTTGGCCAAAATTGGAAGAGCTGATCCTTGGGTGGTTGGACGGAGACAGACACCCTTCTCTCCACCGGAGGACGGGGACACCCTTCTCTCCACCGGAGGACGGGGACACCCTTCTCTCCACCGGAGGACGGGGACACCCTTCTCTCCACCGGAGGACGGGGACGACATTCTCTCCACCGGAGGACGGGGACGACATTCTCTCCACCGGAGGACGGGGGACGACATTCTCTCCACCGGAGGACGGGGGACGACATTCTCTCCACCGGAGGACGGGGGACGACATTCTCTCCACCGGAGGACGGGGGACAACATTCTCTCCACCGGAGGACGGGGGACGACATTCTCTCCACCGGAGGACGGGGGACGACATTCTCTCCACCGGAGGCCGGGGGACGACATTCTCTCCACCGGAGGCCGGTGGACGACATTCTCTCCACCGGAGGCCGGGGGACGACATTCTCTCCACCGGAGGCCGGGGGACGACATTCTCTCCACCGGAGGACGGGGGACGACATTCTCTCCACCGGAGGACGGGGGACGACATTCTCTCCACCGGAAGACGGGGACACCAGGGCTGGACTGGGAGAGGAGGTGAGCGCTGCGGCGAACCAGAGCATCATGAGGGACATGAGACAGAGGCGCATGGGGGACCAGTGCATCATGGGGGGGGGGATAGAGGAGCAGGAGAGGAACAGAGAAGCGGGGTAGGAAGTGCCGTCATTCGATAAGTGTAGCCACACAAGGGTTCCTTCCCAGGGGGGAGGTTTGTTTGGAATTAGTAAAGTGACAGTCGGGGGATGTGCCTGACTGCATTTGATGGGCAGAAGTGGCTGCATTTGATTGGCACAAGTAGCTGTGTACGACGGGCACAAGTGGCTGCAAATGGTGGGCACACTGGCTGCGTTTGATGTAAAACTCTGCAATACACAATACACTGCAATACTCTGCAATACCCAGCGGAGGCCCCCCTTACATCAGGTGTCCCCAGCGGAGCCCCCCTTACATCAGGCAATCCCAGCGGAGCCCCCCTTACATCAGGTGTCCCCAGCGGAGCCCCTTCTTACATCAGGTGTCCCCAGCGGAGGCCCCCCTTACATCAGGTGTCCCCAGCGGAGGCCCTTCTTACATCACGTGTCCCCAGCGGAGCCCCCCCCCCTTACATAAGACAATCACAGCAGAGCTTCTTCTTACATCATGTGTCCCCAGCGGAGCCCCCCCTGCTGGGGACACCTGATGTAAGGGGGGGCTCCGCTGGGGACACCTGATGTAAGAAGAAGCTCTGCTGTGATTGTCTTATGTAAGGGGGGGCTCCGCTGGGGACACCTGATGTAAGGGGGGCCTCCGCTGGGGACACCTGATGTAAGGGGGGGCTCAGCTGGGGACACCTGATTTAAGTGGGGGCTCCTCTTGGGACACCTGATGTAAGAAGGGGCCTCCCATGGGGACACCTGATGTAAGAAGAAGCTCTGCTGTGATTGTCTTATGTAAGGGGGGGGCTCCGCTGGGGACACCTGATGTAAGGGGGGCCTCCGCTGGGGACACCTGATGTAAGAAGAAGCTCTGCTGTGATTGTCTTATGTAAGGGGGGGGGCTCCGCTGGGGACACCTGATGTAAGGGGGGCTCCGCTGGGGACACCTGATGTAAAGGGGGCTCCGCTGGGGACACCTGATGTAAGAAGAAGCTCTGCTGTAATTGTCTTATGTAAGGAGGGGGGCTCCGCTGGGGACACCTGATGTAAGGGGGGCTCCGCTGGGGACACCTGATGTAAAGGGGGCTCCGCTGGGGACACCTGATGTAAGAAGAAGCTCTGCTGTGATTGTCTTATATAAGGGGGGGCTACATAAAACAATCACAGCAGAGCTTCTTCTTACATCAGGTGTCCCCAGCAGAGCTCCCCCTTACATCAGGTGTCCCCAGCGGAGCTCCCCCTTACATCAGGTGTCCCTAGCGGACCCCCCCCTTACATAAGACAATCACAGCAGAGCTTCTTCTTACATCAGGTGTCCCCAGCGGAGCCCCCCCCCCTTACATCAGGTTTCCCTACCGGAAGACCCCCCTTTACATAAGCCAATCCCAGCAGAGACCCCCTTACATCAGGTGTCCCTAGCGAACTCCCCCCCTTACATAAGACAATCACAGCAGAGCTTCTTCTTACATCAGGTGTCCCTACCGGAGCCCCCCCTTTACATAAGCCAATCCCAGCGGAGACCCCCTTACATCAGATGTCCCCAGTGAAGCCCCCCCCCCTTACATAAGAGAATCACAGCAGAGCTTCTTCTTACATTACGTGTCCCCAGCAGAGCCCCCCTTACATCAGGTGTCCCTACCGGAGCCCCCCCTTTACATAAGCCAATCCCAGCGGAGACCCCCCTTTACATCAGGTGTCCCCAGCAGGGCCCCCCCCCCTTACATCACTCTGTGAGGGATGGATGATCATACCAGGGGATGGAGGGATGGAATTGGGAGAAAAGTATATGTGGTGTGCATTCAAAATGGATAGTAAAAAATTGGCTAAAATGGTGGTGGAGTGAGTGTTTGTATTGGACATGGGGGAACAGAAGACATACAATGCATGATATTGAATAAGCACGGTAAAGAAATGGATACAAATATATTGACTATATTTTAATTTAATTAAAAGCATAATTTTTATTTTATAAGATCTTATTTAGATGTACTTTAACTTGCTGTGTTCCTGCTGTGTAGAAACCAAGTTTCAATTTACAGAGAACTAGGGGAGGAAAAATCAGTTTCACTTTACACTTGTCATCAGAGAACTGGGGGAGGAGGGAAGGCGGGGTTGTGACTAGTTTCCCAAAACAATGAATGGGAGGGAGGCGGAGCTACAGCATCCTAGAGACGCCCAAGCATGTGCTGGTCTCCTCTGCTGTGAAAGACACAGAACGTCCAGACGCAGAGCTGTAGCCAGAGAGAGGGGACGAGCACGTTGTGCACGTCATGCTTGTGAAGCTTTCCTCCATAAGAAACGGCTGGGACACAGGAGGAGAGGAATGAGAGGAGGCACAGGAAGTGGAACTTTTACAGATGAAATTCAATACTTTGCTGGGCAATTTAAAAGAAGAGGTAAGGAACTTCTAAATGCTCTGCAATATATCAATGATTTTAGAGGATAAAAAACTAACCTTTAGTGTTCCTTTAAGTGGTTAACATCCATAAACTTGCCTCTTCTTTTCTGTAACTCAGCAGAAAAATCTGGGAACAAGGATACTTTAGCGTTATCAATCTTCAGAGCAGCTGGTTTAATCCTAGCATTATGGAGGATAGCATCCCTGTTCTTATAGTGTAGAAGCTTAAACAAAAATGGACGTGGAGGTGCTACCGGTGGTGGAGGCCTAGCAGGCACCCTATGTGCGTGTTCCACAGAAAACATGGGGGAGAACACCTCTTTCCCAAACGCAGCAATCAGCCATTTCTCAATGAAATCCACAGGGTTCTTCCCTTTCCATTTTTTCCGGCAAACATAGTTACATAGTTACATAGTTACATAGTTAGTCAGGTTGAAAAAAAAACACAAGTCCATCCAGTTCAACCATAAAAAAAAAAAAATAATAAATCAAAGTAAAACACAGTACATCCTCCCATACACCCAACTCCATACCCACAGTTGATCCAGAGGAAGGCAAAAAACCCCAGCAGAGCGATGATCCAATTTGCTACCGGAGGGGAAAAAATTCCTTCCTGATCCCCCGAAAGGCAATCGGATTTACCCCGGATCAACTTTACCTACAAAACTTAGTACTTAGTACACACAGTCACTGCAACCAACAAAATACAGTATGGCCGACGCGTTTCGCACTTACAGTCAGTGCTTAGTCATGGCTGACTAAGCCATGACTAAGCACTGACTGTAAGTGCGAAACGCGTCGGCCATACTGTATTTTGTTGGTTGCAGTGACTGTGTGTACAGTTGAAAATAAAAGACAACTTATTTTAAGTAATTTTGGAGTGCGGCTGTCCAGTCTTCGTCCTTCCATTTGCTCCCCCTTCCATACTAGGACTCACTGGGGCTTGAGGCCTATCAGACCCCGGCGTTCACTGTGTCTTCCAGGGGCACTGTATCATCAGTCTCAGACACTCCTCCGGATGAATCCTCCGGAGTGCTGGAGGATGTCACCGATTCCTTTGTGAGCGGCTTGGAGAACAGTTTTTCAGCAGCCTCCCTGTGTTTTTCCTTGGCCGTGTGGCCTGCATAGGTGCCATTTTGGGACATGAGGTCTGCAGGCTTATTCACAAGCTGGCACTTAGCGGAGGACATCGCGGGATGATCGAGCTGGGGAAGGTAGGTAGTTGTTCCCGGGACCTTCTGATACCCACCCAGGTCTGTTAGGGGAATTCGAGTCCTATTCCACAGGATAAAAGATCGGATTATCAGCGGAGCTCACTTCAGTCGCGTCCGTCTACATCCGCTGCCTGGCCACACCCCCTCACCAATGCTTATAATTTAGTGACCATTGCTGAATTTTTTGGTCCGGTTTGGACCTATTTTTTTAAATCACTATTGTACTGTTGACCTTATAGTTAATATATTGTTTCAAGCTAGTATTTATTAATCACCTACTATTAGCGTCCCATTATTATTATACACCCCCCACATGGCCTTAATCTTGCCAAAGTGGGTATTAGCCTTCATTCAGGAGTGACTAGGCAGAAACGTATAGAAAGTGTTAAACAAATCATACAGTACCGCCCAGGGTATATACCCTCTGGGTATAACCCCTCGCTCTGCATCTCGCAGATCATTTTTTTTTCTGCCTAGCTAAGGAGAAGACATGGCTCCCTTCGGGCCCATAGGTCTGGAGATCTATTCCAAATAGAATTTTTTTTGTTCATGTGATCTATGATCAACTGCCAACTGGGTAACAGGCCATCGAGCATGTGCCAACCGTAGCTATGGGCTGGGTCATCCACGACATGCTTGTTGCTCTACGGGTGGCCGGTGAGCTACATACTCAAAGGCATGCATATGATCGGTCTACAGGGCAGAGTCGCACTGGCCGGGCCGATAGTCACCTCCGCAACCATGTGGAAGATGGTCTGTCTGGGATGCATTCAGCAGAATCCACGCAGGAAAGGTATGAAAAGTTTGCTTACCTGTGTGTTCCCCTCCCCTTCCCCTGTCAGCGGGCATTTTGCCTGTGCTCTACGCTGTGTTTGGCCTTTATCTGCCGCTTAGCGGCCATGTTTTTGTGGTCCGCGCCTTGTTTGGCCTCTATCGGCCAATCGATGGTCATTTTGTCTGTGCTCTGCGCTGTGTTTGGCCTCTATCTGCTAATCGGCGGCCATTTTGCCTGTGGTCCACGCTGTGCTCTGGTCCATGCTGTGTTTTTGCCTCTACCTGCTGCTCGGCGGCCATGTTCTTGTGGCCCGCGGCATTGTTTGTCTCTGTGTGCCGCTCGGCGGCCATTTTCTCGCAGTTCACGCTGTATCACATTATTTATTTATTTATTTATTTATAACAGGGCCAAGGCCCAGGTGGCCAAAACAGTACAAAGAATGCGTATAACAAGGCAATACTTCAGTTACAGTACACAATAGATGAGGTGGTATCAAAGACGACAACACTTTGGCGGCTGAATACTTCACAATGGGCAATATCAATATACAACATGACGGTGGGGTGTCGCGTATGCCATTCAAAGGTTGTCTAATCACTACTTTTGTCAGGGGTATGAGATGAAGAGTAATAAAGAAACAGAACCCCCCCTCAAGAGAGGGTGCGCATGTGGCTATGTTAGGCAGATTGTCGGGCCCCTGCGCCCAGACCCCTCTTTTTTTTTTTTGAGGGAATGAAAAGAGAGGGGAAAGAGAAGAAAGAAGGAAGAAAAGGCGGTTATTGGTCAAGGAGTAAAGGGGGAGAGGGAGAGAGATAGAGGGGGAGGGAAGAGGAGAGAAAAAAAAAAGGGGGATAGGGAGTGTCAGTAATCAGTAATTGGCTCTCTCAACGCTTGACCTTCAGCCGAGTATGTGAAGATGTTTCATAGCTGCCAGGTGTTCTTAAATGTTTCTTGCCTATTTTGTGCCGTGAGGATGAGGTCTTCCATGTGTCTTATGTCCTTCACTTTCGTGATCCATAGGGATATTGTTGGTGGACGCGTGGCTTTCCAGAGGAGTGGTATGCAGGCCTTAGCTGCGTCTAAGAGGTGTCTTATTACGGACTTTTTGTACACTTTCTCCGGGATGGTAGATGCATGTAGGAGGAAGAATGCAGGGTCGTCTGGGACAGGATGGTCTGTGAATTTCTGGACGACTTTGCGTACCACTCGCCAGAAGTGGCTCAGGTCGGGGCAGGACCAGAAAATGTGTACCAGTGTCTCCCTGACCGCCCGGAAAAAACCTGTGGAGCAGCGCAGGTGTTCTGTACCACCTCGACAGGAGCTTGTAGTTAGTCTCCAGCGTTTTGGCACAGATGGAGGATTCGCTGTTTCCTGGCCTCGTTGAAATGACAATGTAGGTCAATTTCCCATTGAACTAGTCCCGGGGGCTGGAAGTCCACCCGCGGTGAATTTAAGAGGCCGTAGGCTAGGGAGAGTATGTGTCATGGTGCCTGAA
Organism: Rana kukunoris; assembly: GCA_029574335.1. Classification (NCBI taxonomy): domain Eukaryota; kingdom Metazoa; phylum Chordata; class Amphibia; order Anura; family Ranidae; genus Rana; species Rana kukunoris. Next base: position 54,336,435 of record CM056060.1, on the reverse strand, counting down.
GTGTTACAGATTTGTGAGAGGTTGGCTATTGGTCCCGGGGGGCTGCAAGGAGTGGAGCAAGTGATCTAACTGACGAGACGTCAGGGAAGTCCACGCTAAACCATCGCCCACCAGTACTAAAATGAGAAGCCTGGTGGAGGCCCGCCTCGGCTAGCCTTCGAAAGGTCACGTCTTGCATCCCCGGTGTGAATCCAGGGTTCCCCAATATGGGGTACAAAGGTGAGTTGGGGGAAGATAATGGAGTTTGGGAAAGGAGACGCGCGCACACGCGTGTTGTGTTACCAATCAGTGGGTGGCGCTTGGTCTCCGGTGGTAACATCGCATGGCACCATGGGGCCCTGTCGAGAGGTATTGTGCTTTGGCTCTGCTCCAATTGCGTCCAAAGCTTGGTCTCTTGATGGCGGCACCAGTCAATGAGCCTCCCTAGATGCACAGCCTGGTATACGCCTGAATATCCGGCAGGGCAAGGTCCTGTGACATTTAGGTAGAACCAGGAGTTTACGGGAGAGTCGTGGTTTCTTTTTGGCCCATATGAATTCTGTAAGAGTGGATTGGACCTGTTTGAAGAAGGACGCAGGGATGTGGATAGGCAATGCTTGCATAAGATAGAGGAGTTTCGGGAGGATCGTCATTTTCAGGATGTTACAGCGCCCCATCCATGAATGCAATCCCGTGTGCCATTGGTTTAACAGTGACCGAATTGTCTTCAGTAGGGGGGGGGGGAATTTAGGTTGAAGAGTCGTGAGAATGTATGGGGAATGTGCGTGCCCAAGTATTTCAAGGCGGACGTGGTCCACTTCAATTTAAAGTTGGATTGCAGGTGTGTAAGTTGCGTTTGCGGTATACCCACCCCCATCGCTTCTGATTTAGTGAAGTTGATTTTTAGGTTGGAAAGCGCACCATATAATTTAAATTCTTGTAGCAAGTTTGGGAGGGAGGTGGAAGGTGTAGTTAATGTAAACATAAGGTCGTCGGCATAGGCCGACACCTTGTGTTGTGTTTGGTGTATTGTTACCCCCAGTATGTTGGGGTTCAGTCGTACGTAGCAAAGGAATGGCTCCAACGAGAGGGCGAATAAAAGAGGGGACAGCGGGCAGCCCTGCCTCGTCCCGTTCGTGATCGGGAAGGAGTCCGAGATCACTCCATTCGCCCTGACTCTGGCCGACGGAGTCGCGTATGTTGCAAAGATCCAACTCATGTAGGGATAGGTGTATGGCCTTTTGTGTGCCGCAGGTGGTGGAGGAGCGGCCTGTAGAGGTGTCCTCAGCTGGGATCAGAGGGATGTTGATATCCCCTCCGACAATGAGTTGTCCCTCGGAAAACCCTAGGAGAGTTGTTAGGTGTTTTTTAATGAAACTGTCCTGTTGGCTGTTCGGGGCATATAAGTTGGCAATGGTGACCTACACACCACCAATCAGGCCCTTGAGGAATATAAAACGGCCCATCGGGTCGGTCAAGACCGCCGTCAGAGACCACGGCAAACTTGCCGAGATCAGGACAGAGACTCCACTAGATTTGGCTTTCCTATAGGTAGAGTGGTACACCGTTGGGTAAAATCTGTTTTTCAGGATTGGGAATGCTTTCTCTCTGAAATGTGTTTCTTGCAGCAGGACAATGTCGGCATTTAATCGCTTAATGTCATTAAGCAGCATCCGCCGCTTCTCAGGGACGTTAAGGCCCTTTACGTTGAAAGTGACCAAGTTAATCTCAGCCAAAGGGAAGAAAGAATGAGAAGCAGACCCCCGGGGGTTGACCAGTCCTACTGGGGTAGGAGATGCGTCCGATGAAGGGCTTAAGCCCCAGCGGACGCCAACCAGCAGTGCTGGGCGTCTAGAGTTCTGCAAAATACCTGCAGTAACGCTCTCCGGTGTCACCTGGGTATTGAGCGTTGTCCTAAGTGGGTGTGTGTGTGTAGCAAGGGTTTCTCGGGAGGTTCCCAGCCCCTTCCCAACCACCCAGGCCATTTCTATATGTCAAAGTGGGCCGTAGTAGATTGGTTAGTTTAGCAGGGTTATGTAGTGTATTTAATCGTGAGTTGATATCGATAGAAAGGAAGAGAAGCGCAAGTCAGTTAGGATACAGATGGTGTACATTGACAAATTCAACAATTTAAATACAATGAACAAAGTGCAAAGGCTGACTGTCAACCAAACAAGATAAAGTAAAATAGCGCAGCCTCCCGACCGCCCACCTACATAAACAGCAACTGTATCAAGTGCCAGGCCGGCCACCCAGGGGGTGGGCGGGCCACGAAACAGGGGGGAGGGGGTGCCCACTCCAGTCCTGCATCAAAATGTCTCCACTCCACTACTCCCCCACAAAAAAAAAAGGTGTCGGCATCCCTCTGGATCTCCAGACCCCGACCCAGTCCAGGATCCCAATGCTGAGAGATCAGCGACCCAGCCCCCAAATGTACAAAAGCACCCCGGAGTCTTACTTTCAGTCGGTGTTGCAAGGGTGCCGGAGGTCTCAGAGCAGTGGTACATCCCCGGACATTCTGGTAGTGTGTCACAGACTGTGGCAGCAAAAGGGAGGGGTTCACCCCTCCAGGTAAGGCCACTTAGGGGTACTGCCAGGAAGTCTCCAGAGCCGGGGGGGGGCAAGAGCAGCAACAAGGTCCCCATTCTGGCTCCGAGAGGCACATTTAGATTCAGCTGAGAAACAGCGATCCGTACGGAGGGGGGGGAGGAACAGGGTAGGGGGTGCTCGTCGCCAAACAGAGGAGGTACAGGCGGACGGATGGGCAGCGGTAACTAGTAGGTGGCAGCAACATTCCCCCCACTCCCGGACAGAAAACGAGGAAAAGGGCAGGCGGAGCAGCTCCGTGTCCACTGAAGGAGGGGGGGCACATAGGAGGCACAACAGCCGTGGGAAAGTACAGTCAGCCAATGTGCAATCAATTTACCATGACCGGCAGCCAGGGGATGACTAGGACTCACATGGCTCGGCGTTGGATGGAGCTCTGCGGCGTCCTCTGGACCTCTGAGAACGGATCTGCTGGTTGGGTCTGTTTGTGCCAAGATCTGTGCCAAGATCTGAGATCCTCATTAACCAATTTGGCATGCGGATTGGCTCCACTCCCAGGAATCGGAAGAGGTCCGGTAAGTCCAGCGGCGTCCTCAGGGTAAAAGAGGTCTGTTCCATGCGGAAAGTGACCGATAAAGGATACCCCCAGCGGTAGGTGTAGCCGCGTCTCCTTGCGATTTCTAGGACTGGCTTTAGCATCGCTCGGCATTGCAGCGTGGCTCTAGACAGATCAGGGAGAATCTGGATGTGTGCCCCGTCAAAGTCAATGTCACCCTGGTCCCAGGCTCTCCGCAGGATGGTCTCCTTCACAGTATAGCGGTGTCGGCGGCACAGCACGTCATGCGGCCTGGTGGGATCCGTGGATCTGGGGCCCAGGGTGCGGTGGACGCGATCTATTTCTAGCGTGGGTTGAGGGGACTCCAGGAGTCTCTGGAAGATAGCCGTGACCGTCACTGCAAGGTCCTTGGGACTCGTGGCCTCCGGAATCCCGCGCAGCCGCAGGTTATTGCGGCGGCTACTGTCTTCCATTTCTTCCAGATGTAATTGCATCTCCTGGGCTTCCGTGGCTTGTCTTTCTTGTGCACGCTCCAGGGCCAGTACTCGTGATGCCAGCGAGGTAACCAAGGTCTCTCCGGAGGTGACCCGGTCTGATACGGCGTGTAGCTCCGTCCGCACTTCCTGGATATCCCTGCTGTGCGACTCTTCGATCCGCAAGATCAGGGCCTCTATGTATGATCTCGTGGGGAGGGCCTGCAACATGGCGCGGAGGTCCGCATCTAGTTGGCTCTGGCTAGGATCAGACATGTTGGGTCAGAAGGCGGCCGGTGTCTCTGCAAGGGGGTCCATGTCCGGTGGAGATGTTGGATCGGGCGTTTGCACTGCGGCAGGGGTCTGTGTCACGCTGGGTCCACGAGGAGCTGCCACAATGGCGCCCGGAGATAGCCGTGTGGGTCCCGAAAGTAGCGATATATGCTGGCTTAGGAGGTATAATGGCGGGTCCCCCTGGTCGCCGATCTTGTCCTATACTGGCTAGGGGTGTTCATTCCCACATGAGAGGAAGGTGAGGTGGTGGCCGTGGGTAGCCGGGTTAGGCCAGGAGCTCCTTCAGTGCACGTCTTTACTCGGCCATCGCTAAGCCATGCCCCCTGTATCACAAAATTTAAACGGCACAAGCTTGCAGACACACGCTGTGGAGTGGTCAGACTGACACAGACAGCTGACAAGGAAGCAGCTCAAGTAGTAAGTGGACGGCAGCCGTACTATACTGTTCAAGGGTGGTGAGTCCTCTGGGGGGGAACCCTCATCTTTCTCACAGCTAGGAGAGTGGGTTGTTGTACCCCTTGCCTTGGAGTCTCCATGGGTGTCAGGTGCGTGGGTCAACATGGCGTCAGAAGCAGACACCTTTTCCCCTGAAACACCTGAGCTAGCAATTGATGCCCCTGCATCCGATGTATCGGACTCTATGTCAGCAATCCTAGTTGCTTTTGTTTCCAAGGTCGAAGTGGCGCATGGGAAAACAGGGGGTAAAAAACGTTCCCTCCCCTCGCCATCTTCTGGGGAAAACTTGGATGCGGAGCCAGATCCAGCTACGGCTCATGACCCTGGCTCTGAGGTATCTGAGGATCTGAACAAAGATCGGCCGGACAGTGAGAATGAATCCGGATCCGGGTCAGCACGCAAAAAAAGGCTCTGGTAGGTGATCTGATCACGCAGTGCTAGATACTCTAAAAATAGAGGAGTCTGCGGAAGCAACTTTCGGGTTCTGTAAGCCGACCCGCACTGCTAAGGTGTTTCCTTGTGTGTCTTATCTAGACAAACTGTTATACAAGGAGTTTTTTCAGAAAGGTTTTTTCAGAAAGGTTTTTTCAGAAAGGTTTGTTCAGAAAGGTTTTTTCAGAAAGGTTTTTTCAGAAAGGTTTTTTCAGTCCCTAAAAATTTAGCGGTGTGTTACCCTCTTGAGGATAGTTTCCTGAAAAAATTGACCTCTCCCCCGACAGTGGACCCTCCTGTGTCTAGATTAAACAAGGTAACCACGATTCCGGTAGAAGGGGCTCCTGCTTTCAAGGACCCTGTGAACAAGAAGGCTGAGGCGTTCACCCGCAACCTATACATGGTGGTGGGCTCAGCTGTGCGCACAATGATGGTTGGGGCCCTGGTGTCTCAGACACTCACGGAATGGGCAAAGATGCTGCACCTCGGACAAGGTAGCTCTGGCCAACCAGTTGGTACAAGGCCTAAAATTTTTTTGTAAGTCAGCCCTGGACACTATTCCTCTGCTGGCCAGAGCCTCAAGCTTACGCCATCTACTATAGCTAAAGTGTTGGTCGGCAGACCAATCTTCCAAGAAGGCCCTGATGGATTTGCCCTTTAAGGGCGACAGACTTTTTGGAGCATCCCTGCATGACATTATTAAAGATGCCACAGGGGGTAAGAGTATACTGCTTCCACAATCCAAAAAGGGTAAGGAGCCACGCCGTAGGCAAGGGCCCTCCTTCTCCATGCACAAGCGTTTTTTTTCATCCGTCTAGCACGTAAACGATCCCAGGCCAACAAAGCGCCTGCTAAGGGACTGAAGCATCCCTGGTTGGCAAGCCCAACAAGCCTGCAAACAAATCTATGTCCACATGAAGGTCTGCCCCCACCTATCTCTCGGGTGGGGGGATGTCTTTGTGAATTTGTGACCCGGTGGACATCTCAGATCCCCGACCGGTGGGTTTGCAAAGTAGTTTCCTCTGGGTGCAAGGTAGAGTTTCTCTCTTGCCCACCAAACAGATTTTTTTTCCTCTAACCTCTAGCTTCAGCCGACTCGTCGGAAAGCCCGTTCAAGAACTGCTGATACGCGGTGTAATCATTCCTGTCCTAGTACAGGAACAGTTTCAAGGATTTTACTCAAATCTGTTCGTAGTACCAAAGGAGGAGGGCATTCGTCCAATCTTGGATCTCAGGGCCCTCAATTGCTTTGTGAAGGTACAAGGATTCCAAATGGAATCGGTTCGCTCTGTTGTCGCTGCCCTCCATCCGGGGATTTTTTGGCGTCCTTGGACATCAGGGACGCATACTTGCATGTCCACATATGCACCAGGCATCAGAGGTATATGCGACCACAAGGTCGGGGAAGACCACTATCAATTTGTGGCTCTCCCCTTTGGCCCGATTCTGGCCCTACTAAGACAGCGTGGCATCGCTATTGTGGGCTACTTGGACGATCTTCTTCTGGAACCACTTCAAGCTCAGAATTAGAGGTGAGTGTATCTATAACCTGTCAGACCCTCCAAAAATTTGGTTGGGTGCTGAACATTTAGAAATCAGTATTGGTACCGCCTAGTACACAGGTGTCAAACACTTGCCGATCAGTGTCCTGGATCTCCGGGCAATCAGGCTGTGCCTCTCCACATGGTCTCAGAGGCTACAGGGGCGTCCAGTCAGGATCCAGTCAGACAATGCCATGGCGGTGGCGTATGTCAACTATCAAGGAGGAACAAGAAGCTTGGCTGCAGCATCGGAGGTTGCTCACATCCTAAGGTGGGCAGAAAGGAGCGTACTGGCCCTGTCGGCCGTATACATTTCAGGCATGGAAAACTAGCAGGACTACCTGAGTTGCCAGATGCTGGACCAAGGAGAATGGTCTCTGCACCGGATGTGTTTCAGATCCTTTGCCAAAGATGGGGCAAGCCATACATAGATCTCCTGGCATCTCGACTCAATCGGAAGGTATTGAGGCTTGTGGCCAGGTCAGGAGACCCATGGGCAGACACAACAGATGCGTTGAAAAAGTGCGAGTATGGCCTCACTTAGGACTAGTTAATAGGGTAATACAGTACCATCATCCAAGTATTGATGAAAAAGAGGGGGGGGGGATGCGTTGGTGGCACAGTGGAGTTGGTACCGGCTAATCTATGCCTTCCCTCCCCTGAGGCTCCTTCCTCATCTGCTTCGCAAAGTGGAGGCAGAGGGCATTCCAATGATTCTATTTGCTCTGGATTGGCCTCAGCGTACTTGGTACGCTAACCTAGTGCGTCTAGTAGCAGACGTCCCTTGGTGTCTACTGAGAGGAGACCTGCTGTCGCTATGTCCCATACTTCATCTTACTTTACAGTCGCTGGCTTTAATGGCATGGCTATTGAAAGAAAGGTGCTAAGAGACCGGTGCCTGTCATATTCAGTGATTTCTACCATGAGGAGTGCTCGGAAGTTATCCTCTAGGAAGATTTACCATCGCACTTGAAAGGCCCGATATCCATTTGTGGGGAAATGAGGTGGAATCCGTGTACTTATTTGCTTTCCAGAGTCATGCTGTTCTTACAGCGGGGTGTGGACCAAAGCTTGCCTTAAGTACGATTAAGGGGCAGATTTCTGCCCTGACTGTTTTTTTTCAACGACCTCTGGCGGCTCACTCACTAGTGAGTATGTTTGTGCAGGGGGTTCGGCATGTGGCCCCTCCGGTCCGTCCTCCACTACCTCCGTGGGACCTGAACCTGGTCCTCTCTGTGCTTCAGAAACATTAGGGAATGCCTTTGTTAACACTTTCTCAGAAAGTGGTATTTTTGGTGGCTTTTACGTCAGTTAGACGGGTTTCTGAGCTGGCAGCCTTGTCATGCATGACTCCTTGTCTAATCTTCCACAACGATAAGGTGGTACTGTGTCCGCAGTCTTCCTTTCTTCCTAAGGTCATTTCGGTCTTCCAATGAGAACATTGTACTTCCATCTTTGTGTCCTCATCCGTTGCATTCCTTGGACGTTGTCTGTGCTCTGAGAATATACTTGTAAACTACTGCTCTGTTCCGGAGGTCAGACTCACTGTTTGTTTCAGTAGCTGGTCCCAAGAAGGGCCTTGCGGTCTCGTTGGCCACCATCTCGAGGTGGATCCAACAGATCGTGATTCAGGCTTAAGCCATAAAGGGTCGGCGCCCCCCTTTCCTGTCACAGTGCATTTGACCAGGGCAATAGGTGCCTCTTGAGCTTTCCGACATCAAGTGTCTGTTTCTTAGGTGTGTAAGGTGGCGACTTGGTCGTCCGTTCACACTTTCACTAAATTCTACAAGGTTGATGTGAGTGCATCTTCAGGTGCTTCTTTCGGCCGCAAGGCTTTGCAGGCGGCTGTTTAGAGTTGCAACTCCTCAGTTGAGGAGCTCTGTTTTATTTTGGGGTGAAGTTTATTTATATGCTGTTCCCACCCCTCGTTTTTTGACACTGCTTTGGGACGTCCCACTTTGTCAAGATTAAGGCTGTGTCTGTCCATGAACGAAAGAGAAAATAAGATTTTTGCACTCACCGTAAGTTCATGGACAGACACAGCACCCACCCCTCCTTTTTATGTTTGTACTGCTTTTTGACGAACTGATCTGTGAGATGCAGAGAGAGGGGTTATACCCAGAGGGACCACCTGTATGGTGTGTGATGTGTTTAATACTTTGTATAAGTGTTTAACACTTTCTATAAGTTTCTGCCTAGTCATTCCTGAATGAAGGCTAATACCCACTTTGTCAAGATTAAGGCTGTGTCTGTCCATGAACTATTTTTCAGATATTTTATGAGAGTTTTTAAGCATATTTTAGAAGTGTATTACAAAAAATGTAGAAGTATATTACAAGCATTTTACAGCTTCAAGTGTTTTTATTTAGCCAATAGAAGACACTAGGGGGAGGAGATTAGGGGTTGAAAGCTGCTGTTTGCGCAACAAAACATTCATAAAATGCTCATGACATGGGTTTTCAGGCATTTTGAAGTCTAGGAGCCCCGAACTGCCAAAAAGAAGCTCATGTACTTTTTTGAGCAACAGGTGTTTTACAACAGAAGACTCAGATGTGAACAGGGGCCATTGAAATGAATTTACCTTGTTGAGAATTTTAGAGCTTCAAGCAGAAAAATCGCTCAGGTGTGAATGGGGCCTCAGACTAAACAGACTATAGAATACAGGCACACTGTAACCTGTTCCCCCCTATCAGAAGAGAGGATGCTTGGTCAGATGAAAGGCTTTTTTAACATTGTAGCAAAGATAACAAAGATAATTTCTGAAACTAATCAAAAGCAGTTATGGTGGCTGCACCTGAGCCGAGTCACAGCTCCCTGTGTCAATTCAGACATGGACTCCTGTAACGGTCACCACCGTTTATGACCTTCCATCAACCCACGGCAGCTTATCCGTATGAATTCCCTAGAATAACCGAGACACACAGCTCTGGGTTCTGGTTTCAAATGAATGAATGCTTTTTATACAGTTCAAGCATGAAAGGAACAAAGAAACTCTCCACCCCCCACATCACACACTGGGGCTTCAATACACCTTCAGATGACCTAATTACTACACCTGAGAAGTCACATTCCACATCTTAGACAGACGTACTGTCTCTGCATACAGCTGGACAAGTTCCATTCCACATCTTATATCAATAGAATTCACACAAAACAGCATCACACAATGAGAGGTCTTTCAGAAGCAGACTCAATTAGCATATCAACAGCCTTACACAATGGACAATGGAATATCTTAGGAGTCTATTGACCTGGTGTGGGTCAACATTAACCAACATCCTGCAATACATGAATGAATACATGTCCCATCTCATGTAATTTATGATATAATTTCTCAGTCACCCTATGGCCCTATTGGACATAAGGTGACCCTAGACATAAGAGTCATTGGTGACGTCGGCACAGGAGCACACCGCATCCCTCAAAAGTCTCTGCTGCTGTGCCTCAGCCAATCAGGATAGTCCCGGGCACTCAAGGAACTAGTGGACGCTGGAGAGAGATGGAGCTCAGGTAATAATTAGGGGGTGCTGAAGTGGGGCTGCTGCACACAGAAGACTTGTTATTCTAATGCATGGAAGATAAAAAAAAATTGTTTTACAACTACTTCAACTTCCCTATAAAAATAAAAAATACATATGTATATAATTCTCTGCAAACACAGACAATACATTATTATTTATATTTATCAACATGCAATGAAAATACAAGGGTAAAGTACAGCCGCTGCAAAAAATAAATTAATAATAATACTAAGCGTAGGGGGCGTGGCCTGACATGGAGTAGGACGTGCATGCTTTGAGCTCCGTGATCCCGATTGCGGGTGCCATATTTAGGAAAGACCGTGGCTTTGGCCTAGCTCTGGAAGTCGGCGGCCATCTTGCTCCACCCGACCTGTCGCCTGTGCTTTTCAGCTCTCCTGCTCTCTAGTAACACCCTACAATGGCTTACCAAGACCCTCTGGGGACCCCTCACACCTGCAGAGGCAGATCCGCTGACTGCACGGCGGCGGCCGCATTTAGGAAAGGCCGCCTAGTGCTTTGGCCTAGTGCTGGATGTCGGCGGCCATATTGCTTCTCCCGGCCTGCCGACTAGTGATTCCTGCTTCACCCGGCCTGATGATCCCCTGAGAGCCCTGCATACTGGTAGCTGCGGTTCCACTAGCCTCTGACTATATGACCTGCACGTGGCTGACACATTTAGGGGGGGCCATAGCTTCGGCCTAGTACTGGAGGACGGCGGCCTGCCTCACCCAGCTTACTGACCAGTATTACATTCAGGCCTTGATGGCTCACAACTCTATACCCCCAGGGACAGCCTAATTAGCCAGACACAGTGGGGGTGAGGGCCACCGCGGATCTTAGCCATGACCCTGCCGAAAACACCAAAGGCCACCCTGGCTAAACTAGATCAATATTGCCGCCAGGAGAAAGAAAACGATGGGGAAGATGGCGGCACCACGTGCAGAGAGCGGGACACTCCTTGAAATGACACAGCAAAATTGCTTGAGGCGATCACACTCTGCCGGATGTCTTTGACAGCCCAAATAGAGGAGGTCAAGGTGGACGTCTCGCTTATACGACAGGACTTCCAAAAACTCTGTGAGAGGGTCATAACAACCCGCATAGGTGTGGTGGAGGACGCCATTACGCCGCTCCAGAACAGATCGGATGGTATGCAGCTCCAAATCAAACAGATCCTGAGCAAGCAAGATGATATGGAGAATCGGCTCAGGAAGAGATCCCACCACCTTCCTGGAGCACCTACTAGTCGACACCTATAGCCGTGTGGCTTTCTCCCCTACCTTGATGGTGAAGAGATCCCACCATATACCTGCCAAACGCCCCCAGTGAGCTCCCCCCCGCACGTTCATAGCATTCTTGAATTACAAGGACAGGGATGCAGCGCTACGCATGGCTAGAGAAAACTCCAGGATCGCCATCTTCCCTGACTTCTCTGCCAAGGTACAACGCTGCAGCCAAGGCTTCATGGAGGCGAAAAGGAGGCTGTGGGTACAACATTTTAAATACTCTATGCTATTTCCAGCTCGTCTTCACGTCCAGAGAGATGGTCGAGTGTTCTTCTGAGGAAGTCATAAGTTGGTTGGAGCACCCAGAGCCCTCCAGAAGGGCAGCGGAGTGACCTGGCCGACCATGTCCATCGGCACTACTGATCGTCTGTCACCATTACTCACATACACTGCAACGCAAAGGGAGTCTGCAAATGTGTTGAATCCTGGTACGTTACCTTTCAGTTGTCTCCCCTTGGCTTCCAGCGGCCGATACTCCCCGATCCTCACCTCTGAGACCATCTGTCTTTTTTCAACCTGACTAACTATGTAACCCCTCCTTGCCTTCCCCTGTCTTTATCCTACCTCACTGCAAGGAGAGTCTCCTACACTCAGGACCTTCTATTAAAAGATCAATCCCTAGACATACCCTGGAGACTTTAATTGCGGAGCACAATCAATCCTACTCCCCGTATGCATAAAACATTTCGCCCCCCAGCAACCGGTACATGCTTCCCTTTATTATATTACTGCAGCACTTTGGCTTCCATTGTCCCCACATTGTACTTTTTGTTCACAGTACAAGAAGAGCCTGTTGCTCTCTATTTGTGGGTCCGATGTCACCCACACCGTTCATGTGGACTGATCGCTGCAGATTTTTTACATAGCAGCAAGACATTTTGTTTTTACCTGCTTTTGGTTGTCACTTACTTTTGGTTTTGGGCACATAGCCCCATCAGTTGGGGAAGATGCAGAGTGGGGAGGGGGAGGTTAGTTTTTACTTGATGGAATGCAATACAACGGAATGCAAGCTGATATTGCATAGATGGTAAACCTGGCTATCCTACGCCGACGTATCTTACTTACCCCGGCGTAACGTGGGCACATTTTTCATCTGGACGCATGTTACTTCTCCCATTGATTAGGCATTCAAATATCCAAAAGAGGGAAATACGGCGATTCACGAACATACGTGCGCCCGACGCAGGCTACGAGCGTTGCGCGTAAGTGTACGCCCGGCGCAAAGTTATTCCCCATGTAACTCAGCAACAGACGTGCACAGGTCAACTGGAGAGCAGCTGCAGCAGCACCGTTACGGACGAGCTGAGCAACCACACTTGCAGGACAACACATCTGTATGCCAACATGCCAGGGGCAGCCATGGTCATAGCACTACTGCATCCACAGGCACGGAGGAGGGCACAGGAGAGGATATACCGAACACGCATGAACGTCTTCTGATTTAGCCCTGATGCCATCCTGGAATTAGCCACAGCCCTGCATGATGAAATCACCAGCCAGACGGGGCGCTCACATGCAGTGCAGTCACTGGTCAAGGTACTGGCAACACTCCATTTCCTTGCCAGTGGATCTTTCCAACGTACAAGTGGAGTCGTGTCTGGGATGCTACAATCCATCATAAGCAGATGTGTGCACCAGATTGTCCCCGCAATCCTCACATGCATGTCCCACCACATCATCAAACCGACCCATGAGCATCTGCGCCAGAAGGCAATGCAGGATTTCTACAGCATTGCCGGATTCCCACGCACCGTCGGGCCATTGATTGCACACATGTGGTACTATGGCCCCCCCCGTGCCACAGAGCACATATACCGCAATCGTAAGCAGTGGCCTTCCATCAACGTACAGGCGATAGCCGATGCCCAATGCCTCATATGGCACGTCCGTGCAAAAACACAGAGGGGCCAGCCACGACAGCTACATATACCGTCAAAGCAACATCCCAACAGAATTCAAACAAAACATGTACAGGGACAGCTGGCTGGTTGGTGAGTGACATGGGAGTGAGACATGACTGCCCGACCCCATGATGCAGACATCACGAGGGGCACATGCACGGCTAACATCCTCCTGTCTTTTCCCTTCCAGGTGACTCGGCATATGCACTTGAGCCCCATCTCCTGACTCCATACTGGAATCCCCAAACCAGAGGAGAGAGAAGATACAATGCTGCACACATACGTACCCGTGCAGTGGTGGAGCGCACATTTGGCATCCTGAAGTCCCGTTTCCGATGCCTGGATAAGTCCAGGGGGGGCCCTGTTGTATTCCCCAAACTTTGTGTGCCAGATCATCGGTGCATGTTGCGTGCTGCACAACTATGCCATGAGAAAGGGCCTGGAGATTGACATATGTGATGACCTGACCCCCGAGCCACACAGTCCCCCCCTGCCCGAGGCGACCCCATCTGCTGAAGGAACAGCAGTCAGGAGTTGCCTCATGGAATGTATCTTTGCACGTTAAACATACACATTGAGCATGGCACACAGACAATGCACGCATGCACACCACTGTGGTCCCTAGCTCACACATCCACATCACATTGGTCTAGCCCAAGTCCACCACACGGAACCTGGGAGCAGCAACACCACGCCAAGGCCCCAATGATGTTACTGTCCATTCATACCACATTCACACGGTCGTGGGGATAACCTCTCCCCGATGAACCAAGGTGACGCGCCTTGCTGGCAGGAATGTCACACACACATTCACACACCAGTCACACTGTAGCCTTCACTCCTGACCGTGTGCAGTGACTACAAAAAAAGGGATCATGCCATTGTCCGACATGGCATGCCCTTACAGGAGGACGGCACATACATCTGTGCACGACAATCAAAAAAAAAATAACGCTCATAATCTGAGCTGCCAACGTCCAGAGTAGAGTCATTTGCCCTCTCGTGAGCCAGGCCTCATGCCAAGGCTTCGGCTCCTCAATAGTCGTTGCGCTGGATCAGGTGGGGTGGTGGGGCATCAGGAGGAGGTGCATCCCCTGGCCTGTCGCTCCTGGCAGATGTTACCTGCATCGCTTCCAACGCAACGGCAATGCGTGTTAGCACGCTGTTGGTGTCAGCCTGCATCCGCAGCGGTCTGCCGCTGGTCTGGCGCTGGAGGCGTCTGTTCTGCCGACCCTCCGCCTGGATAGTGGCAGTGTTGGCCTGCACAGCCACTCCCAGGCTCTTTACCTCAGCAACATCCGACAAGTGTAATACCATTACACTTGCGGATCGTAGTTGTAATAACAACTCCGGCCACTAGGTGGCCTTTACGTTGTTTTCTCATTTGCCTATGCAAATGAGGTTAGTACGCCGATTCCCGATCGATTTTACGCTGCCCCGTACGTCGTTTTCGTCCGCGTAAGGTTACCCCAGCTTCTATGTGGAGTAACCTTACGAAGTTCCGTCGGATGCCGTCGGGTGCCGTCGGATGCCATGTTAAGTATGGCGTCGGGTCAGCTTTTTCCGTCGCTTACGTCGTTTTACTAACTCGTTCGCGAATAGGGAGTTGCGTAAATGACGCTCACGTCGTTTTGACGTCGGTTTCAACTACGCTTTCTGACGTGAGCTGGAGCATGCGCACTGGGCTTTTTCCCCGGCCGGCGCATGCGCAATTCGTTCGACGCGGGGGCGCGCTTCATTTAAATACAAGCCGCCTCATTTGAATTACGCGGGCTTACACTGGGCCATTTTCGGTACGCCAACGCAAACGATGGAGCAAATGTTTAGGGAATACTTGCTCTAGTACAATGCGGCGGCGTAGTGTAAATAGCTTACGCTACGCCAGCGAATTAGTTAGATAATCTGGCCCAATGTCTTTATACTAGACCAGAAATGTGGACCATATGTTCAATTAGGGGAGGAGCGGGCCACAACTGTCCTACAATATGTCTTGATGTCTGACCTATGGCCTCGATAAAACTGCTCACTTGGAATGTACGTGGGCTTGGAGACAGGATAAAAAGATCTGCAGTCTTCTAGTTTCTCAAAAAACAACGTGCTGACGTTGTGGTGTTGGTGGAGACGCATGTGGAGGTTCGGCTTCAGATGGCACTCCAACGGCCATGGGTTGGGTGGGCTTATCATTCATCCCACTCCTCCTATGCATGTGGATTCTCAATCTTGGTGGCCAAGTCGGTACATTTTGAGCTATGTGATGTCCAGTCTGACTTGCAGGGGCGATATGTTTTTCTTTCTGTTAAATTATATGGTGAATGTAATGTGGGAGGGCCTGTGGAATCCAGAAGTGCATAGAAAGTATGAGATACTCCTGTTTGAGCTTCACCGATGCCTCTTATGTGTAGATCACCCTGTGTCTCTAATAGGGGCACAGGGTGAATGAGAACCCCACTATGTTCTGTGCTAGTCTCATTTAATGCGGAATAGATATGGTATATATTGTGTATATATATTGTGTGTTGGCTGATGTGTACTATAAAGCTTGCTGTGGTAATTAAGTCTGCTACTGTGATGTAAATTAATTTTAGTATGGCTTCTAAGGACCTTTCATTGTGTTATTCTAATTGACACTGTATTGTGTGAAAGTTCTATTGATGATAGATGTGTGTTGTGAGTTAGCACAGTCTAATGGTCAGATGTCTGACTTGCCAGCTGTAGTTAATTCGCTCATGTAAATTATGTCTACTAAAGCAGTGTTTTTCAACTCCAGTTCTCAAGGCACACCAACAGGTCATGTTTTCAGGCTTTCCATTATTTTGCACAGGTGATTTGATCAGTTTCCCTACCTTAGTAA
The DNA here is from genome assembly GCA_029574335.1 of Rana kukunoris. Lineage (NCBI taxonomy): Eukaryota > Metazoa > Chordata > Amphibia > Anura > Ranidae > Rana > Rana kukunoris. The sequence goes on along the minus strand of CM056060.1, from coordinate 54,320,598 downwards.
TCACCACAGCCATTTCATCTGAGGTAAATCCTGAAAACTTGACCTGTTGGTGTGCCTTGAGGACTGGAGTTGAAAAACACTGTACTAAAGGAATGTGTATTGTATAGCAGGTGTCTATCTTGAAAGGTCATATCTCGGAGTCACCTTGTCTGGGTAAATGATTAGTTAATTAGCTCATGTAGATAATGTCAGAGTTGGAGTCAGAATGTCTGACTAAAAGATGTGTATTGAGGGGGGTTTGTTAGGAACCATTGTATAATGTTGTGGGTGGAGTTCAGTCATTATTCCTATTTGGTTGCTGACTGTATATAAAGAGCCTGAGTTTCTCATTAAAGAGTCTATTCGTTTTGAACCAGTGAACACAGTTGTGTGTCTCGTTTCTGGGGGGGAAATCCGTATGGGTCGTGTTCGCCGGATTGTGGAGTGTCGATAAGCTGTCTTGGATTCAGAATGGAATATCTTAAACGGCGTTAACCCCTGTCCCATTTGGGGTTCCGTTACAATTGTTGGATAGCAGTGAGATGATCCCACAGCCTTTTTTTTTTTCCAAATGTTTTTTTATTAATTTTCAAAAGACATACAAGGGAAAACAAAGAAACAAAAACAAGAAAAAAATGTATCCCACAGCCTTAAAGAACAGCTACAAGAGGTCACAGGACAATGGAGACACAGTATGAACAGCTGAAGCTCTCTTCCCTCAAGGACTTACTGGAGAGTAGGGGCAGACCAGCCAACAACCGTAAGAAAAGGGACATTATCGCAGAACTTGTCGAAATAGATAGAGCTGAAAGGCCCAGCATAACAGGCAGGACACCCGAGGAGGCAAGTTTTGATCGGGCTGTTAAACAAAGACTGGCAAAGTATGGTCCTAACCCTCCACCGAAAATCATAGACCTAGTTATAGCGGCTGTGGATGCAACTTGGCTACATCAAAAGAGGTGCTGCAGCAGCAGAAGTCACAGCAGCACCAACTAAAGAGAGAGGAGAGGTTCATATACCAGTTGCCATGGAAGAGGAATTCAGAAGGAGGTTACAAGAGATGCAGATACAGCACAGAGGACCAGAGGAGGCCTGCTGGGATGGTCTGATTTGATCCGTTGCCAACTCTGGAAGGAAGCGCTAGCTCTCGAGCAGCAACACCAGGGAAAGGTCCTCCCCTCCATCCATGTAAGGTACTGGCCGCAGTATGATGTATGAATGCCGTTATTGGGGGAACAACCGAAGCAGGTGTGGACAGCCGAGTTAAGCAGGCTGAGACAGAGATGCGGTTGGACAAGAGTTACAGATAGTGTTGCTCACGAATATTCGCATTGCGAATATTCGCTACGAATATTGCATATTCGAGTATTCACGAATAACTCGAATATTGCGGCGAATATTCGCTATGGCAAATATTCGTATTTTTTCAATTTTATTTTTAAAACAGATCACATCCTAGTGATCTCCATCAACGTCTAAAAGCAGTGCTGGTATGATTAGAGAGAGACCCTGGGCCGAGTAGCTGATGCGATTCTTTTATGTTGCCGAAAAATCGCATTGCGAATTTTCGGCAACATAAAAGAATCGCATCAGCTACTCGGCCCTTCTTTTGCATCAGAGCCAATCAGAATAACTCGAATATTCGGAAAAAGGAATATTGCGCGATATTCCTTTTTGCCGAATATTCAAGTTATTCTGATTGGCTCTGATGCAAAAGAAAGGCGGAGAAGATAATCGCGCAATATTCCTTTTGCCGAATATTCAAGTTATTCTGATTGGCTCGGATGCGCCCTTCTTTTGCAAAAGAAGGGCGCATCAGAGCCAATCAGAATAACTTGAATATTCGGCAAAAGGAATATTGCGCGATTATCTTCTCCGCCCTTCTTTTGCATCAGAGCCAATCAGAATAACTCGAATATTCGGCAAAAGGAATATTGCGCGATATTCCTTTTGCCGAATATTCAAGTTATTCTGATTGGCTCTGATGCAAAAGAAGGGCGGAGAAGATAATCGCGCAATAGGAATATTGCGCGATTATCTTCTCCGCCCTTCTTTTGCCCCCTTATTCTCCTTTCTTTTAAGTAGAGTTAGTGTAGCAAAATATTTTTTTGGATAAAATATCACGAATATTCGATATTAGCGAACATTCGCGAATATTCTTCTATATATTCGCGCAATATCGCAAAATCAAATATGGCGTATTCCGCTCAACACTAGTTACAGAGCCCTCCGGTGGTATGTAGCCCAAGAGTGCCCATGGTAAGCGGATGACAGCCCCACAGAAGGCTATGACTATGATGGCCTGGGATTGTTGTATTGGAGGATGTCCAGTGACCCTGACTTTGGAAGTGATTGGGAGTGGTGCTTGGAGGAAATAATGGAGCACAGAGAGCAAAAATTGAATGTCTCGGAAGGGCACTGGGCACAGGAAGATTTGGAGTTTCTGGCCGTTCAGGAATGGGAGCTGGAGATCGCCTACAGACAGCTGCTAGACTCTGCTCAGCAGCAGGGTGGGGCTCCCGTTGCCTGGGACTATGAGGAAATTTCAGATGACAACTCTGAAATCCTGGCTGATGAATCGGCAGTGGAAGATCGGAAGATTGCCATCCCTAAAGCCGAAGCGGATGATGTGGAGTTCCAGGGGGCTAGGGCAGTTGGCTCATCTCCCCAGCCACAGATTACAGAATGTATGGATTTAATGGACTGTTCAGAGGATTGTTATGGATTATGCATCGCCTGCTCAAGTACTGACAGCAGGACAGAGTACGGCAGACCCCTGCTCTACACCCATGGCAGTTTTGGAGGCCCAATGTGAGAAGGTGATGGTTCCTCTTTACCAGTGGATTTCAGAGATGCAGGGAAGAGAAGCAGCCATTTCCCTCCCCAACAGTTAGCCAGAGCAGATGGTGTGGAATCCCCAGCAGAAGTGCTGGCAACAGGGCTACCAATCTCTGCCCAGCACCGGAAACATCTGTGGAGTTCCAGGGAGCCGGGGCAGTTGGCCCCTCTCTCCAGCAACAAGCTGAGGTGGTAAAAATTTTGCTCCCAGCTGAATCACTGGCAACAGAGCAGAGTGCCATGGGCTGCTGTTCTCAACTAGCAGGAAAGGGAGTTCCTGTGGTAGTGGATAGGACTTCAGTCTCCACTTGTATACCCCATGGATGGGGAGAAGCTGGCCCAGATCCCCAACAGCATGATAAACTGAGCCCAGTCACCCTGTCTTCTCTACAGCGGCTGAAAGGACTCCAGGGAGAAGGGCCAGTCCAGGCCTCTCCCCAGCGGCAGGCAGGTTCTCTGAGAGAGGTAATATAGGCCAGGTTGGGGTGATATAGGGCAGGCTGGAGTGGGATGGGGTGGTATAGAGCAGGGTGTGGTGGCATGAGGCAGGTTGGGTGAAAAATTTGTGAAAGGGGCTCCTGCGCTGTAGGGGAATACAGCTAGGGGGCACTGCGTGCAGATGCCTGGTAGTCTGTCCTAGACCAGAAAATAAGTGATAAGTGAAAAAATATTGGTGTCTGCGCTGTGCTGGGGTATTGTACCACAATAGTGCACAAACCTGGGGGAGGGTCCTAGGAACTAGGTAAATAATGAACAAGTGTAAACAACATGTGAAAAGTGAATACTGAAACACACAAATAAGGATAACACCATAAAACGTTATGACATCCAGACATCAAATGATTTCACGGAGTGAATAATACAAGAGTGAAATAATGAATAGTCTGTGGTACAAGTCCAAAAAAAAATCTGTGAGTGAAATGCCCAGAGCAGAAAGAAAACTTCCAACATAGAACTGATGCAGATGGAGGCTTCGGTGCAGACACCCCTAGTGCTCTCTAACCGCTCACCTTCCGGCTATGTGCAGATAGCCAAAAAAATCCACTCCAGCAGAGAAAATGCACAGCAGTAAGGGATCCACTCCAGCAGAGAAAACGCACAGCAGTAAGGGATGACGACAAAGGATCTCAATGGCAGATGAGCATGTAAAAATCAGAGACACTTTTCTCTGTTAAAAAAAAAAAAATCAGAGACACAACATAGCATAATCCTGTGATAGCACTAGAAAAATAATGATAAATCACACTAGACATGCACTCACTTTGTGATCATGAAAGGTGGGCCTATCTCCCACGAACTCCGAGTTTGTACAGGTCCGGTATCAATGCTCAGGGTCCCCCCAGTCCCTTCTCCAGTTCCAAGTGGCCAAAAGGCAGATGGATGGATCTCAAGCAGGTGGCAGATGGATGTGTGAGGGGAGAGAACAGAGGAAGCACATAGCAAAGTACCGCCGTATAAAAGGTTTATTTTTTCCTAAGGAGCACTAGAGCATGCACTTTTGAAGGCTGAGAGACGAGTTCGCTGCTCATATGGATTTGTGCCCAGTTTTTACCTTGCAAATGTGAGTTTTATTTTTTCTATTGATCCAATAAACCTTTTATACAGCGGTACTTTGCTTACTTTTTTTTTTTTGGACTTGTACCACAGACTATTCATTATTCCACTCTTGTATTATTCACTCCGTGAAATCATTTGATGTCTGGATGTCATAACGTTTTATGGTGTTATCCTTATTTGTGTGTTTCAGTATTCACTTTTCACATGTTGTTTACTCTTGTTCATTGTTTACCTAGTTCCTAGGACCCTCCGCCTGGTTTGTGCACTATTGTGGCACATACCCCTAGCACAGCGCAGACACCAATATTTTTTCACATAAGGCAGGTTGGGGTGGTATAGGGCAGGTTGCGGTGGCATAAGGCAGGTTGCGGTGGCATAAGGCAGGCTGGGGTTGTATGGTGCCAGGTCAGGACTCTATGTAGGGACATGTGCAGCAGTGCAGTAACTAACTTACAGCATGCCTGGAGATACTGTTGTGTCCTCGTTTCTTTCTCCTTCAGCTGTGGGATCAGCCAGAGTGAAGAAGTCTGTGGGAGGAGTGGAGGAAGCAGCCACACCCCCAGCCACACCCACCAACTCAGGCTGCCTCCGGAGACATTGGAGATCCCCGGGTGACAGCATTAGATGGGGGAGTGTTACAGGCAGGCAGCCCCCCCACACGGCTTGCAGGGGGGGGGCCAGTACAGACCTGGGAAACAACACGGCGGCTGTGAGCTGCGAGAGAGACACCAAGAAGGGGGAGGAGGGGGGAGCACTCTGGAGCTTGAGCACCCCCACCTTTGTGGCCCCTTGGTTGAACTGCACCCCGTCTAGGATCGGCCCTAATGTGACTGTGTGTGCCGCACGGCACCCCTGTTGCCCATGGTTCCCTGTGCAGCTGCACGGCTCGCACACCCCAAAGGCCGGCCCTGCCAGAATCGCATGGGTATTCACACCTATGCAATCCGATTCATGTTCAAACTGTCAGTTCGCAGTGCGATATGCGAGCTGAAATGGGTGTCATTACCATTGTACGACACTCCCCAGCAGTTCGCATATGGCAGTGTGAACTGCCGTGCAAGTCAGGTGCGATGTGGGAACCCGCAGTGGATTCGCAGGTTTCCCGAATCGCACCTGTGTGAACTGGGCCTCCAAGCATACAGCCTACAAATGTAACCTGACTACTCCCACCAAGGCTCGGTTCACACTGGTGCGATTCGGGAACCCTGCAAATCCACTGCGGGTTCCCACATCGCTCCCGACTCGCACAGCAGTTCACACTGCCATATGTGAACTGCTGGGGAGTGTCATACAATGGTAATGACACCCCCATTTCAGCTCGCATATCGCACTGCGAACTGACAGTTTGGACATGAATCGGATCGCATAGGTGTGAACACCCATGCGATTCTGGTGTTGACCAAAAAAAGGGTCCTGTGCGTGTTTGGTCCAAATGAGATGCGATTTCAGCCATACAGTTTGTATGGCTGAAATCACATCGCACAGACTTAGCATGTGAATCACTTGCGATCTCGCACAGAGCACTAATGTGAACCAGCCCTAAGTTCATTCAACCTTAGGCTCGATTCACACCTATGTATGTTGCTTTTGAGCGTTTTTGCAGTGCTTTTTGCGAATAGCTGCAAAATCGCGGAAAACCCGCAGTACTTGCATTTTGGATGCCGGTCCATTGAATTTTATTGCATGCAAAACGCTGCTTTTTGCAGGAAAAAAGTCCCTGACCCTTTCCAAAAACGCTGAGGCACAAAAAAGCATTGATGTGAACATGTTCCATAGGAAACCATGTTAAAAAATTTCCCTTCATTTCTGCAAAATGCAAAATGCGTCAAAAAAAAAAAAGCATTAGTGTGAAAGAGAGAAATCCACCCCTCCCCCCACATAACACATCCTGGTCACTTGTCTATGAACTGTGCATCACCTCATATTATGATAACATCCAGGAGAGATATGTAAATAACCTGTCACTCGAAGCAAGGGGGCGGTAAGGACTTTTTAATTAGACAGGTTTTTATCTGGAAGTCTGTTTTATTTCACTGTACAATAAAAGAGTATTTCTCAGAGCTGGATTACTTCTGTGTGGCAAGACTGGGCACAGATGATAGGAAATCTTATACTCTACATTGTGACAGCAAAAAAAAAAATCAAATAAATTTGGGTTTACATCCGCTTTAATTAAAGGAACCTATTTAAGTGGAACAAGGGCAGGGAAGGAGGGGTCCCCTTTTATCAGCTAAGAGAAGGTGGTACTGAAAGACTGGAGGAAGGGGTTAACCCATTGTGTGCTGACGTGAGGACAGGCCAGGAAACAATTTTTCATTATATATCCCCCCAATTACCTATGTCTGAAGGAGATTATACCTAAGACTTGAAGTAACTTGGCAACCACCCGATTTTTTTTAACGCCTATTTTTTTCCAAAGGGCGCATGGCAGGCGGAGAAAGCCATCTCAGCCTTTGCACCACTTCCAAAAAAACGATAACAGTGTGCGGAAATGATAATTGAATCCTGCATAGGTCATCTCTAATTTTTAAAATAATATCTAAAGTTTTTTGCTTCCCTATATCATTCCCCCCAGATGTATAATCAATACATCAGATGGCGGAAAACGTTGAAGAAGCCTACCTATTTTAAACATTAATCTAGCCCATAACATACCCCTTTTACCAAACCAAGAATTCTAAACCGTGTAGGATCCAAACCTAAATTACTAGAAAACACTCTTTATGTAGCTCTCCGATGTGCTCAAAAAATGTATAATTGTCCAACAATCCATATTGTTCTGCATTCACCTGAAATTAATCAAAAAGATTGGTTAGGACGAATATATAAAAAAATAACTATGATGCCGCATACACACAATCATTTTTCGGCATTAAAAAAATTACGTTTTAAAAAAAATGGCATTTAAAACGATCGTGTGTGGGCTTCACATCATTTTTCGGGTTCTGAAAAACGACAAAAAATAAATACAAATAGAACATGCTGCATTTTTTAATGACAATTTAAACAATGTCGTTTTTCCGGTGTTAGACTTCCACCTACCAACTTTCTTTATTAACCTCCCTGGCGGTATCCCCGAGCGTGACTCGGGGTGTTTTTTTTTGCAGAGATCGGTATCCCCGAGTCACGCTCGGGGTAGCCATGCAGAGCCTGCAGCGCGCGCTGTCTTACCTTCTTCCTGGATCCAGCGATGCATCCCCGCTGTGTGAGCGAGCGGGTGCTCGCTCGATTCACACAGCGTCCCCGTGTGCCGCCGATCTCCGTTCCCTGCGACGTTACGACGCACGGGAGCGGAGAACGGCGCCAAATTTAAAAAGGTAAACAAACACTTTACATACAGTACAATGTAATCTTATAGATTACAGTACTGTATGTAAAAAATACACCCCCCCCTTGTCCCTAGTGGTCTGTCCAGTGCACTACATGTCATTTTATATAATAAAAACTGTTCTTTCTGCCTGGAAACTGTAGATTGCCCATAACAACCAAAAGTGTCCCTTTATGTCAAAAATGGTTTTAGATCAGCTAGAAAACAGCGATAATAAATTATAATTACTTTCAGAATTGAGCGATAGCGATTTGTGGGGAAATTTGTCATAAAAAAAATAAATAATGACAGCGACAATTCTGCAACTGAGCAAATTTCAGTGTTTTTGAGTTGATTACATTATTGAATATTTTTTATTATAATTTGTTATAATTATTTATAGTTTTTTATTATATAAAAAATTATGATTTTGTTTTTCAAACTTTATCATACCCGGGATGTCTTGTTTGGACAGATTTAAGCAAGTTATTCCTAAGAATTGCAGGCCTACAGTATAAAACGCCAAACTTCCATGCAAATAATTGTACCGCTTTTGGTACGTAATTCCAGACAGAATCATACCGCCAGGGAGGTTAAATCAAGGCCTGGTGTGACCCCGCTAACACCTCCATCTCTATTAGTACACGAAAAGACAAAAGGAGGTAGCCCTGGGACTTTGAATGAGGTGAGAGAGGTTTAGCCAATGTTTACAACCAACAATGAGACAAAATCAAATGTATTATCTTCAAAGTGTTATGTAACGAAGTGGCAACAACAATGATTGTGAGTTGCCTGGCATAAAAGCCAAGGTAGACAGCACAAGTCAAAGTAAATATATAAAGATTTATTACAATTGTTGAACATCAATGAGCAACAGTAAAACTTGCAGGGCCAGTGGATGCACATATACAATAAACAAATAAAATGTACATACATATAAACAGGAGTATATAGGCATAATACAGACATAAATAATATCCAGCATGTACAGGCATAAAACAAGCATCGATAAAGCCCTACTAGTTTCGCGAGACCCTGCTCGCTTCTTCAGAGGCGGATGCATGAATAAAATCAATAGATGTATGTTGTTAAATGGGGGGCAGGTGGAATGATTGGCAAGAGAGGTCTGAAGAGGGACCTCATACTTACCCATGGGCTGAAATGAATTGCCAAATGCTGGATATCAGGATATCGGTCGTGTAGTGCATCCAGCTCGGGAGCTGAGGAGACGGAGCAAACAAAAACCACAACAGGGGAACATTCGGAGGATCAGCATAGTCTGGATGGAGGTATTTCTGACTGCAGTCTCCACTAAGTCTCTTGTGATGGGTAATAATGATAACCATTATCAGCACTTAGACGCAGCGGCTTCGCTGCAATTGGCGCTATAAAAGTGTAAACATTATTATAGGGTTGTCCCGATACTTTTTTTCAAGTAGTCGCCGATATCGAATACCGATCCTTTTTTTAAATGTGTCTCCAAATGCAGCCATGTCCCCCACATATTGCAGCCATGTCCCTCCACATATATTGCAGCCATGTCCCCCTACATATTGCAGCCATGCATGTCCCCCCACATATTGCAGCCATGCATGTCCCCCACATATGCAGCCATGTCCCCCACATATTGCAGCCATGTCCCTCACATATTGCAGCCATGTCCCCCACATATTGCAGCCATGTATGTCCCCCACATATTGCAGCCATGTATGTCCCCCACATATTGCAGCCATGTATGTCCCCCATATTGCAGCCATGTATGTCCCCCACATATTGCAGCCATGTATGTCCCCCACATATTGCAGCCATGTATGTCCCCCACATATTGCAGCCATGTATGTCCCCCACATATTGCAGCCATGTATGTCCCCCACATATTGCAGCCATGTCCTGTCCCCCACATATTGCAGCCATGTCCTGTCCCCCACATATTGCAGCCATGTCCTGTCCCCCACATATTGCAGCCATGTCCTGTCCCCCACATATTGCAGCCATGTCCTGTCCCCCACATATTGCAGCCATGTCCTGTCCCCCATACCTGTAGTAGCTGCTGCCGGGTTAATCCCTGTGCAATACAGCGCGCATTACAAGCTTCTAGAAGTGACCCTGTAAGCACGGGCGCACGTTCGTTTTGTTTGTTATATTTTGTTTTACTTTGACTGGATGTAATGCCCTTGTATTTTGGACTTATGAAGTGCATCTAGTGTATACTCTTACAATTTTAATAAAACCTGGATTATTACGGTACTTCACTATTTGAGTCCCCTTTTTTTCTGGGTCTCCAACTGGATCCTTTGGAGCTGTGCAACCAGCTTAGGACCTGGAAAGGAGTTTGGGATCCACACCTATCAAAACGAGGACCAGCTGAATGCAGAGGAGTGCTGCAGTCCCCCCCCCCTTCTGGGATCGAGTGGATCTATATGCTTTACTAGCTGGGAATCTGGTAAGAGTTTATTACCTACCCCTCTCCTGGTGGATCTTTTCTATTCTATCCAAACCTGACTGGTGGTGGAATCCCTTTCATCTTGGCTTTTTCTCCCTTCAACATACATCCATGGAGTAGATACTTTGATGGGGACATTATGTTTAAGAAGTCACAGATCTTTTTGGACTGAATGGATTTTATTTATTTATTATTATTAATATTTTTTTCACACAGTCATAAATTCAATTTATTTTGGTTGTCTCACTAGAAGGTTTTCCTTACCTTCTTTCTCTAGAGTTTAATATATTTCTTATATTTAATATTATTTATTTATTTAATCATTTCTTAACACTTTGTTCACCACATGGTATGACTAGCGCAATTTTTTCTCCAATGTTTTCTACTTGTATTTACATGACTACCATGTGTAGCTAAAGATTGCTGCTTGGGTTATTAAGTTAACATTATTTTCACATTTACACATATTTATTTTCAATGTTAGCTATTCATATCCTTTAGTGCGATATTTTTTATTGTTCTTTACTTGTAATGCGCTCCTCGCCATGTATAGACACTCCCCTTCTCGGGATTGGACGGATCCGTCCAATCCCGAGCAAGGGGGAGTGGCTATACACGGATCCATGCATAGACACTCCCCCTTGCTCGGGATTGGACAGATCCGGCCAATCCCGAGAAGGGGAGTGTCTATACATGGCGAGGCGCGCATTACCAGTATACAAACGAAAGCTTGTAATGCGTGCTGTAATGTACGGGGATTAACGCGGCGGTATGTGGTATGCGGCGGTGGCGGCTTTGCGGCAGCTTTGCGGCGGGGGGGGGGAAGTATTCTATTTAGGTATTGGGGGGTATTTGTGGGAGTACAAATACTCCCGCAAATACTCGGTATCGGTCCCGATACCGATACTAGTATCGGTATCGGGACAACCCTAATTATTATTATCATGGTTGCAAAATGAGCTTGATGTGTAAGGTTATACTAGATGGAGTATAATCTATATATAAAAATGTAAGTAAATAAGTTAAGCTTACTAAAGTATGTTAACATGAAAGACTATCTGAGATATGGTATATACATGAATGCAAACCAATATGGTTACAAAGTTGGTATGGGCAGGGAGACTACGGGACAAAGTAAAAAAGATATAAATATTACATGTGTAAAAGAACAATGTAACAGACCCAATAGGGGTAAGGAAAGTATATAAGTCGTACCTCAGTTTGTTCGTAAAGATGTGACTGCTCTATCCAACCATCAAGTTTGTGAAACGAAGTTCCAGCCATGTTGAACGTCCAAAATATGCCCACAAGGGTCCGAAGGCTCTGCCCCCAGCGTCATGTATGGACGGTGATGCATAGGAGTCAGTAAGACATCCACCGCCAAAGGGGGTGCGCAACTGCTGCAACCACTCCACCATCCAGGATGACCCACACAGCCCACACCTCAATGACATCAGGGAGACGTCCGTGTGTGGGCGTGGAAAACATGGCGCCGATGAGCAGGTGACCACCCCTGTCAACAGACACGGGAGGACAGCAAGAGATCATGAATAGAACTCCCTTAAGCACATCGCAGCCCCTGAGCTGGATGGAGACCACCGCCATCCAATAAAAGAGCGAAAGAGAAACAGATCAGCCCTGAAATGCCCCCTGGGAGTAATATGCAAATATGGGAGGCCAAAGGGTGATATGCATTAGATGCAATGAACAATGGCTAATGGTAACAGAAGACCAGTTTGTGGGCTAAAATGGGTGTCTTCCACCCGGGTAAGTATGAGGTCCCTCTTCAGACCTCTCTTGACAATCATTCCACCTGCCCCCCATTTAACAACATACATCTATTGATTTGACCAATTACATTGGGGAGAATTCAACATAGTCAGTTAAGAAATAAGTCTCTCTTTAACCCACAGGTACATAACAACCAACATGTAGAGGTGTTTAATAAGATGGTGTTAAGGGATTTGGAGAAATTAAAAATTAAAAAAATACCGGATTCTAAGGCCATACATAAAGGAATCAAAGAACTGGAAGAGAATAAACAAGTCATTATCAGGCCTGCCAACAAAGGCGGGGCCATTGTGGTCTTATCGAAAGATTACTACTATGAGGAACTGTGCAGTCAACTCAATGATACAAGTACTTATATCAAACTTAGGGGAAACCCCACGGGAGAATATAAGGAAGAGCTATTTGAGCTTGTTCAAAAAGAAAGGGACAAAGGAGTCCTTAAGAAAAGAGAAGTAAAATATCTGATCCCAGATGTTTGTAGGGTTCCGATAATATACACAGTCCCAAAAATTCATAAGGATCCGCTTAGACCACCATAATTAATGGGATCCAGTCCATCAACTCCAGAGTGGGGGCATATGTTGACAAATTCATTCAGCCATTGGTTCCCAAAACACGGGCATTTTTGAGAGATACCAAGCATCTCATTTAGATTCTTGATACTGTTGAAATGGATACACCACAGCGGATGTGGCATCACTATATACAGTTATCAATCATGAAGAAGCAATTCAGGCTTCCAAGTGGGTCTTGAACAATTTTGGCCTACTTATTTCGAAGCAGAAGCATTTCGTTTGGTCTTTGGTCTCCAGCATAATTATTTTTGGCACAACTCTGAATATTACAGGCAATTGAATGGAATAGGAATGGGAGCCAAAAATGCACCGAGTGTGGCTATTGTCTTTATGTCGGAGTGGGAAGAAATGGCCATTTATGCCAACATACCTGATCAATTAGTACTCTAAAGAAGGTACATTGATGATTGTATAGTGATCTGGAGGGGTGATGAAGCCTCACTGATCCAGTTTTTTGATAGATTGAATCAGAATCAAAGAAACATCAAGTTGACATATACAATCAGTGACAAAATGGTACAGTTCCTTGATCTGGAAATCATATTGGTGTTGCAGAGTACGATTGATTGGTGCAGCGGAGTCAGTTAAGATCAGACTTTGTGTAGTAACAGGAACTGGCTTCTTTATTGGAACATCATCACACACAGACAAAGATGTCTCCACATAATGGTAAGAAGAACAACACACAGACAATAAGCAGGAAAAAAAAAAAATCAACGAGTACACTGGGGATAGAGGATACAACATATCATAAAGAACACATATCATTAATCATTAGCGACATCTTGTGTCCTTTTTGTAAACTGCATCTGATATACAGTGATAGGCTAAGCTGTAGGTTTGTTGCATCTCCAACACCCCTTCTCAACAACTAATGCCTCGTACACACGATCACTTTTTGTGATGAAAAAAATAATGTAATTTTTCTTCATGAAAAAAACAAATTTTTTCAAACTTCATTTTCAAAAATGACGTTGCGTACACACCATCATTTTTGGAAAATTATGAACAAACTTACGGCACTCTAAAGGGGAAGTTCCATTTGCCTTCTATTTGCCTTGAGGCTGCTTTTAGCTGGTTACTTGTTAGTAAAAGACGATTCCTGCTTTTTTGTCTGTTACAGCGTGATGAATGTGCTTACTCCATTATGAATGGTAGTTTTACCTCCCATCTCCTAACTTGCTTCTGGGCATGTGCGGGTTTAAAACTTAATTTTTACGTCGTTTTGCCCACACACGATCATTTTTATGACACAAAAAATTACATTTTTAACAATTACATAAAAAATTCGACATGTTTGTGTTTTAAATCTATATCAATTCTTATTTTAAATCGGAACAAAAAAATGTGCATACATATGAATTTTTATCATATATAGAAAATGTATTTGTATATATATATGTATGCACACCTTTTCTACTATTTTGTACATTTCTATTAAGAATAGATTCAAGATCAACATCTGTCAAGTCTCATGACTACACCAATGCAGTCCTCTGCGCACTCAGTATGACAGTTGCAGTCCAACCTGTCTTTTAAACATGATCAGATTGGACATTGCACAATCGCGATCAATCAACATCTTACATCACCAGCTGCTCATCTATCTATGCATGGCTCCACGCTCCCAAAAAAGTGGAAATTTACCTTCATATAGGGTCATCCCGAATGGATTGTATCTTATCTTTTTTCACATCTGTAGTTTATTGTTCATTTTGTTTGCATATCACATATTCCAACTTATGTGCTTATATCCAGAGTTTCAGTCTGGGATTCATATATACTGTATATACACATATTTATATTGTCTAATATTTCAACAATTCTTATTCCCTCATTTATTTCTATTACTTTATGACACTGTAGATACTCATTTATATAGATACGTGTACATAAGACATACACTTATCTTAATTGTCACACATATTACACGTCTCTCTACACCTATATCTTTCATTATTATTTTTCCTATTCACATCACATTATACTTATATCATATAATTGGTTTAGATCTATATATATGTTTGTGTTTAGTTTTGAGGGAATATGCTCGGTTAGCAGACAACATGAATATTTATCACTATTACTATTATCTTTTAAGCATTTAAATATTATTTTGGGTTGCACACATATATATATATATATATATATATATATATATATATATATATATATATATATATATATTTTCATATCCCATTCTGTGAAATCCACACATGGGATTTTTTTAGGGTTAAAGATGAATTTGTTTAATGGTTTCTGCTATTTATACACACATGTCTCTTCAATTGCACCAATTTTGGCCGTATATCACATTTAATTGATCCTATGATGTTTGATTTGAGGTTTGGTATAAATTGTATTGTATTTGCACCATATTTTAGCCATGACTAAGCACTAGTTGAGTGCGAAACGTGTCGGCTGTCCTGTTTTTGTGGTTGCGGTGACTGTACATGTTCCTGTTTTACAGCAAAGACAACTTTTTCGTTTGAAGTTCTCCTGGAGTTCGGCAGTCCATTTTCTTTTCTCCATTTGCTATTGCTACTTGCATCGCCAGCACCTTGGTAATCCAATCATCCCTAATTGTTCACAGGGCTCAACTGGAGCGGTGACTCTCTTTCTTACTCCATTATGAATGGTAGTTTTACCTCCCGTCTCCTAACTTGCTTCTGGGTTTAAAACGTAATTTTTTACGTCGTTTTGCCCACACGGTCATTTTTTATGACACAAAAAATGACATTTTTAAAAATGACATAAACAATTCGAGCATGTTCGATTTTTTTTTTGGTCGTTTTTCAGAAGACATAAAATGACGTTTTGCCCACACACGATCATTTTAAATGACATTTTTAAAATCACAAAAAGTGATCGTGTGTACGCGGCATAAGGCTTAGTCTGTTAAACCTATCTTCTTTGTGAGCCTTGAATGTCTTTCGGCGGTCAGAGGCTTTGTAAGGATATCTGCTGTCATATCCTTGCTCGGGCAATAAATTAACTCAAGAAGACCTTGCTCTTGAAGATCCCTAAGAAAGTGAAACTTCACATCAATGTGCTTGGTTCTTGAATTAACTCCTTCCGTATGTGCAAGTACAATGCATCCTTGATTGTCCTCATAGATTTCTGTTGGTCCCAACTGTGGTTGACCCAAATCTGTTAATAGCTATCTCAGCCATATAACTTCTTTGCTTGCTTGCGCTGCAGCAATGTATTCTGCTTTTTACTAGTCCAACTGATGGCGCCTCCTGACAGGAAAAATAAGTAGCCACTGGTAGATTTTCTGTCACTTGTGTCTCCTGCCCTGTCAGCATCCACATATCCTGTTAAGGTGCTTTCATCGCTTGCTGGTAACTTGAGTTTGTAGTGCAAAGTCCCTTTAAGATGGCAAATGTTTTGTTTTACAGCATTCCAGTCCTTTTGATTTGGCATTGAAACCTTTCTGCATAGGATTCCAACCGTTGCTGCAATGTCTGGCAGTGGTAAGGTACAGCAATTTCCCTATTGCTTTCCTGTATTGAGTATTAGTAGGTAATGGGTTATCTTGACAATTCATCTCCTTTAGGTAGTTGGTTTCCATGGGAGATTTTACTGGTTTGGCGTCTTTCATTCCAAAAGTTTCAATCATTTCTTGTATTTTGTGTCTTTGATTCAGAAGAAAGCTGCCATCTTCTCTCTTGATCTGGATGCTGAGGTAATTCTTTATGTTGCTGAGGTCCTTGGTGTCAAAGTGCTGATTTAGTTTTTCCAATATTTCTGCTTCATCCCATTCTTGCTCAAAACAAATCAGGATATCATCCACATACATAAGCATATAGACCCATCTGTTTGCCAATCTCTTTGTGTATAAGCAGGGGTCTGCTTTACTCCTTTGAAAGTTTTGATGTGTAAGCACTTCATTTATTTTTATATTCCACGCTCTAGCTGCTTGTTTTAGGCCATATATACTCCTGCGAAGTTTGCATACTAGGTCTGACCTTTGTTCATCTTTGAATCCTGGCGGCTGTTTCATGTAGATTTCTTCTGTTAAGTCGCCATGTAGAAACGCGATTTTCACATCAAAATGTTTCAATTGCATTTTCCTTGTGACGGCTACTGTCAGCAAAGTCTGTATTGTAGTGTGCTTGACTACTGGTGCAAATGTCTCATCATAGTCCTCTCCGTATTTTTGAGAATAGCCTTTGGCTACTAGTCTTGCTTTGTATCGTTCAATTGTGCCATCTGCATTGTATTTCACTTTAAAAGTCCATTTACAGCCTATGGCTTTCCTAACGGGTGGTAGTTCTGTAAGTGTCCATGTTTTAGTGTCATGCATGTATTTTATCTCTTCCTCAGCATCCTTTATCCACTTAATTGCTTCTTGTCCTGAAAGTTGAGATATGTCTTCCCAGTTTGCAGGTTTGTTGATACTGGCAGTACTCGCTTTGTATGAGAGACGTATAGGTGGTTTACCTTTGTTTTCTCTTGTTAAACGTCTCGGTTTTGTGTCTGAGCCTTCTTGTATCTGCTCTTCAGTACTGGTTCTGTCTACACTTACTTCAACTGTTTGTTCGGAAGTTACAGAGATGGGCTGGTCAATGTCACTTTTCTCTTCTATTGTTGCTTCTACTGTTGTCTCTTAAATCTTCAACAAAAGTTACGCTGTTGCTAATGGTAACCTTGGCTGTATTGGGATTTAGGATTCTGTAACCCTTGACATTGTCACTGTATCCAACGAACATACCTTCAAACGCTCTATTTTGGAGTTTGGTATGTTTTTCTTCAGGTATGTAGATAAATGCTTTGCATCCAAAAACTCTTAGGTGTTTTACACTTGGTTTATCATTGTGCCATAGCTCATATGGGGTTTTCTCCACTGTTCTGGAAAGTAGTCTGTTCTGCAGATATGTAGCTGTCATGGCTGCCTCACCCCAGTTTTTTTGTGGTAGTCCAGAGTCTGAGTCTTTTGATGTTCTATTCCATGCCTTTTTAAGTACTCTTGTATCTTACCACCTGTGAATTCACCTCCATTATCGCTCCGAAGTATGAGAGGCTTCTTCTGAAGTTTGTTACTTTGTATTGTTAGTCTTTGTTATATAGTCTTGTAATTTGTCGAAGACTTCACTGTTGCATTAGGTAGGTGACGGTATATCTTGAGTAGTCATTTATGAAAGTCACTATGTACCTGTTTCCTCCAGGTGTTGGTGGGTTTAGAGGACCACACACACATCACTGTAAACTAAGTCAAGTGATCTTAAGGCTCTCTTCTGGCTCACTTTGGGAAGTGTTGCTCTTGTAGCTTTGGATTTAATACAACACTCACGTTTAATAGTGACTGGTCAAGCGGATACTATTAGATCCCTTGTCAGATTCTTCCTCTGTAGTTCCAGTATGCATTCTGGGGGCCAGATTTATGTAGAGTTACGGCGGCGTATAAGTAGATACACCGGCGTAACTCAGAATCTGAGCAGTCGTATCTTTAAGCGTATTCTCGAAACGAGATACGCTTAAATCTTGCTAAGATACGACCGGCATAAGTCTCTTACGCCGTTGTTTCCAAACTGCATATTTACGCTGGCCGCTAGGGGGTTTACGCCTAAAATATGCAAATTAGCTAGATACGCCGATTCACGAACGTACGCCCGGCCTGCGCAGTACAGATATACGCCGTTTACGTAAGGCGTTTTCAGGCGTAAAGATATTTCAACAAAAAGATGGCTCAGCCAATGTTAAGTATGGACGTCGGGAGCGCGTCAAATTTTTTACATTTTACGTTGTTTGCGCAACTCGTCCGTGAATGGGGCTGGACGTCAATTACGTTCACATCGTTTTCAATTACTCTTTTCGACGTCATTTGGAGCATGCGCACTGGGATACATTCACGGCCGGCGCATTCGCAGTTAAAAAAAAACTTCAATTACGTGGGGTCACACTTAATTTAACTAAAACACACCCACATCAAACACATTTGAATTAGGCGGGCTTATGCCGGCCCATTTACGCTACGCCGCCGTAACTTAAGGAGCAAGTGCTTTGTGAATACAGCACTTGCCTCTCTAATTTACGGCGGTGTAGCGTATCTGAGATACGCTACGCCCGCACAAACTTTCGCCAGTCTACCTGAATCTGGCCCTGGGTGTCTGTGACCTAGACGTCTGTGCCATATATGTATACAGTCATTGTGCTTGTGAGTTCATAGTCTCACCTTTTCCTTCACTGTGTCGAGGTGATATAGATGATCATCCCGCTTGGCGCTTGCTATTCTCTGTTTGCCGTTTAAAATAGAACACTTGTCACCTTGGAATTTCACAGTGAGTCCTCCTTCTAGATTAGGAACATATAACACATCTTTCACTGGTATGCTTAAATTGTGTCCCGCATCATCAGGGCATACAAGGGTTCCATGCCCACATCCTTCTGCATGTATTGTGATTCCATCTGCAAGGTAAATAGTTTCTTTGTTGTTCGGATCAAGTTCTGTGAAGAAACTTCTATCATTCGTCATGTGACTGGTTGCCCCTGAATCGATGCACCAGTCTTGGCATTTATTGTTGCCTGTCGCTTTAAATGTGGCATTCCAGTTGCCTTCCCTTGGGTCATTGATTGTGGTTTTGACCTTTTGTTTAGCATAAGAGGGGCATTGTCTCATTTGCTCTGCCTTCCATATAGTACAGTCTTTCTTTATGTGTCCCTGTTTCTGGCATCTGTAGCTTTAAGAGCGGTACTGGTTCTGTGTAGTCATGCATTAATTCCTTTCTTCTCTGATACTCATCTATGAGCCTGGTTTTTACAAATGCTAACATCAGATCTGTCTCAGGTCGTGTCTCCAGTGCATTGATTAGTGCAGTATATGTATTGGGCAAACTGCATAATAACATGGCTGCAATGTGACTGTCTGTTATATTCTCCCCGATTGATTTGAGTTGCGCAATCACCTCCAGCATTGCGTTTATATGCTCCTGCATGTCCTGCCCTCTGTCAAGTCTCATTTTGTAAAGTTTCCACAGCATAAACAGCTTGTTGTTTAAACTGGATCTTTCATGCAGTTTTTTCAGTACATCCCATATGCCTTTCGTTGTGTCCTCATTGCGTATATGAATGAGCTGATCATCTTCTACTAGTAAACTTATTGTGGCACGTGCCTGTCAGTTTTTCTTGTCCCAGTCCTGATCATTATTATCTTGTAGCCTCTCTGTAGTGGTAACCTCATCTCTGGATAACAGCATTTGCACTTTAAACTTCCATAGCTGATAATTGTCATTGTTCAGATTGGCCACTATGAGTTTACTTGTCTATAGGAGATGTCACTGGAAAGCTTCCTTATGCTGATCTCCACATCAGCCACGCTGTCTTCCGTTCAAGGCTTTTGTTCTGCTTAGGCCGCACCTGGTCATAAGACTTTATCCGGACATCTGGGCCCATAACCTGTTGCAGAGTACAATTGATAGGTGCAGCGGAGTCAGTTGAGATCAGACTTTGTGTAGTAACAGGAACTGGCTTCTTTATTGGAACATCATCACACACAGACAAAGATGTCTCCACATCATGGTAAGAAGAACACACAGACAATGGGGCTGATTTACCAAGCCTGTGCGCCATGACTCATGGTGCACAAGCAGGAGTAAACCTGTTTTTGAGATTTACAAAAGAAACACGCTGCCAGTGCAGCGTGTTTCCTCATTTACTAAAGTGCCTAATGCGCCCAGGAGAGGGCGCACAGCACGCCAGTACAGAGCTGGCGTGCGGCATTTAGTTATGTAAACATCGGGGATTCGGGCGGGAGTTTATTAGGGGAGGGAGGGGGGTGATGCAGGGGAAGTGTAGTGACATGTGTTTAAACGTGTGTGGCGGGCCGAATTGAAAGCGAAAGTGACTTTTGGGACCCGATCCCCGTGAGCTTGCCAAGTACGCCAGAACCTCGGAAGGTTCATTTGCATACTGGGCATGCGCAGAGGGAGAAATCGGGGCTTTGCGTGTGCCTCTTCAGTACGCCGGGAAATTCTTGGTAAAAACCAAGGGGCGTAGCAGTGTTTGCACTGCGTGAAGCGACGCACGTGAAGCTCCGAGGTGTTCTCGGGCTGCGCTGACACTGAAGGGGAACTCCGCGCCAAATTTCAAATTTGAAACCGGCGCGGCTTCCCCCCCAGGGGCACAATAGGCTCTTCGGCTTGGTCCGGAATGTGAGGGGTTAACCCACGCCAAAATCGGCGTGGGGTTCCCCCCCAGATCCATACCAAGCCCTCATCCCAGGCATGCAGTCTGGCCGGACAGGAATGGGGGTGGGGACGAGCGAGCGCCCCCCTCCCCCTCCTGAGCCGTACCAGACCACATGCCCTCGACATGGGGGAGTGTGTGCTTTGAGGGAGGGGGGCACTGCCCCCCCACCCCAAAGCACTCTTGTCCCCATGTCGATAGGGACAAGAGCCTCTTCCCGACAACCCTGGCCATTGGTTGTCGGGGTATGCGGGCGGGAGCCAATCAGAATCTGAGAGCCACTTTAATAAGGCGGCCCCCAGATTCTGGCCCCCCACCCTATGTGAATGAGTATGCGGTTCATGGTACCCCTACCCATTCACCTGGTGGGAAAAGTGTTAACACAAATAAACCACACAAGAATAAAATAATTTATTAGCCAGCTCCGGGGGTCTTCCGCCAACCCACCCCGGTCTTCGCCGCCGCTGTCTTCCGCCGCGACCCCCTTCACCACGAAGCTCCGTGCTTGTTTGATGAGGGCAGCGGGCTTCGACGTTTTCTCTGGGGGGAGGGTCGCACATCTCACCCCGGTTTTCTAGGCGTCTTCCGCCGCGGCCCCCTTCACCATGAAGCTTCCTGCCTATGGGGGAGGGCCGCGGGCTTCGTAGTTTTCTGCCGGGGGGGGGTCGATAGCCTCGTCTGCCTGGCTCTTTCACGGGGGACAGGGCTTCTCGTCGCTGTGTCGCCGTCTTCTGCCGCTGCCCCCTTCACCATGAAGCTCCGTGCTTGTTTGATGAGGGCAGCGGGCTTCCGACGTCTTCGACCGGAGCAAGGGTCGTACATCCCACTCTGGATTTCGTCACTGGCTTCTGCCTGGCTCCTCCTGGGGCCAGGGCTTCTCGTCGCTGTCTTCCACCGCGGGGTGACACTCGCGGGCTTCTTCTTCCATTCGATGTTGACACGGCGAGGTCCGGCGCTGAAATGCCTTCTGAGCGGCGGGCAGGGACTTATATTGGCATAGGGCGTGGGCGTGGTTATGCCAACATGTGACCTTAACCCATGTGACAGTGTGATGTGATGTCCCCACCCCCATTCCTGTCCGGCCAGACTGCGTGCCTGGGAGAAGAGCCTGTTGTGCACCTGAAGGGGGACCCCCACGCCGTTTTTTTATAATTTGGGGTGGAGTTCCCCTTTATCCCGGTCCTGTCAGGGGGGGGGAATGCCTGCTCGTCTGTCCCTACAATGTATGAACAGCGATCTGTCATTTCCCCTACACAGTCCCACCCCCTTTACAGTTAGAACACACCCAGGTAACATATTCAACCCATTCCGCGCCCCTAGTGTTAACCCCTTCCCTGCCAGTGTCATTTTTATAGTAAGCAATGCATTTCTATACCATTGCTCGCTAGAAAAATGCCAAAGCTCACAAAAATGTGTCCGCCACAATGTCGCAGTAGCCAGAAAAAACAATGATAGCCACCATTACTAGTAAAACAAAAAATTATTCCTAAAAAACCCATAAGACCAAGCCCTACTTATAACTTTTGCCCAAACCAATCAAACGCTTATTGTGATTTTTTGCAACCAAAAATATGTCGAAGAATACTTATCGGTCTAAACTGAGGGCAAACATTTTTTGAATATATTTTGGGGGAGATTTATTATAGCAAACAGTAAAAAAGATGTCTTTATTTACCAAATTGTCGCTATATTTTTGGTTCAAGCAAAAATAAGAAAAAACGCAGAGGTGATCAAATACCACCAAAAAAATAAAAAAAAACATTTTTTTGGGGGGGGGGGGGAATGAGGACGCCAAATTTGTTTGGGGGCCACGTCGCACAACCACGCAATTGTCAGTCAAAATGACGCAGTGTTGAAATGCAAAAACTGGCCCCGTGAGTGACCAGTAATATGCTCTGGGGCTCAAGTGGTTACAAATTAAGAATACACTAAAGTTAGCCCAATTTATGGCCATAATGTGAAAGATGATGTTACACCGAGTAAATAGATACCCAACATGTTACGCTTTAATATTGCACACACTCATGGAATGGGGCCAAACTTCAGTACTTGAAAATACCCATAGGCAACGCTTTTTTATGTGTTTCAGGTTACCAGTTTAGATTTACAGAGGAGGTCTAGTGCTAAAAGTATTGCTCTCGCTCTAACGTACGCTAAAAAGGAAGATGATTACCCCGCGCTGCCAATTTTGGTTAAATGTTAGCTGCTAACACGGCTCATATGAGAGAAGCAAAAAGAATTAAATGTGTAGGAAATGTGTAGCGCTTTAAAGTGACTGTCTGTTAATGACAGTCAGAAGCACAAAAAAAGAATAAACAAATTTTGTGTAAAGTAAAACAAATAAAGGACCCTGGAAAATCCAGGGACAAGCACTGTATAACTTGTGTGTGATGAACAGTGTGAAAATAATCTATTAGTGAGATGACACCCGTTGTTGGATACAATTAATCACATATAGAAACATATATACATTGAAAAACAACAGTGATTGTTCATTTCTTTAGAAAGACATGCCCCCAGACGAAGTGCTCTGTCCACGAAACGCGTCGGGAGGACTCCACTGCCGCCCTACTTGTATACAAGCATTTTTTATTCAGCTAAAATGTAAGTTTGATAGCTGTAAATAAATATTTTATTTTTCTACTTAAACGGGATTACGCTATGTGGCCACTTCTTTCTCTTATCTCTTATGCAAACCATTTTCTATGAGAATATCCACTTGGGGATCGCACTCCCAGCTGGGCTTCATCCATCCATCCCACGGAGGTTCTGCTGACCATTCAAAGTATTGCCTTGCCAAGGAGCCCATTGTGATATCAGCCACTACAAGCCTAATTTGACTTTCAGTGGCGTAAGCCATCTGAAGTCAACTGGTTCTGGTAAGCCTGCATTACTTTCGGTGGTGGGAACAACACAGTGGAGAAGTCATTATTTGTTATTCACCAATCATCAGATTGACTATTACTTATTTACATCAGGATTTGTTTTATTTTCCTTTCACGGGACATTATTGCACTTGTCAGTCAGTGGCTAATAATTTACACATGTCTTTCTAAAGAAATGAACAATCACTGTTGTTTTTCAATGTATATATGTTTCTATATGTGATTAATTGTATCCAACAACGGGTGTCATCTCACTAATAGATTATTTTCACACTGTTCATCACACACGAGTTATACAGTGCTTGTCCCTGGATTTTCCAGGGTCCTTTATTTGTTTTACTTTACACAAAATTTGTTTATTCTTTTTTTGTGCTTCTGACTGTCATTAACAGACAGTCACTTTAAAGCGCTACACATTTCCTACACATCTAACGTACGCTATGATACCTCACATGTGGGGTTTGAACGGGGGTTCAATATGTGGGCGGGACTTACACATTTAAGGCCCGCCCACATATGGAAACATCCTTCAAACCACACATGTGAGGTATCATAGCGTGCGTAAGAGCGAGAGGAATACTTTTAGCACTAGACCTCATCTGTAAATCTAAACTGGTAACCGGAAACAAAAAAAATGCTGCTTGTTCGCTTCTGACTGCAAGCTACTATGGACAGGGGCGTTTAAATTATTATTATTTATGTTTGTTACGTAAAAATTCTATAAGACCTCCCCTTCAGCTTGTAAAGCATCAGTTCAGGGGGACCAAAACAAAATTAAACACCTCTAATGCTTTCATCCGCCATTGCAGATTTGATTCTGGTACTGCATTTCGAGTGAACTGGGCATGCTCGAACACTTAGAAAAGGAAGCTGGAAGTTTCAGCCTGAAAATGACATGCATCTTTCTGAGCATGCTCAGAAAGCTGTTTTTTTGGCTTAGTAATTTAAGGACATCCTTAACAGGTGTAAGCAGTTACAAGTGCACACAAACTAGAGGCTGACATTTCTTCATGTGTTTCCAATTGGTTCATTAGCACACATGTTATAAAAAGCGTGGATAGTGCAGATGTCAGCTGCCCCTCAGAGGGGGCTGATTTGCTGGCTGGAAGTAATGGCGGAGTGAAACAGAGATGTTTTGGAGCAAGTTTTGTATTTTTTGATGTTTTCTCTGCTACATAATTTTGCTAAATGTTTCTCAAGATGTTAATGACTAATGTTTTAATCCTGTGGGTCTATCCTGTTATTTCAAAAGCATGATTTATTTTCCATTGACTGTGAAATAAACGTTGGTCTTTTTTGTTTTTAGGTTTTTTTTGGTGTGTTTATTTGTAATTTTTTGTTTTGCTTTCCTTGTTTTGTGGACCAATAAAATTACTTTCAAATTTTGAAGTTTGTTTTGTGATATTTTTTTCATGCTATGGATTTCAACCGCTGCAGCTGAAATAGTTTGGGCCTAAACCATCAAGTGTGATTTGTCTCTAAGCTCTTTCCTGGTGTGTATGCATGAAATGTTTAGTCACCAGAAAAGGAAGGACAAAGCGGTAAGTATTGTTTCCTAGAACTGATGTCCAGACTGACTTTTTAAAGCACATGTGCAAGATGTAGGAAAAGCTGCAAACATGGCCTGTTGGAGGGGGGGGGGTGGTGTATTGGTGGACAGGCTTGAAGTGCTGATTTACAGCGCTGTGCTTGAAACTAGCACAAGACAATCCTATTCTAATTGTGGGTTGTTTGAGGGAAGCCAATTGAGTGTTAGAACCCCTGCTAGTGTTTTTAGGTTGGGCTTTGTGTCCCTTTTCCTAAAATTGGCTTCACTTCCTGTCACACAGCTGAACAGGAAGTGAGGTTAAAACCCTACCAATGGTCTTTTCTTCGGGACACAGGTCAATCTAACTAGTGTCACCATTAAGCAAATTGCAATGCAGTGTACACCCCAAATGATTAGTTATTTTGGGGTTTAGTAAAGGCAAAGCCGCTCTGCAGTAGAAGCGTAGGCAATGAAAATCAGAAGGGAAGCACTGATGGTTTTTACTTCCAATCCTGCCAAGTTTTTATTTTTCTTCCTTGCTTGTCCACTTGTAGTGCAAAGTGGATTTGCCTTTAGTAAATGGACCCCAAAGTCCAAGATTCCTACTAATTTGGGGTGTACACAGCAAAATGCAATTTCCAAAATGGGAAACTATTTAGATTGATCTGTGTCCCCAAAAAAACATTACTTAGGTGTTTCCCTCACTTCCTGTTTGGCTGTGTGGCAGGAAGTGAATAAATTAAGTAGAAAGTGACAACATTTGTGAGGTGTCTTTACCCTATCAGAGGTGCAGGCATCCCCAAAACAAACAAGAAAATTGTTGATTTAACATTGGGTGGTGTTTGTGGGGGTCCCTAACACACATTCATACATATTAGCAACGCTGGATCCTGGTCTATTGGCATGGTTATATTTTCTTAAGCCTCTCAATAGAATGATCTGAAATTTGGGGTTAAACTGGAACTATAATCATCACTTTTATTTTTTTGATTTCTTTCATTTTGGATAGAGTTGGGGGGGGGTAGAAGCTCTGTCAGTTTATTTTGTATTATCCCTGTCCGTTTGGGGAGATTGGCCTTCACTTCCTGCCCCATAGCCAAACAGGAAGTGATCGAAAAACTAGGCAAATTAAGGGCCCCCCCAGGTCCCCCCCCCCACAGAACTTGTGTGTGTCCCCTGAAAATTCCTGGGTGGGTCCTAAAAAAACAGGGTGTGGCCTTGACAGGAAGGGTGGGTCATTTTTCTATTAGGGGATGCCAAAATTTGGTCAGGCCTAGGGCAGCACAAAACCTAAATATCCTACTGCATATTAGGGCTTATTTAGACAGGATCCAATTTACAGCCTGTTTTTAGATTGTGGGAGGAAACCCGCACAGGGAGAACATGCAAACTCCAGGCAGATAGTGTCACGGGCGGGATTTGAACCAGCAACCCTTTTGCTGCTAGGTGAACATGCTACACACTACACTACTGTGCTGAACAAACATGATCGCCATCAGGAATTATGGGGCCCCTTACACAGCTTCAGGCATGGGCCCCCTGGAGCAGAGAACAGGGGGGGGGGTGCTGCCGCCTGATATTGAGAAGGGGGGGGGGGGGGCTGCCGCAATTTGATAAGCGGGGGGTTTCTTTACAAAAAAAGACATATAGAAAAATATATATTAAAAAGGGTGGTAGCCATCCGGGGGCCCTGGGGACCACTGGGCCCTTTAATAAAAATAAACCTCTGGGCCCTTTAATAAAAATAAACCTCTGGGCCCTTTAATGAAAAATAAATTAAAATATCTATCTATATATATATATATATATATATATATATATATATATATAAAATAATAAAAAAGGGGGTTGCCTTGGGAGCTCTGGGCCCTTTAATAAAAAATAACTACCAAAAATCTAAAAAAAAAGAACATGGGGTGGGAGCTGCGGTGGCTCAACGTGAATGGCACTGCGCTGACAAGCCGTTCACTTCTGCAGCCAAGGGTTCGGATCCCGGTCTCGGCTACATGTGAATTGAGTTTGGTGGTCTCAGCCCGGCTCCCGGTGGGTGTGCTATGCAAGGTACGCCTGTGCTTAGTACGCCCACCCCCCCCCCCAAAAAAAAACACCACCCTTGCACGCACACGAACGCAATTTGACCATGAGGTCTCCTAAAATAAAGAGAGGCGAAGGACCTACAGGGCTGGGTGGGCTAGACTCCCTCATAGGGGGAGTCCCTCTGTCCCATCGGGCTCCCAAGTGTAGCAGGTGGGGTGAGTGGGAGGGCCCCCCTCACGCCCGCCATTGCCACCGGGGGCATGGAGAAGGATGGCGATTGCAAGTCCAGCTCCTCTCTCTCGACTTCACGCACAAAATACACTTTAAAAAAGAAATTAAAGAAAAAAAATAACCAAAAAATATATAAAAATATATATATATATTTTTTTTTTAAAGGGGGGGGGGGTTGTCATCTGGAGCCCTGGGGATCTCCGGGCCACTGGGGACCTCCAGACCCCTAAAACAAAACATTGGCCCTTTAATAACAAAAAATATGGGGGGTTGCCACCCGGGGCCCTGGGGGCCTCTGGGCCCCTGGGGACCTCCGGACTGCTAAAAAAAATTAAATTCCAAAAATTGGCCCTTTAATAAAAAATCCTACAAAAACCAACTAAAAAATATATATACAAAATAAAAAAAGAGGGGGGTTACCATCTGGGGCGCTGGGGGGCCTCCAGGCATCTGGGCACCTCCGGACCCCCGGGCCCCTTACAGGTGTACAGGGCCGCCATCAGGAATTTTGGGGCCCCTTACACAGCTTCAGGCATGGGCCCCCTGGAGCAGAGAACCGGGGGGGGGGGGGGTGCTGCCGCATGAAATTGAGAAGTGGGGGATGGGGTGCTGCCGCAAATTGAGAAGCGGGGGGGCCCTTTACAAAAAGGAGAAATAAAGAAAAATATATATAAAAAAGGGGGGTAGCCATCCGGGGCCCTGGGGACCATTTATAACATTTATATTAAAAAATAAAAAAACAAGGGGGTTGCCTTCCAGGGCCCTGGGGACCTCTGGGCCCTTTAATAAAAAAAAAAAATATATAAAAAAAATGTATAAAAAAAAAAAAAAAAACAATTAGAAAAAAAGGGGGTTTGACACATGGGGCCCTGGGGACCTCTGGGCCCTTTAATAATAATATATATATATATATATATATATATATATATATATATATATATATATATATATACACACACACATATATATATATATATATATATACACACACATATATATATATATATATATATATATATATATATATATATATATATATATATATATATATATATATATTATATAAAAAATATGAAAATAAAAGAAATAAAAAATTATCAAAAAAAAAATATTTATTTTAGAAAAAAAGGGGGGTTGTCATCTGGGGCCCTGCAGATCTCCAGGTCCCTGTGGACCTCCGGACCTCTAAAAAAATACAACAAAAAAAATTGGCCCTTTAATAAAAAATAAAAGAAAAATATATAAAAATAATATATATTTTTTTTTAAATATATATATTTTTTGATAAAAAAAAGGGCTTGCCATCTGGGGCCCTTAGTGGCCTCCGGGCCCCTGGGGACCTTCGGACCCATAAAAAAAAACAAAAAAAAAAAAATTTTCTTTTTTTTTTAGGGTGGTTCCCATCCGGGCCCCTGGGGACCCCCGGGCCCCTTACAGGTGTAATGCCTGTACCCCCCTAATGGCGGCCCTGGGTGTAATGTCAGCATGTGAAAAATGACATTCTGAAGGAAAAAAGCCATTTAAAACTGACTCGCGGCAATAATGAATTGTCAGCTCCCGGCAATTGCAGGAGAATTCATTCATTAAAAACACCAAAAAAAAAGCGTGGGGGTCCCCCCAAATTCAATAACCAGACCCTTTAGGTCTGGTATGGATATTAAGGGGAACCCCGCCATCAATTTAAAAAAAAAATGACGTGGGGTTCCCCCCAAATATCCATAACCAGACCCTTCAGGTCTGGTGTGGAATTTAAGGGGAACTCCACCCCAAATTAAAAAAAAAATGGCGTGGAGTCCCCCCTAAAATCCACACCAGACCCCTTATCCGAGCACGTTGACCTGGCCGGCCGCAGAAAAGAGGGGGGGACAGAGCGCGGCCCCCCCTCTCCTGAACCGCACCAGGCCACATGCCCTCAACATTGGGAGGGTGTTTTGGGGTGCCCCCCAAAACACCTTGTCCCCATGTTGATGAGGACAAGGGTCTCTTCCCCACAACCCTTGCCCGGTGGTTGTGGGGGTCTGCGGGCAGGAGGCTTATCGAAATCTGGAAGACCCCTTTAACAAAGGGGCCCCCCAGATCCCGGCCCCCCCCCTGTGTGAAATGGTAATGGGGTACCTTGTACCTCTATCATTTCACGCGAAAAAAAAATGTAAAGGGTTAAAAACGACAAGAGCCGGTTTTTGACAAGTCCTTTATTATCTTCTCTCTTCTTTCCTTCGGGTTTCTTCCTTCTTCTTCTTCTTCCTCTGCTTCTGTCTTGGGTCTTCTATTCCCGCATCTTGCCCGGCGTGTTCTTCCATCTTCTGCTCCTCCCGCTGTCCTTCTCGTCCGCATCTTCTTCTCCTTCTTCTTCTTCGCCGGAGGCGCCGCTTCCAATTGAAATCCCCGCTGTCTGCCGGACCACGCCCCCCTCTGACGCCACGGACAAGCTCTTAGGAGTGTGTTGCAAGTGCGTCAGAGGGGGGCGTGGTCACAAGTCAGAGGGCGGGCAATTCAATTTGAAGCTTGTGCGCGGCTTTTTCTTTGCCAGAGTCGCCCCTTCCAATTGAATTGCCCGCTTTCTGTAACATGTGACCACGCCCCCCTCTGACGCACAGGCACCACACGGGGACTTTCCTAAGAGCTTGTCCGTGGCGTCAGAGGGGGGCGTGGTCCGGCAGACAGCGGGGATTTCAATTGGAAGCGGCGGCTCCGGCAAAGAAGAACAAGAAGAAGATGCGGACGAGAAGGACAGCGGAAGGAGAAGAAGATGGAAGAACACGCCGGGCAAGATGTGGGAATAGAAGACCCAAGACAGAAGCAGAGGAAGAAGAAGAAGAAGGAGGAAGAACCCGAAGGAAAGACGATAATAAAGGACTTGTCAAAAACCGGCTCTTGTCGTTTTTTACACTTCACACTTTTTTTTTCTCGTGAAATGGTAGAGGTACAAGGTACCCCATTACCATTTCACACAGGGGGGGGGGCGGGATCTGGGGGGCCCCTTTGTTAAAGGGGTCTTCCAGATTTCGATAAGCTTCCTGCCCGCAGACCCCCACAACCACCGGGCAAGGGTTGTGGGGAAGAGACCCTTGTCCTCATCAACATGGGGACAAGGTGTTTTGGGGGGCACCCCAAAACACCCTCCCAATGTTGAGGGTATGTGGCCTGGTGCGGTTCAGGAGAGGGGGGGCCGCGCTCTGTCCCCCCCTCTTTTCTGCGGCCGGCCAGGTCAACGTGCTCGGATAAGGGGTCTGGTGTGGATTTTAGGGGGGACTCCACGCCATTTTTTTTTAATTTGGGGTGGAGTTCCCCTTAAATTTCAAACCAGACCTGAAGGGTCTGTTTATGGATATTTGGGGGGAACCCCACGTCATTTTTTTTTAAAATTGACGGCGGGGTTCCCCTTAATATTCATATCAGACCTGAAGGGCCTGTAATGGAATTTGGATAGAACCCCACGTCATTTGAATAATTATTTTAAAATTCGTACCATGGGGGGGGGGGGGGGAATGTCAGCAGGTGAAAAAGCGCACTTTTCCTGTGGTTAGAAATATGTCTTTGCACAAAATGACATTCTGAAAAAAAAAGCCGTTTAAAACTGACTCGCGGCTATAATGAATTGTCGGCTCCCGGCAATTGCAGGAGAATTCATTCTTAAAAAACCCGAACAAAAAAAGCGTGGGGTTCCCCCCAAATATCCATAACCAGACCCTTCAGGTCTGGTGTGGAATTTAAGGGGAACTCCACCCCAAATTAAAAAAAAAATGGCGTGGAGTCCCCCCTAAAATCCACACCAGACCCCTTATCCGAGCACATTGACCTGGCCGGCCGCAGAAAAGAGGGGGGGACAGAGCGCGCCCCCCCCCTCTCCTGAACCGAACCAGGCCACATGCCCTCAACATTGGGAGGGTGTTTTGGGGTGCCCCCCAAAACACCTTGTCCCCATGTTGATGAGGACAAGGGTCTCTTCCCCGCAACCCTTGCCCGGTGGTTGTGGGGGTCTGCGGGCAGGAGGCTTATCGAAATCTGGAAGACCCCTTTAACAAAGGGGCCCCCCAGATCCCGGCCCCCCCCTGTGTGAAATGGTAATGGGGTACACTGTACCTCTACCATTTCACGAGAAAAAAAAATGTAAAG
Source organism: Rana kukunoris (assembly GCA_029574335.1). Classification (NCBI taxonomy): domain Eukaryota; kingdom Metazoa; phylum Chordata; class Amphibia; order Anura; family Ranidae; genus Rana; species Rana kukunoris. Next base: position 54,289,124 of record CM056060.1, on the reverse strand, counting down.
GGTTAAAAACGACAAGAGACGGTTTTTGACAAGTCCTTTATTATCTTCTTTCTTCTTTCCTTCGGGTTTCTTCCTCCTTCTTCTTCTTCCTCTGCTTCTGTCTTGGGTCTTCTATTCCCGCATCTTGCCCGGCGTGTTCTTCCATCTTCTTCTCCTTCCGCTGTCCTTCTCGTCCGCATCTTCTTCTTGTTCTTCTTCGCCGGAGCCGCCGCTTCCAATTGAAATTCCCGCTGTCTGCCGGACCACGCCCCCCTCTGACGCCACGGACAAGCTCTAATGCCGCGTACACACAGTCGTTTTTTGCGATGAAAAAAAAACGACGTTTTTTAAAACGTCATTTAAATTGATCGTGTGTGGGCAAAACGTCGTTTTTTGTCTTAAAAAAAACAACCAAAAAAAAATTCCAACATGCTTGAATTTTTTGTGTCGTTTTTCAAAACGTCGTTTTTTGTTTCACAAAAAGTCACCGTGTGTAGCAAAAACGTTGTTCAAAACGACGTTTTTCAACCCGCGCATGCCCAGAAGCTAGTTATGAAGCGAGCTTCAATGGAAAAGAGTGGTGAACGTAACCTTGCTTTTTGTGAAAAAACGATGGTGTGTATGCAAATTTGTCTTTGAAAAGTGACGTTTCAAAAACGTCGTTTTTTACTTCACAGAAAACGTCGTTTTTTTTCATCGCAAAAAACGACCGTGTGTACGCGGCATTAGGAAAGTCCCCGTGTGGTGCCTGTGCGTCAGAGGGGGGCGTGGTCACATGTTCCAGAAAGCGGGCAATTCAATTGGAAGCGGCGACTCCGGCAAAGAAAAAGCCGCACACAAGCTTCAAATTGAATTGCCCGCCCTCTGACTTGTGATCACGCCCCCCTCTGACGCACTTGCAACACACTCCTAAGAGCTTGTCCATGGCGTCAGAGGGGGGCGTGGTCCGGCAGACAGCGGGGATTTCAATTGAAAGCGGCGCCTCCGGCGAAGAAGAAGAAAGAGAAGAAGATGCGGACGAGAAGGACAGCGGGAGGAGCAGAAGATGGAAGAACACGCCGGGCAAGATGCGGGAATAGAAGACCCAAGACAGAAGCAGAGGAAGAAGAAGAAGGAAGAAACCCGAAGGAAAGAAGAAAGAAGATAATAAAGGACTTGTCAAAAACCGGCTCTTGTCGTTTTTAACCCTTTACATTTTTTTTTCTCGTGAAATGGTAGAGGTACAAGGTACCCCATTACCATTACACACAGGGGGGGGGTCGGGATCTGGGGGGCCCCTTTGTTAAAGGGGTCTTCCAGATTTCGATAAGCCTCCTGCCCGCAGACCCCCACAACCACCGGGCAAGGGTTGTGGGGAAGAGACCCTTGTCCTCATCAACATGGGGACAAGGTGTTTTGGGGGGCACCCCAAAACACCCTCCCAATGTTGAGGGCATGTGGCCTGGTGCGGTTCAGGAGAGGGGGGGGCCGCGCTCTGTCCCCCCCTCTTTTCTGCGGCCGGCCAGGTCAACGTGCTCGGATAAGGGGTCTGGTGTGGATTTTAGGGGGGACTCCACGCCATTTTTTTTTAATTTGGGGTGGAGTTCCCCTTAAATTCCACACCAGACCTGAAGGGTCTGGTTATGGATATTTGGGGGGAACCCCACAACATTTTTTTTTTAAATTGACGGCGGGGTTCCCCTTAATATCCATACCAGACCTAAAGGGTCTGGTTATTGAATTTGGGGGGACCCCCACGCTTTTTTTTTTCGTTTTTTTAATGAATGAATTCTCCTGCAATTGCCGGGAGCCGACAATTCATTATAGCCGCGAGTCAGTTTTAAATGGCTTTTTTGCTTTGAAAAATTACATTTTGTGCAGAGACAGTTCTAACCACGGGAAACATGCGCTTTTTCACATGCTGACATTAGAGCCCCCCATGGTACGAAATTTAAAGAAAAATTACACTTTTATTATTGCACTTTTAGCATTATTAAAATCACTGCTCCCGAAAAAACGGCCGTTTAAAAAAAGAAAAAAAGCATTGGTACATGTCCCCTGGGGCAGGACTGAGGTCCCCAAACACTTTTTAGGACAAAACTTGCAGATTAGCCTTTAAAATTCACAATTAAGATTTCCCCCATAGACTTATACGGGGAGTTCGGCGGCGGCTTTACTTATCAATCACATCGCCCTGCTGCTGCGGCCGGTTCATGCGCCTAATTAGGGATTCATCCAGCGCACTAATTAAGGCATGTACCGGCGCAGCGCAGCTGCAATAGTAAATCAGCCCCAATAAGCAGGAAAAAATTCAACGAGTACACTGGGGATAGAGGATACAACATATCATAAAGAACACATATCATTAATCATTAGCGACATCTTGTGTCCTTTTTGTAAACTGCATCTGATATACAGTGATAGGCTAAGCTGTAGGTTTGTTGCATCTCCAACAATTGGAAGCTCAACAAATAACCACCAAAACCTTCTTTAAACCAGTAGAAAGAAACAGCTATAAACCGGTTGATAGTTGTCACTTTGATCCCTGGTTGATTAACATACCCAAAGGGCAAATGGTGAGGATCTGGAGGAACTGCTCAGATCCACAGAAATTTTTGGAACAAGCCGATGTGATAGGCACTAAATTTGTCAATAAAGGCTACAATGAAGACTTCATACGAGCACAGATTAAAAATGTGCTAGAAATACCAAGGGATACCCTCATACAGGATAAACAAAGAAACAAGAGACAGGATAATGTAGTACCTATTATTCTTAACTATAATATTCAGCACAAACAATTAAAATCCATTTTTAAAAAAACACTGGCCTATTTTACAGGCTGACAGGCAGCTACAAAGTATATTGCCTAGTCTACCGAGGGTAATTTACAGAAGAGCCCCCACCCTGAGTGATTTGGTGGCAAAAAATGTCCTAGATCCTCCTTCTAAAACGAATACACTTACCTTTTTCCAAGGAAAGTTTTTTTTTACCTGTAAGCAGTGTTTCGCCTGTAAAAAACTATTTTAATGGTCAAAAATGCTCTAAATTCACATCTAATGTTACTCAAAAAGAATATGAGATTAAAGATCTCATTACCTGCAGAATTGAAGGTGTGGTGTATGCCCTTCAGTGTGACTGTTTGCTACAGTATATTGGACATACAAAAAGACCTCTTTGGAAGCGCTTAATGGAACATGAATGGCCTAAATATAGATGCAAAGAAACTCAGTATTAAAAACGTCTGATCGTAGATCAGGTGATTAATGCTGAACCCAGCGCTCAAATGGAAAATTACTAAACGATATTACGCTTGCGCGAACATCTAATCATATATGGTGTAAAGCAGTTTAAGCAGCTATTATATATAAAAAAATCACATGTAAAGAAGCATGTCTATACTTACAATGATACTGGTGTACCAAAAATCATATAAACATTAACAGCGCTAGAAGGAGCTAAAAATAAGCTCAAACTAAATAAATATGTTACCATAACCTGCTAAATAAACAATTTCTGTAAGGAAGTGTGTGCACGTGAACGCACACCCACTAATGGCTCTCAAAAAGAAAGGTGTATATGTATTGTCCTTAATCAAAGCTCCTCATATGCTGATGCTATTACAAGGCTATGTATCAAGGAAAAACACAAATCACAACCAAGTCCAACAGTCAATCCTATCACAATAGGGAAAGGAACACACAAAAAAAAAAATATATGAATTTATATAAAAAAAGAATGTATTTTAATTTTATTTTTACATTTATTTTCATTTTTTTAAATTCTATTTCTATAAACATATTTCTTTTATTACCTGTCTTCTGACCTGTCAGCAGATGGCACAGTATAACAGCTCCTCAATAGAGATAGTCTGTTGTGCTGGCTCAGAGCTAAAGAAAAAACAGTATAGTCTATAGACACATGAAGGGACTCTGTATAAAGACCATTAAGAGATGAATATAGTAATGGTCACTACAGTGTCTTGTCTCCCAACTATAGAAGACTTATTAACACCAGAAGAATATATGGTTTTAAACATGCATTTGTATATTCTTATTTTTTAATTTTTTAGTTTTATATTTGTACACATTTTAATTGCATTAATTATGATTATATTTCAGACAGGAGGCGAGTATCTTGCATTAACTTTCTTTTATTAATGCTCATAGCAGAATTCCAGAATTCAATACTTTTAAAATGACAAAGAAAAAACTCTGTACTACAAATCCCAGAATCCTTAGGGTCAGTAAACCCCTCCCACATGAGACCCTATATATGTCCTGCTTGTGAGTGGAACTTCCTCTTTCTTTCTGCTCATAGCGATCAGATAAGTTTTCTGTGTTGTGTGGCGTTTTTTGTTTGTGTGCTCAGGGGACATTTTGTGTGTTTATTTGCGGTACCCGCGCAAGATTTGCGCGCCGTTTCTTTTGTTTTCCCTGTCCAGTGTCACACACCTCCCCTGTGTAATTTTTCCCTTCCCCTCCGACTCGTTGACGCGGCTTTTAATAGCGCCATCTTTCTTACCTCAGGGCGATTCGCGCCCTCGGCGAGGGAGGGGGCGTGCCGATCGTACGGCGCTCTCCCTCCGGCCACACCTCTCTTACTCCGGCCAATCGCGGCGCAGCCGGTGATGTCACAACGACGCGACTGAGCGCCGGATTTGATCACCGCCCTCCCCACCGCACACTCGACGGTTGTCTGGGAGGGAGACAGTACTTGCTGCTGCTGCTGCTGCTGTCGGTATTAGATAGACTTGCCTGGAGCATTGTAGTAGGTTGGATCACCCCTGTAGCAATCCCATCTATATATATATATATATATATATATATATATATATATATTCTCTTCTCAGGCAACCCTCACAAAATGGAGCACTGTATTAGGTGGTCTGTTTGTTGCCTGTTAGCAAACAAACGATTAATTGGAGCACAATGGCAGAAGGATCCTAACTAAAAATGGGGCAGAACCGGGGAACCCCCCGGAGACTCCGCAAATGCTCACAGCTGCCCAAATTCATAAGCTAATTAGCACTTCTATTCAAGCAGCCCTAGCTCCCACTTTATACAATCCCTTGCCTCAATATGAGGCGGTGAAAATGGGTAAAGTCTCGTGCAAGAGAAAACACTTATCTACCCATACCGACTCCCCGGCAGGGGAAGTAAAACTCATGCTTGAGGCAGGACCCTCCTCGGCCTGCCAACCCAGTCATCCAAACCGTGAACAACCCTTGACAAACAAGGAGATCCCTAATAAAAAAAATTATGCCCGCCGGGTTAAACCGGACTCGTTTAACGAGAAATCAGATGAGGATTCACCCGACAGATCTCTGATCCTTACATCAGATGATTCCGACGCGGAATTAGAGGATGCTGGGCATATGGTTCATGAGAACGGAACCAACTCAGACTTGCCGTCTGAGATTATATTAGACTCTCTAGGGGAGCCATTTTTTAACCCCGAGCATATTACTCATCCCAGGTCCGGGGACTGGGCCCCACTCCCGCAAGTGTCACAATACGTTGAGCACTGGGTCCGAAGGACCCTAGATAGAACAAACCGGAACAAACTGAGGGCAGAATGCCCCAGGCCTTTCGTTCCCCATAAGGTGGCTGTCACGCCAGAGATTGACCCGATAATTCTTAAGTACCTGACTAAAACGGGCAAATATGCAAAAAAGGGCATTGAGCGCTCTTTTAAGTCGATCCAGGATCGTGTCTTAGACCTTCTGGGACCCCTAACCAAGATTTTAAATTTGTCCGAACAGGCGGCCACCACTGACGAACCGGTGGATTTGCTACAGCTACGAGGCTGGGCTCAACGGGCCATATGCCTATTAGGCTCGGCCAACACGACATGCGCCATTGAACGGCGCAGGTCCATTCTGATGAAGCTCGATCCACAACTCTCCCACCTGGCGGAATCTGAGCCAGGTCCCTCTGCCGAGGGCCTCCTCTTCGGAGAGGACCTAATGAAAAACATAAATACGTTCGTGGGTCTGTTCAACAGCCTGGACAAAGCCCAATCTTCCCTGAAAAAGTCAGGTTCTGGTTCCCGGGTTTTTGCCAGGGCCGGCAGAGGTAGAGGCCGTTCTGCCGGCCGTGCCAACTATTATAGGGCCTATTCAAGGGTACCCACTCAGGCCTTCACACCTACGCAACAGCAGTACTCAGCTCCAATGGCAAAACCAGCCCCCCTTCTTCCCTCCTAGAGGACGCCCATGGAGGGGTCGAGGCAGCAGAGGCTTCCCAAGATCCCGACCTTCTATCGTTGAGTGTTTCACACCATATTCACATACCGGTCGGGGGCAGACTGAGACATTTTACCCATGCCTGGTACACGATTACGGCAGACGATTGGATTCTGTCATCACATAGATTTCTTGACACAACCGATCATGACGGTGACCCCGCATCCCATTCACTTCTCAGAACAGAGCGTACGTCTCATAGATATAGAGTTACGGGAACTCATCTCGAAGCATGCGGTCATAGAGGTAGACCCCCTATCACCGGGGCTTATAAACAACCTCTTCCTGGTACGGAAAAAAGATGGAGGCTTCCGTCCAGTGATAAATCTCAAAAACTTGAACCAGTACGTGGTATATCATCACTTCTAGATGGAAGGTATCCACATGTTAAGGGATCTTCTAATTCGGGGAGATTGGTTGGTAAAGATAGACCTAAAAGATGCCTATCTAACGATACCAATGCACCAATCCTCCCAGAAGTATCTGAGATTCCGATGGCAGGGCCATACGTGGCAGTTTACTTGCCTTCCCTTCGGCCTGTCATCGGCTCCTTGGTGCTTTACCAAAATAATGAAACCGGTAATCGCCATGTTGCGTCGCAGGGGAGTACGTCTGATAATCTATCTAGACGACCTCCTCATTCTGGCTCGCTCGAGATCCCAAGCCGAACTACACAAACATTGGGCGTTGTCACTCATGGAGGGCCTAGGTTTTCTCATCAACCACAAGAAATCCGTGCTCTCTCCAGCCCGAGAAATGGAGTTCTTGGGTTTTTCAGTGGACACCAGACAAGCGGTTTTACGCTTACCCCAACACAAAATGGCCTTGATCCGGAAGGAAATCAGAGCGGTTTTGCGCAAACGGCAAATATCACTCAGACTTCTGTCACGCATAGTCGGACTATTATCGGCATCCATTCAGGCTATTTTCCCTGCGCCTCTACACTACCGAGCCCTCCAACGACCTAAGAACCCTACACTTACGTCAGGGTCTTCGCTACTCGGACAAAATCAGTCTTTGTCCGGATTCAGAAGAGGAACTCCGATGGTGGCTTCATTACGCCCTAGAATGGAATGGCAAAACTATTTTCAGCCCTCGGCCAGACGTAATCTTGGAATCAGATGCGAGTCGCCTAGGCTGGGGAGCTCGTTGCGGCCCGCACTCCACCGGAGGGACGTGGTCCGTAGAAGAGTCTTCCCTCCATATCAACGCCTTGGAACTTCTGGCGGCACTTTTCGCCGTCAAGAGCTTTCTCTCACAGAAGTCCGACTGTTGAGCACTCTTACGCTTGGACAACGTAGCGGCAGTGCAGTATATCAATCGCTTAGGGGGCACGAAGTCCAAACGATTGGCGGACATTGCTTCCGACCTTTGGAACTTCTGTCTCTCACGCACCATTACCCCCGTAGCGGAATATATCCCGGGAGTGTCCAATTGGGTGGCTGATTGGAACTCCCGACACCTGTCCGATTCCAGCGACTGGACCTTGGACAGATCAGTGTTCCTGGCGATACACGACCTTTGGGGTCCATTGCATACAGACCTTTTCGCTTCCCGACTCAATCGTCAACTGCCGAATTTCTACAGTTGGAGACCGGATCCGGAAGCAGTAGCGGTAGACGCTTTTCTTCAATGGTGACCAGACGGCTTACATTACGCTTTCCCCCCCTTCTCAATGATCACCAGACTACTTCTTCACGTAACCAACCTGAGAACGACGGTGGTCTTGATCACTCCTTGGTGGCCAACCCAACCATGGTTCCCTCTGACCTTGGGGATGTCGATCGACTACCCCAGACTCCTTCCCCACTCGACTCACCTCCTGACCAATTCTACCAAGGGTCCACATCCTTTACTGCTGGACGGCAACCTACCCCTCCTCGCTTGGCTAGTCTCGGGGTGCCAGAACCTACTGAGCTTTCAGAATCAGCTAGAGACCTCCTCGCCTTGGCCTGGGCCCCTGGGACTAGATCGGCTTATCGATCTGCCTGGGGGTTGTGGGTTCGTTGGTGTGATCAACGACAAATTGATCCCATTCAGGCTCCTGTCCCCACGGTCGTAAACTACTTAGCGGAATCATACGTTTCGGGCAAAGCATATAGCTCCCTTAATGTCTACAGATCCGCTATCTCGGCATATCACTGCCCGGTCGATTCCCTTCCCGTAGGGAAACATCCTTTGGTATGTCGCCTCCTGCGCGGTGCAAGATTCAACCGGCCTCCTCGTCCCCGTTACTCCTCAACTTGGGACGTCTCCAAGGTCCTCAGATTGTTCTCTTCATGGGAGGACAACGACCTCCTTCCTTTAAAGCTGTTATCCTTAAAGATTACCACGCTCTTATGCCTAGTCTCTATAAAATGTATCTCAGATGTGAGAGCCCTGGATGTTTCCAGGCGACAATTCCCACCGGAAGGGGTGAGGTTCTCCGTGGTACGCAGGACCAAAACCCATTTGCACTCGGTTTTCTACCCATTTTTTCCGGCCCATCCACGTTTATGTGTCGTTCGATGCCTACAGGCATACGAAACTCACACGGCACCTTTACGCCCTTCAAACTTTTCACAGTTGCTAATCTCATACGTGCACCCACACCACCCAGTGACTTCTGCCACTTTGGCTAGGTGGGTACGTTCGGTCATGGAAATGGCGGGGGTCGACGTATCCCTATTCGGCGCACACTCGACCAGGGGGGCGATGGCCACTAAGGTGGTTTCCACAGGGGGCTCTCTATCAGACCTTCTATTGGCAGCTGACTGGTCATCTGAATCGACCTTTCGCGAGTTTTACTTCAGACCGGAGAACCACGTCTCTCTATCTGTTTTGACCTCCTGACCGCGGTATTCCGTTTGGTATATGTCTTATTCTGACTGACCTGGGAACTTGGACATGTATATATATATATTATATATGTATTATATGCATACATGTTTGTGGTACATGCTGGGTTTGTCGTTATATGATGTATGAATATTGCTTTAAACATGCAAGATATGAGCCTCCTGTCTGAAATATAATTGGAGATTTTCCTAGCTTGTGACGGAAAATATTAGTTATATGAAGACAGGAGGCGAGTATCTTCCCACCCGACCCACCCTATCATGCATATTCTTTGCCTTTTCAGGATATTGAAGCCTCACTCCTGGTCTTCGTTGATGTTTGACAAGTCACCTCCGGACCCCGTTGGGTCGAAGTTTCGTTATGCCTCCAGTTGGAACGTGTTCAGTTGAAGAATCGTAGGTTACAAGGCTCTAAGCCAAGGTTCGCAAGCCCGGACGGGTTCGTTCTACGGGGACCATGATCTCTGTACCTAGGAGTTCTTCCGACTACCTGCCGATGCAGAAGTTTTGACTTTGTTCCAGCAGTTGGAGTTATACTTGGTATTCGCATTCAGAAAGAGGAAGTTCCACTCACAAGCAGGACATATATAGGGTCTCATGTGGGAGGGGTTTACTGACCCTAAGGATTCTGGGATTTGTAGTACAGAGTGTTTTCTTTGTCATTTTAAAAGTATTGAATTCTGGAATTCTGCTATGAGCATTAATAAAAGAAAGTTAATGCAAGATACTCGCCTCCTGTCTTCATATAACTAATATTTTCCGTCACAAGCTAGGAAAATCTCCAATTATACAGCCGTATATAGGGATTGCATATAACGGTTTAATACCCAGATGCTTTAGGAATGACAACATTTATATACTTTCAGTATAAATATGATATGTTTTTGGCACAAGTTAATCTTTAAAGTTCAATAAGTACCTAGAAGATTGAGGATTTTAAAAGTAGATACTTGGTAAATATATCATATGTCATTGTATATCTTTTTAGAAATGTGTGAAATGTGTGTAGGAGTACAGGTATCTGGTTTACTAATATCTTGTAGTGAGCTTGGTAATTAAGTATCAGCTGGAGACGCAGAGCGAATAGCGTCGGATCAGCTGATTTGAATAAACATAGAGAGCGTTCGCTCACTTAGCTAGTAGCCAACGACGCGTAAAGGGCGGGCGGCTGTTTAGCACATTGCTATGTAAAGGGTTGAATCACGACACGTGGCTATGCCCTCTGAAGACGTGCATCCAATCACGAAATGTGTCAGGGCGTGGACACATGATCCAATCTTTTGAAGAAGGACAAGTATTCAAAAAAAGCAAGAATCTGAGTCTGTGCTTAGAGGCTGCTTGCATGTGTTTACATTGGTTTCCTAGGAGACGCTGAGCAAAAATACCTCCTCACACACAGCTGTGAGAGCTTTATATAGCTCCTCCCACACAGCTGTGAGGTGAATTGGCTCTGTTTTTTTGGCTCTGCGTAACTTCTGCATACTCTGCATATAGCAACCAGTCCATAGCAACCAATCCATAGCAACCAATCCATAGCAACCAATCCATAGCAACAGTCCATAGTAACCAGTCCATAGCAACCAGTCCATAGCAACCAGTCCATAGCAACCAGACCATAGCAACCAGACCATAGCAACCCTCCATATACTCTGCATATAGCAACCATCCATAGCAACCAGTCCATAGAAACCATCCATAGCAACCAGACCATAGAAACCAGACCATAGAAACCAGTCCATAGAAACCAGTCCATAGAAACCAGTCCATAGAAACCAGTCCATAGCAACCCCTCCATAGCCATCAGTCCACAGAAACCAGTCCATAGCAACCCTCCATAGCTACCAGTTTTGAAGGGGCAAATAGGATGGTGCAGTTTTGATGGGATCGTTTTTGATGGAGCAGTTTTTAATACGGCAATGGATCAAAATGGATCGACACACAATTGGATCACATTTACATCTCCAGGGGCACTGTCTCCAGTCAGGATTATTGGTGGAGGCAAGAACACGTCACACAATTTCCCCAGAAATTGTATCTTTTTTAGTTAAGTGGTCTTGCATAGCAAGATCAGTTATTGTTCTCTCACATATATATTATTATTATTATTGCCAAATTTGCCACCCTAACTCCTCCCACAGTTTTTACGCTACATAGACGAGTAATATATCAAAACGTGCGGATTGTTCCCGAGTATTACTTTGTGGAATGTTTTGCCGAATTGTTTGCGAAATATCGTTGTTTTTTGCGGCAAAATTTTCCCATAGGAATGAATGGTGAAGCTTACAGTGCAGGAAGAGAAAAAATGAAAAATCATTACATGATTTGTAAACTGCGACCACTCCCTCATTTTTAAGCCGACCTACACAAATCTTATATCAAAACGTTCAGCTATCCCTGCTTCCACTACACGTGTCCAGGGCTAAGCGATCGTCTTAAGCGTTTTCACAATATGACAATTTGTTTGCAACCTACGCCATCAATTGACCTCCATTGACTTCCATTGTAAACCTCAAATTTTTTTAGGGCAATTTGTAAACTGCGACTGTGCCTTCAATTTTTATATTTTAGAGACATACTATACATCAAATTGTAGGTCTGGGTCTTGTGATTCGTAAAATATAAAGATATTCGCTGTACGATTTTTTTTTTTAAAATACAATCATTTGAAGAAGGACAAGTTTTCAAAAAAGCCAGAATCTGAGTGTCTGCTTAGAGGCTGCTTGCATGTGTTTCCTAGGAAAATATCTCCTCACACACAGCTGTGAGGGCTTTCTCTAGCTCCTCCCACACAGCTGTGAGGTGATATGGCAACCAGTCCATAGAAACCATCCATAGCAACCAGACCATAGCAACCAGTCCATAGCAACCAGTCCATAGCAACCAGTTTTTGATGGGGCAAATAGGATGGTGCAGCTTTGATGGTGCAGTTTTGATGGGGTCGTTTTTGATGGAGCAGTTTTTGATGGGGCAATGGATCGACACACTGTTGGATCACATTTACATCTCCAGGGGCACCGTCACCAGTCAGGAGTATTGGTTAAGGCAAGAACACGTCACACAATTTCCCCAGAAATTGTATCTTTTCTAGTTATTATTCTTATTATAGCCAAATTTTGAACGGTATCTCCTCCCACAGTTTTTACACTACATAGACGAGTAATATATAGAAACGTGCGGATTGTTCCAGAATGGTGTGCTATTGTGGAACGTTTCGCCGAATCGTTCGCGAAATATCTTCATTTTTGCGTCACAATTTTCAAGCCGACCTACACAAATCTTATATCAAAACGTTCTGCTGTCCCTGCTGCCACTACACGTGTCCACAGCTAAGCGATCATCCTAAGCATTTTACAGTACGGCCATTTGTTTGCAACCCACGCCATCCATTGTCCTCCATTGACTTCCATTGTAATTAAAGTCTAGAAACCTAAAATTTTAATGGCAATTTGTAAACTGCCACTGTGCCTTTTTATATTTCAGAGACATACTCTACATCAAATTGTAGGTCTGGGTCTTCTGATTCACACAATATAAGGATATTCGCTGTATGATTTATAGTTTTTAAAATACAATCTTCTTAAGAAGGACAAGTATTAAAATAAGCCAGAATCTGAGTCTCTGCTTAGAGGCTGCTTGCATATGTTTACATTGGTTTCCTAGGAGACGCTGAGGAAAATACCTCCTCACGCACAGCTGTGAGAGCTTTGTATAGCTCCTCCCACACCGCTGAGGTGAATTGGCTCTGTTTTTTTGGCTCTGCGTAACTTCTGCATACTCTGCATTTAGGGACCATCCATAGCAACCAGTCCATAGAAAGCATCAATAGCAACCAGACCATAGCAACCAGTCCATAGAAACCAGTCCATAGCAACCACTCCATAGCAACCACTCCATAGCAACCACTCCATAGCAACCCTCCATAGCAACCCTCCATAGCAACCAGTCCACAGCAACCCTCCTGTCAGGTGAATATATTAGATCAGTACTGTGTGACTACACAGAGGAGACCAAACAATATAATTAGTGAAGTGAAAAGGTGTTTATTTACAAAAATAAGTGAGGACAACCAGTGCAACAGCAAACAGTATATATATAGTCAAAGGGAGATACCGTATTCATAAACCAAGCCAGGCCGAGGTCATACACGTGGGAAGTCAGCCGATAGGGGAAGGATGGGACGGGACAGAGCAGGGAACGAATGGATGAGCTACGGGGTAAGATCCAGGGAAGACAGGAATCAGGAAAGAGGGCGGAAGAGTCCAGGCAGGGATCAGGATCAAGGATCACAGAACAAGTTTAAGGCACAAAATCAGGATCAAAGACAGGGTCTGGATACAGGCTCAGGTTTGGGAGATATGACGATACCAGGGCGAGCTCTGCTTGAGCTCGCCGGGTATAAGTAGTACTGCTGATTGAGCTCAGGTTACAGCTGAGCGGAGAAAAGGCTGTGTGCTCCATACTGCCAGGAAGCCCCCGCTGGTGGAGGCCAGTACTGCAGCCCAAATAACAGGCAGTATCACCAGCAGGGGGGACCTTCCCTGACAGTACCCCCCCCCAAAGGAGCGGCTTCCGGACGCTTCAACCAGTCATTGCTGGGGAAAGCCCATGGTGTCAAGCCGGGCAGTGGATAAAGTTACATTAAGTGGGGGAAGCAGACAGGGGCAAATCGGGCTGGGCAGCAGACTCCAGGCCCTCAAGCTGGGCAGCAGGCATAGGCTCCGGGTCATCGAGCTGGGCAGCAGACGAAGGCTCCGGGTCATCGAGCTGGGCAGCAGACGAAGGCTCCGGGTCATCGAGCTGGGCAGCAGACGAAGGCTCCGGGTCATCGAGCTGGGCAGCAGACGAAGGCTCCGGGTCATCGAGCTGGGCAGCAGACGAAGGCTCCGGGTCATCGAGCTGGGCAGCAGACGAAGGCTCCGGGTCATCGAGCTGGGCAGCAGACGAGGGCTCCGGGTCATCGAGCTGGGAAGCAGACAAAGGGTTGGCAGAATAAGGTGGGTCGTCAGGCTGGCACAGGAACATCAGGCTGGCAGGTTGGCACAGGAACATCAGGCTGGCACAGGAACATCAGGCTGGCAGGCTGGCACAGGAACATCAGGCTGGCAGGCTGGCACAGGAACATCAGGCTGGCAGGCTGGCACAGGAACTTCAAGCTGGCAGACTGGCACAGGAACTTCAAGCTGGCAGGCTGGCACAGGAACATCAGGCTGGCACAGGAACATCAGGCTGGGAAGCTGGCACAGGCTGGTTGGCTGGCACAAGCTGGGCAGCTGGCAATGGAATAGGCTGAATAGATGGCACTGGAACAGATGGCACTGGGACAGGTTGAGCAGAGGGCACTGGGACAGGCTGGGTAACTGGCACGATAGTATGGGTTGGGAAGTACTTCCGTTTCTTTTTAGACTTAGTCACTGCAGGTTTGTTAACAGAAGGGGTGTAAGAAGGGGATGAATTTAAGTAGGAGGAAGGGTTGGAATATGGCAGAGACACAGGGATGGTAACTGAAGGAGGGTTTTGTGGAGTTGTTACAGGTGGATTAAAGGCAGGGTAGGTACAATTAGTAGAAACTGGGTAGTAATATTTGGTAGGATGCGGAATTATCTGGGCTGGAGTTGCCATTGGTGATGGACAGATGGATCCTTGGGAAGGCAGGTGGTTAATAGCAGGGCTGGAATGGACAGGTGGATTAAAGGCAGGGTAGGTACAATTAGTAGAAACTGGGTAGTAATATTTGGTAGGATGCGGAATTATCTGAGCTGGGGTTGCCATTGGTGATGGACAGATAGATCCCTGAGAAGGCAGGTGGTTAATAGCAGGGCTGGAACGGACTGGCTTTGCTGGAATCAGGGGATCTGACCATGCCTGCAGCACAAGTTGAACAAAAGCAGGTTCACACACACACACCTTGTCTAATCAGAGCCTGCACAAAACTAATACACTCAGATAACTTTTGCTGGGGACAAGAAAAATAATACTCATCAAAAGACGCCGGATCATCCTCTAATAACCACACCAGGGATTCAACTTGGTCATGACTGAAGGGGGGAGAGAAATCGTCCCTACCGACAGGAATAGATGACAGGGCTGGCTTTACACACAACCGAATTAATGGCTGAACATCATTAAAAGTCATGTAACCCTGATCCACACAGAAATTAGCTAATCGGATAGTTTCCATTAGCTGGTCACTAGTCCAAACCTCCAAAACCTGGTGACAAAACCCCCCATCCTCTTCAGCCAGCAGAGAATAATAAAGGATGTCATCGCAATTCATGTTTAGAGCAATGCACTACACCAGGATGGTTCCTTAATGCAGTCACGTCTGATCAAGAGTGGCCCTGGTATACTGTCAGGTGAAAATATTAGATCAGTACTGTGTGACTGCACAGAGGAGACCAAACAATATAATTAGTGAAGTGAAAAGGTGTTTATTTACAAAAATAAGTGAGGACAACCAGTGCAACAGCAAACAGTATATATATAGTCAAAGGGAGATACCGTATTCATAAACCAAGCCAGGCCGAGGTCATACACGTGGGAAGTCAGCCAATGGGTAAGGATGGGACGGGACAGAGCAGGGAGCGGATGGATGAGCTACGGGGTAAGATCCAGGGAAGACAGGAATCAGGAAAGAGGGCGGAAGAGTCCAGGCAGGGATCACGGAACAAGATTAAGGCACAAAATCAGGATCAAAGACAGGGTCTGGGAGATATGACGATACCAGGGCGAGCTCTGCTTGAGCTGGCTGGGTATAAGTAGTGCTGCTGATTGAGCTCAGGTTACAGCTGAGCGGAGAAAAGGCTGTGTGCTCCATACTGCCAGGAAGCCCCCCCGCTGGTGGAGGCCAGTACTGCAGCCCAAATAACAGGCAGTATCACCAGGGGGGACTTTCCCTGACACCTCCATAGCAAACAGTTTTTGATGGGGCAAATAGGATGGTGCAGTTTTGATGGGGTAGTTTTTGATGGAGCAGTTTTTGATGGGGCAATGGATCGAAATGGATCGACACACTGTTGGATCACATTTACATCTCCAGGGGCACTGTCTCCAGTCAGGAGTATTGGTGAAGGCAAGAACACTTCACACAATTTCCCCAGAAATGTTATCTTTTCTAGTAATATACGTTTTAAGTATGCCTGCAATGATATATGATGATCAGATCCCTCCGCTTGTCCCTTCAGTCATGACGGACATGCTCCTGGCTGTATAAATAGACCAGCTGGGTGTTTTGTCCTGCAGTTACCCATGACTAAGTCACGTGTCTAGTGACGTTACGCGTGGGGGAGGAACTTAGTGACGGGATCGACGGATGTTATCCGAATGAGGAGATCATCTATCTGAGCGACAGTACGAGTTGCTTTCTCATATCCGTGGATTTGTGAGTGTATATCTATACAGCTTAGTCTCTGTCTCCTACTTGGGCATACAGTATTGCACCATGGTTTTTGTTTTTTCTCCCCTCTGTTTCATATGAGCTGTGCTGGTGTGAAGAGTCTCCACGTGTGCCTGGGACAGCCATAAGAAGTGCAGAGGATTACTGTGAACCAGTTCTCCCTTCATAGGGGGTGTGCTGCACGATTGCTTCATAATCACTCGTATCGGGACTGATTGTATCCATTTTATTGATTATTGGCACGTTTTATTTTACTGGTTCTTATGTGTTATTTACCTGGCTACGCTTTACACATTCAGTTGAACACTGTTTATCACTTTGGTTAATATTAGCGCATATACCCATTTATCCACTTACTAATTGGTTTAGTTCACCGTTATATGCAGCAAGTATTATTTGATTATGTTTACAAAAGTTTATTAAAAGAATATAGGAGTACAGAGTCATTGCGTACAAAAACATAGTTCAAAAGTCAGAATATTGTAAGAAAACAGGTCAAGCATAGTAATATGAGTAAATACACGAATATGATATGTGAAAGTGAGGTAACAATAAATGGGTATACAAACTGTATACAGAAAGAAAAGGGTTAATAAAACATTTCTGTAAGGGGGAGGGAAAAAGGGATGGAGTGACATTATGCCTGTTGGGCAACATACCAGTAAGACCATTTAGTGTTATAGATATGCATAGTATCATTCAGAGTATGGTATATTCTTTCGGAAAGTTTGAGCATCTCCATTCTATCTAGGACTTGAGACCAGGGTAGATTGTCTGTTTTCCAATTCAAAGCTATCATCCACTGCAGGGATCTCCAAACTACGGCCCTCCAGCTGCTGTGGAACTACACTTCCCATGAGGCATTGTAAAACTCTGACATTAGTAGACATGGCTAGGCATGATGGGAATTGTAGTTCCTGAACACCTGGAGGGCCATAGTTTGGAGACTCCTGATCCACTGGATGGAGCTGCATAGGGAGTGGAATAGCCTTGAGCATGGGGCGGGGATATCAGGGACCTTGGTATAGAGGACGCATATTTGGGGTGAGATGGAGATCCTTTGACCTGAAGAACTCTCAAATCTGGAGACAGCTGTGTCCCAAATCCGCCCCAGCATAGAACAGCTCCAGAATGTGTGCAGTAGAGTGCCCTCAGCTTGGCAGCCTCTGAAACAGTTGGGGGAAATCGAGGGGTAAAAAACATTTAGCTTGGAGGGGGTGAGATACCACCTGGAAAAGATCTTTAAGGGGGTTTCTCTAAATGAGATAGCTCTATTGCATTTACGTAGATTTTCTGCCATGCAGTACCATGTTTCGGAAGGGACCTCACAACCCAATTCTCTTTCCCATTGTAACATTGGGTTAGATTTATCTTGAAAAGTTAAGTTGTTAATACAATGGTATAATCTGGAGATCATACCTCTGTCTCTGGATGTTGCTAGGCAGATCCTCTCAAAAGGTGTGTTCGTAGAGGGTGTGGATAGTGAGAAATATGTATCAAAGTAAGATTTGATCATGTGATAATGTTCTATTTCTGCATTGGGAAGATTATATTCTTTTTGTATTGAATCGAAGGATCTAAAGACCCATTTAGATTGTAGGGATCGTAGTGTGGTTAGGCCTTTGTCAATCCAGGGCGAGAATAATGATCTATTAGTATAAGCTAAAATAAACCTAGGGTTACCCAGGAAGGATGTCAGAGGGGAGACTGGGGAGGAAAGGGAGTGTGTGTCCTTAATTTTTAGCCATAGTTGGTATAAATGGGCCACTATGATGTTGTGTTTTAAAAGGTGGCGATAGAGGACGTAATTGGACCATGGAATACCTTGAAGGTGAAATGGTTGTACTGATGTAGATTCAAAGTTCTTCCATGGTATGTTTTGGGAGGAGGAGAACCACTGGGATAGTTGTGAGAGTCTCGCAGCAAGAAAATAGTGCCATAGGTTGGGAAGGCCCAGGCCACCTTTGGATTGTGGCCTATGCATCAGGGCATAGCTACATCTGGGTTTTTTGTTTGCCCATATAAATTTATTGATTATCCTCTGTAGGTGGTCCAGTTTAGATTTGGATACATTGATGGGAAGGGTGCGGAAGTAGTAAAGTAATTTAGGTATGATGTTCATTTTGATGGCGCATAATCTACCTAAAAAGGAAATGTGGTATGATGACCAAGTATCTAAGAGGGAGCTGATGTGAGCTATTAGGGGAGGGTAGTTAGATTTAAATAGGAGTTTATGTGAGGAGGTAATATTAACACCTAGATATTTAAAAGATAGGGGGCACCACACAAATGGAAAATTAGCCTGTAGAAGGAGTTGTAAGTTATGGTCGAGGTTTAAGGGGAGGGCAGAACATTTATTGGGGTTAACTTTGAGGCCTGAGATATCCTGGAAAGTGTTGAGTACGGTCAGAAGGACAGGAATGGACAGGAGGGGATCGGTGAGAAAGACGAGGGCGTCATCAGCGTATAAGCTGATCTTAAAGTTGTGTTGACCTTTAGTGTAACCCCTGATGTCTGGATTGGATCTTATGGCTTGAGCTAAGGGCTCAATAGCCAGGGCGAACAATAGTGGGGATAGAGGACATCCCTGCCTTTTTCCCGCGACCTAGTGGAAAAAATTCTGAATTACTGCCAGGAATTTTGAGGGGTATGGGGGGAGTGATAAAGCGCGTTAAAACCTTGGAGGAAATTACCCGAAATTCCATATTTGGGGAGAAGATAGTTCATATACGACCAACTAACACTGTCAAATGCCTTATGTATGTCTAGGCTTAAAAGACAGGCCTGTCTCGTGTGTAAGTTGGCGTCTTGAACAATGTTGGTGACTAACCTAATGTTGTCGCTTATTTGCCTGCCCGGAATAAAGCCAGTCTGGTCAGCCTGTATCAAAGGGGAGATAACATTCACAAGTCTATCTGCAACAAGAACTCTGCCGAAGATTTTTAGGTCATTGTTTAGTACTGAGATAGGGCGGTAATTTTGGGGGAGCGTATGGTCCTTATTGGGTTTGGGGATCAGTGAGAGGTTCGCTAACAACATTTCCTCTGGAAAATGGTTGCCTTCTAAAATATGGTTAAACAGAGTCTTTAGGGAAGGTGTCAAAAGAGGGGCAAATTTTTTGTAATAGGAGGATGTAAAGCCATCTGGGCCGGGGGCTGTGGAAGACTTCAGGTAAGTGATAATTCGGGATATCTCCTCATCTGAGCATGGTTTGTTTAGGAAATCTATTTGTTCTTGGTTTAGGGTAGGGAGTTGCAAAGCGTCTAGCCATGATCTAGAGGAAGCGTTGGGTTGATTAGGGGGAGGAGGCAAAAGCTCTTTGTAAAAGGAGGTGAAGGTCTTTAAGACTTCTTGTGGGTGTGTGGTTAGGTTTCCATTGTTATCTCTAAGTTTATAGACATGTGTGGGTTTAGTATCCTAATTTCCTGGCAAACATACTTGAGGAAGAATTACCGTGGAGAAGAAATTTGGCTTTGGAAAACCTAAGGGATTTCTCAGAGTTGGATGATAATATGAGGTCTAGGGCCCGACGTTTAGTTTGTATCTGAACAGTAACTTCGCGTGTGGGGGATTGTCTTAACTCGTGGTAAAGTTTATTTAATTCATTGGTAAGACTCTTGATTTCAGACAACCTCTCTTGGTTCTTAGTGGCTGCTAGATTAATGATATGACCACGAAGAACAGCCTTGTGGGCAATCCAGAGAGAGGTAGGGGGGGTTTCTGCATTGTTATTTTCCCGAAAATAATTTTCAACATGAGTGGAAATTGTGTTTATATTTGCTGGATCAGTTAAAAGGGAAACATTAAGACGCCAATTATAAGGGGAGGGGGAGAGGCCTACATATGAAGTGTCGAATGATGTGATGTCATGGTCTGACCAGGGGCATGGGTGTATATGTGCATGGGAGGAGTTGGCTAATAATATTGGGGTACAGAATATGTAGTCTAGTCTAGCGTAACAGTCATGTGGGTGGGAGTAATGAGTGTAGTCCTTGATGCCCGTGTTGTATCCATCAGCTGCAGTTTGTTTATGCAACGATTGACAGTCTTGGAGAAGGCTTTGGATGAAGTGGAGATTCTGCTCCGGTCAAGGGCCGGGTGAGCAGTCAAGTTAAAATCTCCACCGAGTACAATATGGGGGGAGTGGTATTTGTCCAGGGTGTCAAAAAAGTTTGAAAAGAAAGTGGACTGAGATTCATTTGGGGCGTATACAGAAGCAATAGTAATTGCGCGGTTGTTAATGGTCCCTTTAAGGATAATGAATCTACTGTCTGGGTCTTTGTAGACATTTTGAATATCGAATATTATAGAATTGCGGATGAAGACCGCAACACCTCTGGTTTTATTTGAGAAGGTAGTGTAATAATATTGATTATAAGATTTGTCAAAATATTTGGGGTGGTTTGGGGAAGCAAAATGAGTTTCCTGAAGCAGGATAATGTCTGCCCCTAGTCTTTTATAATGTTGGAACGCCTTTCTGCGTTTGTGAGGGGAGTTTAAGCCTTGTGTGTTGTGTGATATTATTTTAAGACCCATTAAAAGGAATATTGGGGAAGCACACCTGAATAATATACGTTACCACAAAGTACCCATCAGTTTTGGGGGAATGGAGGTACAGACTAAGCTTACGACCAACCACCAGAATAGTGATGATCGGCAGCGCAGTCTGGGGAACATAACAAAGAGGGGCACAAATAATACATTCGCTATAATTAAGACTTAGATCATAGGTAAGACAGGACCTGTGAAAATGCATATCTGACAAAATAGCATATAAACTGACTCTTAAGAAGTGAAAACAGCAAAATGTAGGCCAATAAGGCCAACAAAACCATTAAATTTGGAATGATAGATTGTAGAGAATCATAAGGGACAGGAAAATTCCTGTCGGTTAAACAAAAAAACAGTAAACCATGGGACACAAAGTCCCGTTCTTGCCACATGGGTAGGCTGCGCGCCACCATCCGGCGAATTTGCAGCCAAATCCATGCGCAAGAGTGGGGTCAATCTAGCTGCGGTGGATGCTCCAGGCATTTTGAGAAGATAAAACAACCTAGGGAAAAGGAGAGGAATAATGTAACGGAGAAAGGGACAAGGGATGGAACATAGAACTTGGGGGGGGTAAAACCACTCGAAAGCAACATATATGTGACCAGGTGTAAGACTGAAATCCTCAGAGTCACCACTCCACTCCACCCCACATCTGAATTCACCCCCCAGATCCTCCCACTTCAGGTACAAGGGAGGGCAGGGGGGGTATAGTGTGCTCAATGTAGAGCCGACATGGGAGGTGGGAGGTGGGAGCAGAGGCAATGATATAATGATGGAAGCAACAGTCATTAATGATGTGAAGAGATCAGTCCCTGGAAATGAGGAGCATCAAAAAGTGTGAGGACATACCAAATCCAGAATGTATGAGTTAAGCACTGGAAGTCCTTTCCAAGCAAAGAAAAGACTGTCATAATCTTGATTGTAGGTATACGGCGAGGGTCAAGACCAGGGGAGTCATCTTGAGGAGGGTGTACTTCATCTAAGAGGCTAGATGGTTAAGGAACAGCACCTGGTGTAGAGTATTAGTTAGTTATCTATAGTGAAGCAATCTGGAGGGCTTGCTTGGTATCTTGAATGAGCAAATTCAGTGAAGTAATTTGGGTTATTTTCAAGCTTGGATCGCCATCTAGTGGAGAAAAAAAAAAAAAAGTGATCCGGAAATAAACTGTGTAAAAAAGGAGAGAGCAGGAACTCAGAGATGCAGTGTAGAGCCTAGGAGTGTGGATTTTGAAAGGAATGAATCAATCTTCTCTGATCCCTCTGGTTGTGTCTGGTAGAGGGGGTAGACCAAATTGGGGAGGGTCTAGGTGTGTTGGGAGGGCGGATGTGGGGGTCTTGGGCTAGTAGACCCAGTTTAACCAGCAGTTCCTTCCCTTCAATAACATTATACACAGTGTATGTTGATCCGTTGTGAGGGATAGTGAGTTTAAAAGGAAATCCCCATCGATATTTAATTCTGGCAGCTTGCAACACACTGGTGACCTCCTTCATCCTTCGTCTCCTCTCAAGAGTGGCGGGAGATATATCTGGGTATATCTGTACTCTTTTGCCTTCCATAGTGAGGTTGGGGGTATTTCTAGATGCGCGCATGATGTCTTCTTTTATTAGGAAGTCCCTCATACACATGATAATGTCCCTGGGAGGGTTGTCAGGAGGGGGCTTGGGACGGAGTGCCCTGTGGATTCTATCACAGGTGAAGGCAGTTGGGGGTTTGTCTGGGAGGAGATTGTGGAAGAATTTTGCGACTGCAGGCATGAGGTCTGTAACCGTTTCAGGGACCCCGCGAAGTCTAATATTATGTCTGCGATTTCTGTTGTCGAGGTCCTCCACTTGTGCTTGCATAAAAGCAAAGTTGTCAGCTAAATTTTCATAGTCCTTTCTCAGGTCATTGTGAGCTAAGGAGAGCTCATCATGCTTAGTCTCTAGTAAATCTGTGCGGCTGCCTATACTGGCAATCTCCTGGGAGAGGGCTGCAGTGGAGCTGTGAATCTCCTTCTCAATCTTATCCACTAACTTATTAAAAATAGTGGTCAGACTGGCATCAAGATCAGCTTTAGATAGTGGGGATCCGTACTCACTGTTTTGCTGGCTTGTGTGAGAGAGCGGATGGACAGGGACAAAGTCCATGCAGGGATGAGACTCCACGCTTTGGCCGGCGCCATCTTGGGATCCCATGCTGTGTCTCTGCTCCATGTCAATGAGGAAGTTCGTTAGGCAGTGTGCTCCCCGGCATGCACAAAGTGTTCCCACAGGGGTGCTATGAAAAAACGCCGCTGACAGTGCGGTATAGCCCTGGGTGTTTAGCCTGGAAGGTCCGGGACCGACGGAGCTCGTCTCAGGCGAGTCTTCCCAGCATCGCGCCGCGCATGCGCCCCCGTATTATTTGATTATTGTTGTGGTTTTTATTTTTCTTTATTTTTACATTTAATAGCGCTGTATTTCACTTATCACATTTACTCACTGATTCATATCACTTTCATGCCATATGCATCACTCCGATTCGAGCCTAGTCGCCTCGGCGGCACAACCGTTCGCATTGGTCGTGTCCCAAACATCGATTCATAGCAGTTCTTACCATACCACTGTTGTGGAAAATTCTATAAATGTATGTTGTCAGATGTCCCCCCAGTGTCAGTTTTGTTGTAATGCGCTCAGGTGAGCGTATTCACGCATACAGACGTTGGTGGAAGGCCATTGGCGCAACACCTTTTCATGGACAACAATTTGCGAGCTCCTTTTAGGGATGTTCATTTATGCCTCAGCAAGGAACTGGCCACTTCTTGTCGACTGCATTAAATGACTCCGAGTGGACAGATCTGCGTACATGAAAACTGTAGCATAACTATACAGATTTTATGGGTATCTGATCCATGATTTCAGTATGGTTGGCAACAATGGCGGCAGTTTGGCTTGCAGATGGCTTTGTGCTGAGCCATGCTTTCTGAGTCTTTTGTTTTACATAGCATGGCTCAGCACCCAGCTGTTTTGCACACCTCACTGCTAGCATTATTTGAATTACATGTCTGTGATTGGTTTCTTTTGAAAGTATACAAACATGTCTGATTGGCTGTTTTGTGAAGCCACCACCTTCTTTTGTTACTCTTGTTGACACTATAAATAAATGTAGCTAGCTGCTGCTAAGGGCAGTGATGCCTGGTGAGCGATGGATGAGAGCAAGCTGTTGTAATGTCTCTTGATTGGTATGGCAGACTGAATGTATGGTGAGTGAACTTATTTTAGCTTAAACATGGCATTATTTCATTTAAGATGGGGGATGTGCTTAAGAGCACATGGCAAGATGGCGGTGTGCTTTGCACACCCCCAAATTGCCACAACACCCTACAATTCGTTATTCATATCATTTATATTGACCGATTCAGATCACAGTGGCAGCTACATGCATCGTGGTCCATTCCAAACCTAGTCGCACCGGCGGCACAGCGGTTTGCATCACGGTATCCTGCACTCCATTCGTAGCAGTTCCTATTATAAACCTACGATTCGTTACATATGTCATTCTACACATGTACATTTGTATACATCACAATTTTGTTCGAACCCAGTCGCACCGGCGGCACCACGAGTATCATACACACCAATTTGCAACAGTCCCTATCACAAATCTTCGATTTGTTACATATGCTACTTCGCAGTTCGTTCCTACATATACAATTTCTACTATCCTTTTTCTTTTCGCCTATCAGTAGGTGACCTTTTCTTGCAATCGCTGCAAGATACACATCTCATCATAACTCCTTGAAATCACTGCAAGATATACATCTCATCACATCTTCTTGCATTCGCTGCAAAAACGCATCATAGCATATATCCATTTTGCATCCTCTGCAAAACATGCATCTCAGTACAAACTCCTTGCAATTGCTACAAATGCATGTATCTTACCATTCACGCATTTGCAATCACTGCAAAACATGCATCTTGGTATTAACTTCTTGCAATCGCTGCAAAACACGCATCTCAGCGTTTAACCATTTTTGCAATCACTGCAAAACATGCATCCCAGTATATACTCCTTACAATCGCTGTAAAAACAAGCATCTCAGCATATACCCATTTGCAATCGCTGCAAACATGCATCTCACGTCTCAGCATAACTCCTTGCAATCGCTGCAAGTACACTCTGTGGTGCTCATACAGTCCACTTAATTTTTTAGTGGCACTTAATCGGTCACTTGTCTCCAGTGGCATTCATACGAGCCACTTATTGTTTTCGTCTGTCTTTTTTTCCTCAGGTCAGTAGAGTTCAGGTTCCATCCTGTACCAGGTTGGATGTTATTTCCTAGGTTGAAAAAAAAAATTGCATCTTCACCAGGTCGCATTCACGGGAGACACACCAAAAAATATAAATGAAAAAGAGTAAAGAAATCTTGTTGCACTCATGTCACCCCCTACTGCAGGTGTTCCCAGTCGAGTGAGTTTCGATCCTAACCAGGACCTCGCTACTAGAGCGTCAGTCAGGGCGTAGTTCATGGGCTTTTCTATCACATAATTCTGCAGCACCCTTTCACTATACAGTTACTTCACATACATGATTTGACGTGATCTCCAGGTGTTAGTTCTGTCCAATATGTCTATACATGACACTGGAAAAGAAAGTGTAGCGCTACACTTTCTTTTCTATTTTCCTTTTTGCTTAATTTTTTTTTTTTTTTAAAGTGTATTTTGTGCGTGAACTCGAGAGAGAGGAGCCGGACTGCAGGAGTTGGGAGTAGGCAGACCCTCCCCCCGGAGGCAATCGCCATCCTTCTCCATGCCCCTGGTGGCAATGGCGGGTGTGAAGGGGGGCCTCCCACTCACCCCGCCCTACCTGCTCCTCTTGGGAGCCCAACTGGGGCCCAACGGGACCCCAATGGGGCAGAGGGACTCCCCCTATGAGGGAGTGAGGGGGCCTAGCCAACCCAGCCAGCCCCGTAGGTCCTTCGCCTCTCTTTATTTTAAGAGACCGCATGGCCAAAGTGCATGTGTTTTTAAACCAATTTCGTGTGCGTGCAAGTGTGGTGGTTTTTGTGGGGGGGGGGGGGTGGGCGTACTAAGCACAGGCGTACCTTGCATAGCACACCCACCGGGAGCAGGGCTGTTTGCTTATTTTTTTAATTAGCCGTTTTAGCAGCTTTTTATATCACTGACAGCACAGGGTATCCACCCTTTATACATGACACTCTGTTTTCAAAGGGCGACCCTTCACCTCGCAGACATGACATGTAAAGGACCGATCCTCCGTGATAACCTACCCACAATGCATACACCTCCCCCCTTTTACATGCTCCGTATACCCCAATAACACAAGTGTACACGTTGTGGAGTAAAAATTGGCCTTGCAGCCTATTTATTTAAACAATTTAAAAATTTAACATAAATAACCGTTTTAACCACTTAAGGACCGAGGGTGTTTTTTCAGATTTCGTGTTTGAGACTAAAACATTTTTTTTTGCTAGAAAATTACTTAAAACCTGCAAACATTATATATTTTTTTTCTAACACCCTAGAGAATAAAATGGCAGTCATTGCAATACTTTTTGTTACACCGTATTTGCGCAGCGGTCTTACAAGCGCACTTTTTTTGAAAAAAATTCACTTTTTTGAATTGAAAAATAAGACAATAAATTTTGCCCAATTTTTTTACATATTGTGAAAGAGAATGTTACGCCGAGTAAAATGATACCCAACATGTCACGCTTAAAAATTGCATTTGCTTGTGGCATGGCGTCAAACTTTTACCCTTAAAAATCTCAATGGGGGACGTTTAAAAAATTCTATAGGTTGCATTTTTTGAGATACAGAGGAGGTCTATGGCTAATATTATTGCTCTCGCTCTAACGATCGCGGCGATACCTTACTTGTGTGATTTGAACACCGTTTTCATATGCGGGCGCTACTCGCGTATGCGTTCGCTTCTGCGCGCGAGCTCGTCGGGACGGGGCGCTTTAAAACATTTTTTTGGGGATTTCGGATTTATTTTTATTTATTTTATCATTTTTAACACTGAAATAAAAAAAAAATTATCACTTTTATTCCTATTAAAAGGAATGTAAACATCCATTGTAATAGAAAAAAGCATGACAGGTCCTCTAAATATGAGATCTGGGGTCAAAAAGACCTCAGATCTCATATTTAGGCTTAAATGAAAAAAAAAAGAAAAAAGAAAAAAAAGGTAAACAAAGAAATTGTCTCTTTAAGACGCTGGGCGGGACTGACGTTTTGACGTCACTTCCGCCCAGCAGAGCTATGGGGACGGGTGAGGGACATTGTTCCCTCACTCGCATCCCTGTACAGCAGACGAGCAGACCTCTCCCGCCACCGATAACGGCGATCTTGCGGCGAGACCACCACTCCCAAATTGGACACTGGGACAAACAATTTAACTTAGGCCTTAGGCAAGACACCCACTCAGAGACAGTACACCTGTCCGCAGTGACGTACCATTTTACCCATTCCTGGTTAACCCTCGTTAAAGGAGTTGTAAAGGAAAAATTATTTTTTTGCTGAAATGACTTTTTACAGGGTATAGAGACATAATAGTTAACTGATTCCTTTTAAAAACGATTAAAAATAAATAAAAATGAATCATTTAATGTACCTTTAGTTTCGTTTTTGCATCTAGTTTCGTTTTTGCATGTTATTTCCTGCCTCTGTGCTATACAGAGCATACAGAGCCATAGAGAAGTGATGGTTTGGAAAACAAAACTAGAAACTAGACACACAGTAATCACACCTCATTGAAGTTAGTGACCACAGAGAGAAAGCTCCCAGCACTGTGGTCATCAGGAAACAGACAACCAGGAAGTGTGAAGATCAGAGAAGAATTACAGCAACTTGAGAGCAAAAACGAACAATGAAGACATAAAAACAGCACTGCATTAAGGTAGAGGAAGCTTTTAAGAAAAAAAAAAAAAAATCCTTTACAAACCTTTTAACCCCTTCCATACAGGGCATTTTCACCCACTTCCTGCCCAAACAAATTTTTAGTTTTCAGCACTGTTGCACTTCGAATGACAATTGCGCGGTCATGCAACACTGTACCCAAATTAAATCGTTATGTTCCCCCCCCCACAAAAAAAACGGAAAATTGTATCATACTTACCAGTAATTTTCCTTTCCTGGTGCCTATCCATGGCAGCATACCTGTGATAGAGCTCTGCATCGACTCCTCCTTCAGGGCTAGTGAATAGCATAAATTAAAAAGGCATAGCCCCTCCCCCAACATTCTCCGTTATATAGAATACCGAGGGTGGGAGCGTATGCTGCCATGGATAGGCACCAGGAAAGGAAAATTACTGGTAAGTATGATACAATTTTCCGTTTTCCTGGTGCCTCCATGGCAGCATACCTGTGATAAATAACTAGCTGACATGGGTGGGATACTGCTTAACAATAAATGTTTAATTAGAAGAGGACATAGCAGCCTGAACTGCCCTTCTTCCGAACTCAACAGTCGTAAGAAGCTCCTGGATCAATATGGTAGTGTTTGAGGAACATATGGTGAGCAGCCCTAAGCACCGTCTCCAACAAACCATTAGTCCTTGCTGCTCAGAAAGCTGAGACTACCCTTGTAGAATGAGCATTCACTCAGGATGGAGGATATTCTTCATCCTGTAGGCCTTCTGGATTAACTTCACAACCCAAGCTGCCAGAGTTCTGATGGAAGCTTCTTTGCCCATGTATTTACTGAATGGTATAATAAAAAGTCCCTCAGGGGTCAATGGCTTCTAGGTAGGCCCTGAGCACTCTGGATACATCCAGCTCACGACGAGACTCTAAACCTGTGTCTGTAAATACTGGTAGTGCTCAGGGTTCCAACAGGTGGTTTGAAGTAGCGACCTTAGGTGTGAACCCTCGAAGAGGGCGAAGTTCCACCCTGTCGGGGAAAAAAGATGTGGCCGACACCTATCCCTAAGGAGTGAAGTTCCGAGATTCTTCTGCCAGATGTAATGGCTAGCAGGAAAGCCGTCTTCAGTGTCAGGTTCCATATTGCTACTTGTTCCACTGGAGCAAAGGGATAGTCAGATAGAACTCAAAGGACCAGGGACAGATCCCACTTAGGAAATGATCGTCTGACAGGAGGACAAATCTTCAATCCTCCTCTGAGGAAAGTGACTACCAAAGGATCCTCCGCCCATCTCTTATTTGTTGCGGCAGAGATTGCTGCTACCTGCACTTTGAGGGAGCTCAGACCAAGCCCCAGATCAAGTCCTGTCTGAAGGAAACCTAGAATATTGGACGTAGAGGGAAGGATTGGATCAAATCTATCTCTGGTAGCAAATGACAAGAACTTGTCCCAGATTTTTGAATTTATGGCATAAGTTGCAGGCTCTGGCTTTTAGAAGGGTTGTTAGGACTCCTGGAGAACACCCTACGGACTCGAACATTCGCCTCTCAACCTCTAGATTCGAAGATTCAACTTCTGAGGGTTTGGATGAACTAGACTGCCCTGCGACAGAAGTTGAGGGAAATGAGGATTCCTGATTGGAGAGCTCACACTGAGGCGCATGGCTAGAGGGAACCGGGGTTTCTTTGGCCAATACGGAAGTACTGCCACCACCTGGACTGACTCCCTGAGAAACCTCAGGAGGAATTTTAATATTAATGGCCTGGGAAGAAAGGCATGTGCCAAGGTGAACCTCCAGGAGCATGACAGGGCATCCATTGCCTCGGCTTGTGGATGCGGCATCCAAGAGAAGAATCTGTCTAGCTTGGCATTCTTCGGGAGACAAACAAGTCTACCTGAGGGGGATCCCAAATGCTGGCTATTTGTTTGAAGACGAGGGGGTGGAGAGCCCACTCGTCATCCAGGAAGTTTCTGGACAAGGTGTCTGCTTCTGTGTTCAACCTGCCTGGTAGATACATTGCTCTGGGGTCCAGGAGGTTCTTCTCTGCCCAGAGCGTGATCAGCGCCACGACCTGCTGCGAGTGCCTCCTTGCTTCTGCAGATAAGCGACAGCTGCCATGTCGTCTAGGAATAGAAGTATTTTCTGGCCTTTGATTTGGGATGCCAAAAAAGTTAGTGCTAAGAAGGCTGCTCTAATCTCCAAGATGTTGGATACCACTCCCTGGGTAGAACATGACCATCTACCCTCTATTCTGGTTTCCCCGCAATGCGCTTCCCAGCCCTGACCGCTTGCATCGGACATAAATGTGATCCAAAAATGGGGCCCCAGGTGATGAGGTTTGGAGAGGTTTTCTGGAACTGTCCACCAGTGAAGACTCCTGTGCATTACTCCCGTCAGCAGTATCGTCTGAGATAGACGTTTCTTCCACTGCGCCAAGAAACCTGTCAAGAACTACCTCAGGTGCCAATGGGACTAAGGAACCATGGGTATACAGAAGACATGTGCAAATGAGGCTCAGGCATTCTAAAGCCGTCAGATATGGGCTCCGGATGACCTTGATCATTCTCTGGGTGACAATCCTTGCCTCTGGCGGTGGTAATGACACTGTCCCCTCCTGAGTGTTGAACATTGCACCCAGGTAGATCACCTGTGTGGGTGCTAGTTGACTCTTTTTGGAATTTATTAGCCACCCTAGCTCTTTTTAGGGTCTGTAGAAGAATTTCCGGTGACATACCAACTGATCAGGATTGCTTGCTAGGAGAAAGATGTCGTCCAAGTAGTGGTGTATCCTCAAGCCCCTCTCCCGCAGGGGAACCAGAGCGGATATTAGTATCTTGGTGAATACCCTGGGAGAAGTGCACAGACCAAAAAGGTAGGGCTTGAAACTGTATGTGGGTCCATGCCACTGCAAATCTCAGATATTTTTGAATTGCAGGTAGAATTAGAGCGTGTAGGTAGGCATCCTGCTGATTGACTGAAATCATCCAATCTGATGGCTGGACTGCCTGAATAATCGTCTGCAGGGACTCCATTCCAAAGCTTTTGGGGGCATATATACGGGCTGAGTCTCTGAAGGTCTGTCATATGTCCTCTTTGGGACCAGAAAGGGTGGAGTAGAATCCTGCGAAGTGCCCTGCCAAGGGAACCAGAACAGCCGCCCCCTGAAGCTGGAGTGACGTTAGGAAGTTTTACGGAGCTTGAGCCTTCGGCAGAGAGGAAAATCTGTTCCTTTGAAAGAATACCGAGGTGGGGGTTGGGGGATGAGAGAAATTCCAGGAGGTGCCCTAATTGAATTGTTGACAGAACCCAGGGGTCCTGACTAGTGTTGCTCACGAATATTCGTATTGCGAATATTCGGCTTGAATATGGCATATTCGAGTATTCGCGATATATTCCGAATTTCGCGGTGAATATTCGCTATTTCGAATATTCGTATTTTTTCAATTTTTTTTTAGAACAGATCACATCCTAGAGATCCCCATCGACGTCTAAAAGCATTGCTGGTATGATTAGAGACCTTGGGCCGAGTAGCTGCAGCGATCATTTTATATTGCCGAAAAATCGCAATGCGATTATTCAGCAATAGAGATATCGCGTGATTATTTGAGAAATTCGCAATATTGTTTTTAGCTAAAATAACACATATATTCGATTTCAGAGTGTTACTGTCGAAATTCCGCAATCAATTTCTCATTCGCATTTTTGCGAAATTACGATAAAATATCAAGAATATTCTGAGCCAGAGTGCTCCTTCCGCATTTGCCGAATATTCGCAATTATTTTGTATTGTAATATATCACGAATATTCTGAGCCAAACAGAGTGCTCCTTCCGCATTTGCCGAATATTCGCAATTATTTTGTATTGTAATATATCACGAATATTCTGAGCCAGAGTGCTCCTTCCGCATTTGCCGAATATTCGCAATTATTTTGTATTGTAATATATCACGAATATTCTGAGCCAATCAGAGTGCTCCTTCCGCATTTCTCGAAATTTCATTCGCATTCGCAATTCGCATTCGCAATAGCGAAATTTCGCAATCATTTCATTTCCAAAAAATATCGCGAATATTCGCATTTAACGAATATATCTCGAATATTCGACTATATATTCGAGATATATTGCGAAATCGAATATGGCATATTCTGCTCAACACTAGTCCTGACAGTATGTGGCCTAGACTGGGATGAAGAAGCTTAGCCTGGCTTGTGCCGGGAGTGCCTGGGCTACTCTGGCGTCAAAGACTGCTTCTGCTCCTGTGGAGCGGGAAAGGTCCTTCATCCTCCTGTTCAAAAAAGAATGTCTGAGTACCTTTCCAAAGTCTTTGTTGTCTCTGGGCTGTCTTGACTGCCCAAAAAAATCCCTTTGAATTTGTCTGGCGGAACCTAGAGGAACCGCCTTCTGTCCTTGGGAAGCATACCGGACTTCCCTCCTGACAGCCTGGAGATAGCTTTATCCGTTTTGTCTCTGAATAGTGCTTTCCCATTAAATGGGATTTTGCACCAATTTTGTTTGTTTGTTCAGCCGTCCAATCTTTCAGCCAGAAGGCCCTTTTCACCATTACTGAATGCAACATGTATCTTGCAGAGCACCTGATCATATCAATGGCCGCTACCCTGACAGAGTCTGCCGACAATCTAAGCTCTTCCAAGGCTTTAATTATATCCTCCTTGGGGACATCCTGACGCAAAGCCTTCTCAATATTATCTGTCCAAGATCTTATGGCATTTGATACCGATGTGAGGGCGATAGCTGGCTTACACGCTGCTCCCGGGGCTAAGTAGCTCCAGGTCGGTTCGCCTGTCTCAAGGGTCTTTGAAGGAAGCGGAATCCTCCATGGGTAAAGTTTTTTTTTTTTTCGAGTCGCACCACCGATGCATCTACCACTGGCATGGAGTTTAGCGACTGCCTTCCCAACTTTGTTAAGGGGTATAGTTTATTGAACCGGCCCCATGAAAGTCTTTTTGACCATTCATTCTGAATGACCTGACAAATGTGGTCACCCTAATCTCGCCCATCAACGAGAAGAGAACCTGCTTCCTTTTAAAGAATGGGAAGCAACTCGTAGACTCTTGGGGAGGCTCTTCTGCATCTTTTCTGGTGATTGCAGTTTGACTGCCTGGATGAACGGCTTTACCAAGGAGAGACTGAAGCCAGAAAGTTCTGACTGTCCTCTGAGGAATTTTCAGGTGATTAATCGCTAGCTGGTCAGCCTGACAGTGGCAGAGGCAACGGCGGATCCAGGGGGGGGGGGGGGCAACGGGGCAATTGCCCCCCCCCGAGGCAATCATGTCACATTGGCTTTTTTTTCAGGGGTCCGGAGGTCCCCAGGGGCCCGGAGGCCACCAGGGCCCCAGATGGCAAACCCCTCTTTTTTTATTTATTTTTTTATAAAAAAAATATTTTTTTAACATATTTTTCTTTTATTTTTTTTCTTTTATTTTTTTTAGAAGTCCGGAGGTCCCCAGGGTCCCGGAGGCTGCCAGGGCCCCGTATGGCAACCCCCCTTTTTTTATTTAAATAAAAAAAATATTTTTTTAACATATTTTTCTTTTATTTTTTATTAAAAGGGCCAATTGGCTTTAAATTTTTTTTTTTTTTTTTTTTAGGGGTCTGGGAGGTCCCCAGGGGCCCGGAGATCCCCAGGGCCCCAGATGACCACCCCCCTTTTTTATTAAATCTGTATATATACAATTATTATTATTATTATTATTATTATTGTTAGTATTATTATTAAAGGGCTCAGAGGTCCCCAGGGCCCCATGTGTCAAACCCCCTTTTTTTAATAAATGTTTTTTTTTATTTTTTTTATATATTGTTTTATTTATTTTTTATAACTTTTTTTTGTAATCATTTTTTTTAAACTGCTTTGCGGTGCCTGCAGCTGCTTCTGCCGAGTCTGTCACTCTCTCTCTCTCTCATCACCAGGGCTGGTAGGCTGCCTGTCCTGAGGCTGCTTTGAGCTGTTGCTGACTGCAGCACTCCCCTCTCTCCTGCTGACATCGGGCATCTCTGGCTGTGTGTGAGCTGGATCTGTGTTCGGCTGTGCTGCCTGTGCTAGACCTGCTTGTGTGATAGTAGATGGGGATGGAACACTGATTGAACCAGTGTCAGGGATTCTAAATAGACCAGTACTGTGTGCCTACACAGAGGAGACCAACACTGTATGCAGTGAAATAAAAAGGTGTTTATTTACAAGGTGAACAAAACAGGTGAAGACAAACAGTGCACAAATAACAACAAAGCATATATAAGTGAAGGGGAAATGCCGTAATCATAAACCACAAGCCAAGCCAAGGTCATATACGAGGAGATCACAGAAGAAGCTGCAGACAGGGAATGGGCAGGAAGGGAATGTCCAGGAGAGGGATCAGGTCAAGTCGGATCAGATCAGAAGTCAAGAAAGGGGACAGCAGGCTCAGGATCAGATATCAGATCTCAGGATCAGGTTAGTAGACAGATACCAGGGCGAGGAGTGATTACACACACCGGGTATTATAGAGGCGTGCTGATTGCATTCAGGTCACACCTGAACGCAGGAAGGGCTGTGTGCTCCATACTGCCAAGACCTTTCCTGACAATCAGTGTTTTGTCTATCACACAAGCCTGTCTAGGGGGGACCTTGCTAGAGCACACTGGCCTACCGAACACAGACCTTCAGCTCCTGTTTGTTCCATGACACACGTCGGGAGAGGAGATGCCTGCTGTGTGTGATCGAGGCAATGCCATGGTGAGTGCCGTGCACAGTGTGGCTGCATTGATAGACAAAAGCGGGGTTGCATTGATAGACAAAAGTGGGACTGCATTGATAGACAAAAGTGGGAATGCATTGATATACAAAAGTGGGGATGCATTGCATTGCAAAAGTGGGGATGCATTGATATGCAAAAGTGGGGTTGCATTGATATACAAAAGTAGGACTGCATTGATATACAAAAGTGGGACTGCATTGATAGACAAAAGTGGGAATGCATTGATATACAAAAGTGGGGATGCATTGTATTGCAAAAGTGGGGATGCATTGATATGCAAAAGTGGGATTGCATTGATATACACAAGTGGGACTGCATTGATATACAAAGGTGGGGCTGCGTTCATATACACAGTGAGGCTGCAATGATCTCTTGTACCATGTCTTCAGTCTCTGACCATCCCTTGTACCACATCTGCAGTCTCTGACCATCTCTTGTACCACGTCTGCAGTCTCTGACCATCCCTTGTACCACGTCTGCAGTCTCTGACCATCTCCTGTACCACGTCTGCAGTCTCTGACCATCTCCTGTACCACGTCTGCAGTCTCTGACCATCTCTTGTACCACGTCTGCAGTCTCTGACCATCCCTTGTACCACGTCTGCAGTTTTCCTGACCATCTCTTGTACCACATCTGCAGTTTTCCTGACCATCTCTTGTACCACGTCTGCAGTCTCTGACCATCTCCTTGTACCACGTCTGCAGTCTCTGACCATCTCCTTGTACAACGTCTGTAGTCTCTGACCATCTCCTTGTACCACGTCTGCAGTCTCTGACCATCTCCTTGTACCACGTCTGCAGTCTCTGACCATCTCCTTGTACCACGTCTGCAGTCTCTGACCATCTCCTTGTACCACGTCTGCAGTCTCTGACCATCTCCTTGTACCACGTCTGCAGTCTCTGACCATCTCTTGTACCACGTCTGCAGTCTCTGACCATCTCCTTGTACCACGTCTGTAGTCTCTGACCATCTCCTTGTACCACGTCTGCAGTCTCTCACCATCTCCTGTACCACGTCTGCAGTCTCTGACCATCCCTTGTACCACGTCTGCAGTCTCTGACCATGTCTTGTACCACGTCTGCAGTCTCTGACCATCCCTTGTACCACGTCTGCAGTCTCTGACCATGTCTTGTACCACGTCTGCAGTTTCTGACCATGTCTTGTACCACGTCTGCAGTCTCTGACCATCTCTTGTACCATGTCTGCAGTTTCTGACCATCTCTTGTACCATGTCTGCAGTCTCTGACCATCTCTTGTACCATGTCTGCAGTCTCTGACCATCTCTTGTACCATGTCTGTAGTCTCTGACCATCTCTTGTACCATGTCTGCAGTCTCTGACTATCTCCTTGTACCACGTCTGCAGTCTCTGACTATCTCCTTGTACCACGTCTGCAGTCTCTGACCATCTCCTGTACCACATCTGCAGTCTCTGACCATCTCCTTGTACCACGTCTGCAGTCTCTGACCATCTCCTCTACCACGTCTGCAGTCTCTGACCATCCCTTGTACCATGCCTGCAGTCTCTGACAATCCCTTGTACCACGTCTGCAGTCTCTCACCATCTCCTGTACCATGTCTGCAGTCTCTCACCATCTCTTGTACCACGTCTGCAGTCTCTGACCATCTCTTGTACCATATCTGCAGTCTCTGACCATCTCTTGTACCATGTCTGCAGTCTCTGACCATCTCTTATACCATGTCTGCAGTCTCTGACCATCTCCTTGTACCACGTCTGCAGTCTCTGACCATCTCCTGTACCACGCCTGCAGTCCCTGACAATCGTCTACAAACCATGGGATAGATTTATGGCATTCATATTTAAATATTTTTTACTAGTAATGGCGGGGATCATTGATTTTTTAGCAGTACTGCAACATTGCAGCGGACACATCGGACACCTAATTGAGTTCTGTAAGCAACACCTTATTTTCTGGCAGTGCCCCTCCCGAGACTAGACTCTGGATCCGCCCTTGGGCAGAGGTGTACCGACTGAAGGACCAGGGAGATTAGGTTCTGTATTCTGAACCTGGGATATCTGCTGAACTGGTTGAGTGGGGACCAAAGTCACAAGCTCAGAGAAGGAGACCTTCATTGTTCACTTGAGCAGATCCACAGCGTGCTGATTTTCTAGCTCACGGTTGGACGCATAGTCCATAAAACAATTCTTACAGACCACTCTGTCTGGTAGTGGTGTGGCACCGCCTGTCCAGCATTTCTTCTTTGTATAGGTCCTAGGAGAGGGGGAAGGATCTTGTCCTCTGGATATTGACCTCTCTGATCTATGACGTAAAGAATGGGACCTGGGACCTGGGACCAGTGGCGTGAAGTGCGGTCTGAGATGTCATCATCACAGTGTCTTGAAGATTTTCTGGACCTCTTGGAGTGGGCAGGGCCACAATGTAATGAACTCACATTAGACCAGTGAGCGCACTTTTTCTTTTTTTCAATACTCACATATAGTTGGTCCCATACCCAATAAGAGTGTGAGGTTCTTTGTTGCAAGATAAATGACTAATTAGGCAGAAGGATCAGCTGCGGAAATTTAGTAAGAAAGGGGGAAAAAAAAAGAACTATGGAGCTTTTGTCACTTTTTTTTTTTTAAATCACCATTTTTTTGAGAATAAAAATAAAAAGGTACCTACCACAGAGCAGTGTCAGTGAAACCTAGCAGGGCACAGCTGAGGAGACTCTTGCAGCTAACCCTGAATCTGAACTTAATTAGGCTCAGGTGGATGGGCTGATCCCATAACCACCATTGTGAATTGATTCTGGAAGAAAGGGCAAATCTGGCCCTTTTTCCAGAATCCAAGATGGCCACAGTGATGTCAAGTGATATACAAAACAAAAAGCTGTAGCCCACTGCTAATTTCAGGGGAAACAAACAACAACTGCAAGCCTGTCAGGATAAAAAGTCACCTGCCCCATCAAACTGACCGGACTTAAAGGGAGCATCACAAAAAAGACAACAAGCACATTTTTTTTTAAAAGGAGACAGGCAAGTTAAAGGAAGGAAGGAAGGAAGGAAGGGGAGAGACAAAAAACAATATATGCCTAAAAATAAAATGGAAACCACCAGCCTGGAAAGATGTGAGCTGATCCTTTTGCGACTCCACTGCATTTATCATGGATGTGATAGCAGACTTCGTTCCATAAAGGAAACACTGCGAGATGACCCCACCAGATCCACAGAGGGCTTCTTAGCGCTTTGAGCGGCCCAAGACGAGGAATTCGCACGGGAAAGGCTAAACCCGGCGGATGCTGCCGACTGCAGAGGTATGGACATACTGCTACTCTTCGCCAGCACAAGAAGGTATGAGGGAAAAAAAGAGAATGTTGGGGGAGGGGCTATGCCTTTTTAATTTATGCTATTCACTAGCCCTGAAGGAGGAGTCGAGGCGGAGCTCTATCACAGGTATGCTGCCATTGAGGCACCAGGAAAGTGCTTTCGTTTGGTGATATTTGATCATCTCTTGCGCTGTAAACAAAAGAAGAGCGACAATTTAAAAAAAAAACACTATATTCATTACTTTTTTATTGAATAAATATCACATTTTTTTTAAAAAAAACATTTTTTTTCCATCAGTTTAGGCCGATACGTATTAAAACGTATAAAAATAATCGTATATTGATTGGTTTGCGCAAAAGTTATAGCATCTACAAAATAGGTGATAGATTTATGGCATATTTATTTTATACATTTTTTTACTAGTAATGGCGGTTGATCTGCACGCGTGCCGGGTCACAAGCGGTGCCACGGCCACGCGCGCCCTAGATCGCCGGGAACAAAGGACATCATATGAGGTCCACCCAGATCGAGGGAGGGTTCCTCCCGAAAGGTACCCGAAAACCCAATACCACCTATGGGTACAACCTTTTTACTAACCAACTTCCAGCCTTTCCTGCTCTTCCAGAGACCCAACACCATCACAGCTTGCGAGGGTAAAGCTTTACCCTTGCGCGCACCTCCAAACCCTCAGGGCCCTCTGGACTCCTTCCTGCAATCCCAGGGCCCACAAATGAATGCCCACAACATTGAGGTGAACCCTATCCCTCTTGAGATACCGCCAGGTATCCACCTCTAGCTCCCTGTGCCGCACCACCAATCCACCATTGGGGATAATGAACATTCCCACCTCCTTATTAACCTTGACCCGGGCCTTATTTACCTCCTCCACTGACCAAGCCCACCGCCAGGCTGTCCTGCCCACCATGTCAGACCAAATAATTAGCATGCCCGGGAAAGAGGAGCATAACCTCAAGAAATCATATTTCACATTCCGTATGAATTCGTGCATAGGGGCCCCTCAGGTTTTGCCCCTTTAAGGAATAAGACAGACAATAATCATTTTTTCAGGAGAGGGACTAAGCTCAAAGGGAAAAACTAGACGCCCTTATTTTAATAGGAATTTTCCATGTTCAGATTATTATCATATATGAATATTTCTACCTTTAGTGTCTGGTAAATATTCCTCATGTCCTATTTTATGGAGATTGAGTAACAATTAGGGTTGAGCGAACCCGAACTGTAAAGTTCAGATTCGTACCGGACTTTTTTTTTTTTACCCGGACCCCAACCCGAACAATTTGCTGTAAGTTTGGGTTCGGGGTTTGAGTATGTAACGGCGCGCTGCAGGGCAGTCAATCTGCATTTGTTTTACTTGTGTGACCTAGAAGCTATCACAGCCATGCCTACTAATGGCATGGCTGTGATTGGCCAGTGCAGCATGTGACCGAGCATGTGACCCAGCCTCTATATAAGCTAGAGGCACACAGCACAGCTCATCACTCTGCTTTAGCTAGGGTAGGGAAAGTCTTCTGCTGCTCTAAGGGACAGATTTAGATAGGATTGTGCTGCTTCAGAAATCGAATTACAATACTAACGATCTACATAACATTAGCTACTGTAGGGAAAGGTTCCTGATGTTCTATAGGAAGAGAATTAGATAGGAGTCTGTCCTACTTCACAAATCAAATTGCAGCTGCACTGTATATTTTCCTGTCAGATACTCTGCATTAGAACATTTAGGGTGAAGGTTCCTGATTGTGCTTATAGGCAGAGAAATATATAGGAGTCAGTCCTACTTCACAAACCTAATTGCAGCTGCACTGCATATGTTGCTGTCAGATACTCTGCATATTGCACCATCATTGCATATATTCCTGTCAGATACTCTGCATATTGCACCAGCATTGCATATGTTCCTGTGACATACTCTGCATTAGCTACTGTAGGGAAAGGTTCCTGATTGTGCTTATAGGGAGAGAAATAGTTAGGAGTCAGTCCTACTTCACAAATCTAATTGCACCAGAATAGTGTCATTGTGTCAGAATAGATCATTGGTATCATTGGCAGGAATAGTGTCCCATCATTTGTGTCAGTGGGAGAAATAGTACCCCATCATTGGTATCAGTGGGAGGAATAGTGTCCCATCATTGGTATCAGTGGGAGGAATAGTGTCCCGTCATTTGTGTCAGTGGGAGAAAGAGTGCCCCATCATTGGTATCATTGGGAGGAATAGTGTCCCATCATTTGTGTCAGTGGGAGAAATAGTGCCCCATCATTGGTATCATTGGGAGGAATAATGTCCCATTATTTGTGTCAGTGGGAGAAATGGTGCCGCATCATTGGTATCAGTGGGAGGAATAGACTCCCATCATTGGTATCATTGGCAGGAATAGTGTCCCATCATTAGTGTCAGTGGGAGAAATAGTGCCCCATCATTGGTATCATTGGGAGGAATAGTGTCCCATCGTTTGTGTCAGTGGGAGAAATAGTGCCGTATCATTGGTATCAGTGGGAGGAATAGTCTCCCATCATTGGTATCATTGGGAGGAATAGTGTCCCATCATTGGTATCATTGGGATGAATAGTGTCCCATCATTTGTGTCAGTGGGAGAAATAGTGCTGCATCATTGGTATCAGTGGGAGGAATAGTCTCCCATCATTGGTATCATTGGGAGGAATAGTGCCCTATCATTTGTGTCAGTGGGAGAAATAGTGCTCCATCATTGGTATCAGTGGGAGGATTAGTATCCCATCATTGGGGAAGGTTCCTGCTTTTTAAGATTTTGTTATGTATTTTATGTTATTGTAAGTTATTTCCCTATCCACATTTGATTGCAGAGTACTTGCCATGCTCTTATCAACATTTTGCTGCCATTTGCAGCCCTCTAGCCCTTTCGCTTAGTTTTTTAGAGACATTTTAGTAGTAAAAAATGTGGGTCCCCATTGACTTCAATGGGGTTCGGGTTCAGGACTTTTTTCCAAAGTTCGGCCGAACCCACTGAACCCGAACATCCAGGTGTCCGCTCAACTCTAGTAATAATGGTTTATTATATATTAGGGTTGTCCAGATACCGATACTAGTATCGGTATCGGGACCGATACCGAGTATTTTTGGGAGTACTTGTACTCGCGCAAATGCTCCCGATACCTAAATAGAATACTTTTTTTGTATTTATCAACATGTTCTGTGAAAATTCTTTGAGTTTTTACTACTGCGTGACAAGAAAATAAAACATTTTTATTCATTTTTACTCATTTTTATTCTTTTATAATGTCTTGACTTAGAGTTCTTCATAATTCTAAAGAAAATATCCTTAATCTGTATTGTGGTTTGAAAACTGTCACATGACATTTAAAAAAAGTATCGGTATTCGGTATCGGCAAGTACATGAAAAAAAGTATCGGTACTTGTACTCGGTCCTAAAAAAAGTGGTATCGGGACAACCCTATTATATATATATATATATATATATATATATATATATATATATATATATATATATATATATATATATATATATATTTTATGTATTTTTGCTGCATTTTTATATTTAAGTATTTTTTATTTTTGTTTCTTATATGATAATGTTTAGGTATTGTGAGGGATTTAGCTCGGTAGCGGGTGTGTATGACCCCCTGGATGGGTTCACTACACGCTGAACTGTACAAAAAGGCAGTTGAGGATGGTTGAAAACAAATGATATGGTTTATTTTTCCATATTGCTGGATACATGTGCAAGCATCAAAACAGCATAAACAAAACAAAACATAAAATAAACCCTTGCCACTTGGGGCGTCTACCTTCCCAACACCGGAACCTACCTATGGAGTCTGGCACAGCCTACTGCTGGGTAGACACTGCTGGTCCTACAGCAGAAAACAAAAAGTCTCTTTGATATTTATCACACAGAAATATCA
Source organism: Rana kukunoris (assembly GCA_029574335.1). Classification (NCBI taxonomy): domain Eukaryota; kingdom Metazoa; phylum Chordata; class Amphibia; order Anura; family Ranidae; genus Rana; species Rana kukunoris. Next base: position 54,247,331 of record CM056060.1, on the reverse strand, counting down.
ATCAGCACCTCACCTCTTCAGTAGTGCTTGTGACTGCTCCTTCATTCACAAAGCATGAGGATGCAGCAATCAGTCGTCAACCTTAGGCTGTCTTTATAGGGGCTTTAATTGCTTAATTCTGAACAGCTGAAACCTTTTAACGCCCCAAACCTCTCTGGCCATCTCTGCAGGCGATGCCTAATAGTAATTGGTGTATTGTTTAAACAAGGCAGAAATATATCTCCCGTCTGTGACAACACACACACAGATTTACCTGACTTTCTGTCACATACCCCCCCCTCTTGTTTCAACCCTAGGGTTGGGACACAGGTTGCCAGGCACGCATGCACTCGGGACAAACCATCTGCATTCCCTATTTTAACACCGGGGCATTGCGTTACGACAAAATTAAATTCCTGAAGGGCCAGGAACCACCTATTTATTCTCCTATTGGTCTCCTTGTTCTGTGCCATCCACCTCAATGGGGCATGATCCATCACCAGTTCAAACTGTCTACCCAGGAGAACTGAAAAGGAAAGTAATTGCGCAAAGTGCATAAGACCAAACAAATGTTAGATATTGGTTTGCAGAGTGATGCAAGTGACATATAAATCAATAGTGCCAAATAATAAAAAGTGCAAACAGAGTCCACAATCTTGTAGAAAGTGTTCCAGGATACCCGCTAGTTCTGTGAAAGATGTGCACTTCACCACACACACACACACACACATTCTGGTCTCCCAGAACTCTCACCTCCAAGCGGCTAAACAGAGACCTCAATGAACAGATCCACTGCTGGTTATCCCCCTGGTGTTCCTGGTGTCCACAATATGGATAAGGATGACCTAAGTCTCAGAGGTAGGGCATAAAACAGGAAAGGAGGATCTCCAATAGTGCATTAACGTTGATAAAAAGGAGTTTTAATGAATACAATTGCACTTACAGACAAAGAAGTAAAATGAGCATATACAACAGCGGCACCGCGCTGGTATCACGGCAATCCACCCAGGGTGTAGGGAGACGTACACCGGGATTGCCGTGATACCAGCGCGGTACCGCTGTTGTATATGCTCGTTTTACTTCTTTGTCTTTGATTGGCTGTAAATCCGGCTTTCCAGATGGAAGTCAACACAGCCTGAACTTTTGGCAAGTGTGATTCCCAATCCTCACTGTGGACGACCACGTCATTGAGGTATGCAGCAGCATAGGCTCGATGAGGCCGAAGGGTCCTATCCATGGTGCGTTGAAATGTGGCGGGAGCATTCTGTAACCCAAAAGGCATCCTCCGAGATTGGAAAGATCTGTCTGGAGTTACGAAGGCTGTGTTTTCCCTGGCTGACTCCGAGAGAGGAATTTGCCAATAACCCTTGGTCAGGTCTAACGTCGTCATGTACCGGGCCGTGCCTAGGCGATCAATCAGTTCATCTATGCGGGGCATAGGATAGGTGTCAAATTTAGCGATTTTATTCAGGCAGCGAAAGTCATTACAAAACCGCCAACTTCCATCTGGTTTGGGCACTAAGACAATGGGACTGGACCAATCACTATTTGACTCTTCTATCACCCCCATCTCAAGCATTTTTTTTACTTCCTGGCGAATTGCCTCTCGCCGGGCTTCTGGAATTCTATAAGGCTTCAACTTGACCTTCTCCCCTGGTGTGGTGATAATATCATGTTCAACCCCGGAGACCCAACCTGGCAAATCTGAAAACTTCTCCCTATTACGGAGCACAAGTGCAGACTCGGTCTGTAGATCTGTGGGCATCAATAGGCTTACTGACTGGGGATTCCATGTTGTTGCATCTGTGGCTAAGTGACCCACATGTGATCAGAAGGTACGGAAGCTGGGGGCAGGTTGATATTTCTCTGTCAGAAGCATGACCACGATGTCTTTTACATTTCAGGTCAATACACGGTGGTGAAGGAGGAATGTTGGGAAGGTATTTCACTCTGTATTCCGAATGGGGAGATCACTGCGAGGGAGAAAACACCTAGGTATTATTTAGGACATAGGCGGGTTTTGTTTCTTTGTCCTGGAGGATACCGACGGGGTGTTAGTCATGGAACTAGGGTGTTTCTTGAACTGTTGGACTCAATACCGAATGCTGGGGTACGGGTGCTGGTATCACATGTCTAGTGATGCACGGTTGTCAGCATTAGGTTGAATTGTACTCAACCGGGTACACTACCTCAGGGAGTCTATTGTACCTATTCTCTTGTCCTTGGGAGGGATATAGAAGGAATCCCAGGTCGCACCCCGAGTTGCCTGGAGGAAAGGTTTTATAGCAAACCCGACATCCTCTTTCCACTTACTGAAACTTCCGTTGGGATACGGGGGTGAGTTAGAAGTTGTGTAGTTAAGATTGGGCAACATGATTTAAAAGGTGCCAAAAAGTTTGTGCAAAGTGTGAATAGAAAGGCTCATCTCTAAGTATTTCAAAATGTAAAGGGGGGGGGGGGGGTGGAACTAAAATAATAACGGCTGGGAATTCTCTGATATGGAGCTGGCTGAGAGAACATATTAGGTGGAAGTGGGGTAGGCTTCCCGGAATAAAATAGGTTTGTTTAGGGACACCTAGGTGTGGAAAGGGTAGCGCTTGGCTGAACATAGGGGGGTGAGGAGTTCCAGAGGTTCTGGAGCAGTCCTGAGGTTGAGCATGGGAGGGGGTAACAAGGGAGATGGAAATCAGGATGTTTAGGGCCAAAACATTTTAGTAAACTGCACTCGGGGGGGCGGTTCCCGATGCAGGTCACTATTACGGGACCGAGGCAAGGGGGTTGGTGCTGGTATCAGATGTCCAATGATGCCCTATATTCTGCCTACGAGTTGAACTGTACTCCGCGGGGTACATTACCTCAGGGAGTATACTGTACGTCTTCCCCGGTCCTGGGAATAGATATAGCTGAGACACAAGGACGCACCCCTGTTACCCCAAAGAAAAGGCTTGATATCAAACTTGACACCCCCATACATCTACAGAAACTTCCTCTGGGATTTGGGCCTGAGTTAAAGGCTTGGCTGGTAGCTTTTGGGCAACAGGATGAAATATTAAATGTGCTAAGAGATGCTGGGAAACAAGCCACCATACGACTTACCCATGATCAAAATAAGTTGATACAAGTATCCCACGCTTTAGAGGGAGACGCAAGGATTTCTTTGTGGAAAAGTTTAATTGGGTATAGTCCTAATGCTACAGCTTTCCTAAACATTTTGCTCCACCCTGTTTTTGTCCTAATCTGTGTAGCTTTATTGCTCTCCCTGATGCAAGTAGTAATGTGCATTACTATCAGGAGAATGAATGCCAAAACTATGAGAATGTGCACCTCAATGAGGTATCTTCTCTCAAGAAACAGAAAAGCCACTAACTCAGAAACAAATTTCTGAAGAAGCCTGTTCCAATCCAGACCAGTATCATGTTCAATTTTTTTTTAATTTTTATTTACATTTTTTTATAAATTTTTTATCGATTAGAATTTTTTTTGGCTTTTCATTTTTATATTTTTTAAATTTTTGTAAAAGTTATTTTTCTTTATTCATTTGTTATTTTTTTTCTCTCTCAGTTTTATATCTATTTTTAAAGTTTTTTGGCAACCATTGTTTAGCCTCTCCTTTTAAATTTTTTACTTTTATGTTTTTAACCCGACTTGTAAATTGTTAAGTGACCATGATCATGTTCACCTGTTGATCACTAATAAGGGAAAGGAGTCTATTTTTTTTTTTTCCTCTTTACTTAAGAGAGGACTCTAGAACTACATTTTATTTTTTTCTTGTTGTTCTAGGGATAAGCCTCTTCAATTTGTAATAATAAAGTGCGGTCAGGTTTACCTAAATTCTACAAATTTTAATAATCTCTCTCTCTCGTTATTATCTGCGTACCTGACCGGCGAAAATACCGCCAATTACTAGTATGAGAGAAGAGTCGGTTTTTAACCACTTAAGGACCTCCGCACGCACATTTACGGCCACAGAATGGCACGGCTGGGCACAAGGGCGTAAATTTACGTCCTCGCCCAGTAGCGGGTCGGGGGTCCGATCGGGACCCCCTCCGCGGCGCGCGGCGGTCCCAGTGTCTCCGGGAGCGATCCGGGACGAGCGGGCGGATGTCCGTGTTTGCCCGCCCCCCCGCGATCGCTCCCAGCCAATCCCTGCGCTCTCCCGCCCTGTCACTTCCTCCTCCTGTGTTTACACAGGAAGGGGGAAGTGATGTAATCTCTCATCGCAGCGGTATTTCCAACTGCTGCGATGAGAGGAACAGCTCACAGTAAGTGTGCACCAACATTACACTGACACACACACACATAGGCATACTTAACCCCTTGCGATCTGCCCCCCCACCCCCCTGTCACAGTGTCACTGAATGCAGTGATCTAATCACTGCATTTAGTGTCAGTGTGACAGGCAGTGTAAAAGTCAGTTAGTGTTAGGTTCAGGATAGCCCCCCCACCCCCCTTAATAAAGTTTTAACCCCCTGATCACCGCCCTAGTTAACCCTTTCACTCCCTATTGCCAGCGTCACTAAGCGATCATTTTTCTGATCGCTGTATTAGTGTCGCTGTTCCCGCTAGGTAGCTATTTTTTTTTATTGCGATTTTTTTACTAAAGACATGTGGCTAAATAAATTTTGGCCTAAATGTTTGATTAAAATTTTGTTTATTTGATTTTTTTTTTTTTTAACAAAAAGTTAAAAATAGTGTTTTTTTTCAAAAATGTCGCTCTATTTTTGTATATAGCGCAAAAAATAAAAATCGCAGAGGTGATCAAATACCACCAAAAGAAAGCTCTATTTGTGGGAAGAAAAGGACGCAAATTTTGTTTGGGAGCCACGTCGCATGACCACGCAATTGTCTGTTAAAGCGACGCAGTGCCGAATCGCAAAAACACCTTGGGTCATTTACCAGCGTATTGGTCCGGGTCTTAAGTGGTTAACGAAAATGTTTTTTTTCTCACTATCAGCTAAAGTTGACAGGGAAACTAGGTATTTTTATTTTTTTGGATACCGATTCAATGCTCTTTAACAATCTAAAGTGGAATGTAAACTGAAGATCTTGGTTGGAGCAGCATTAAATCTGTTTTTTTCTTACTTTTAAGTAGTGATGAGCGGAATACGCCATATTCGATTTCGCGATATTTCACAAATATATAGAAGAATATTCGCGAAATATTCGTTAATATCGAATATTCGTGATATTTTATCAAAAAAACAGTATTACAACTGTGATAAGCAGTGAGGAGGATTCCCCGCTTAACAAATTTTTGGGCTCTTTCAAAGAGGAAATGAAAGCAACTTTTCAATCCTTTAGGAAACGTATTGCTGACTCGCAAATTTCAACTCCGGCCATCACACAAGAGGTGCCCACCTCTCCCATTCCGGTAGCGTCAGGAACAGGTGATCCTGTGGATAATGAGGAGATTTCCCTTAGAAATCCTGATTCAGATTCCTCCCAGTCAGATTCTGGGCAGGAAGATGATCAGAGTGACTCCCGCACACCCACTAGATTCAAGCTCTCTCAGGAGGAGGTAGATGAATTAATTGGGGCCATTCATGAAACGTTGGAGATGAAGGAAGAAAAGACTTCTCTCTCACGGCATGATAAAATGTATCAGGGGTTAAGCAAGAAAAAGCAAAAAGTTTTTCCAGTGCACAAGCTGGTTTCAGACTTGGTGCTTAAAGAATGGGAGGAACCTGACAAAAGGCCTTTCTTTTCTAGCGGTTTGAAAAGAAGGTTTCCTTTTGATGAAGACCCTAAGGAGGTCTGGAATCAGTCCCCTAAACTGGATGCCCCCCTATCAAAAGTTTCAAAGCACTCAGACTTGGTGTTTGAGGACATGGGACATTTAGCAGATCCCATGGACAAAAGGGGAGATGTTATCCTCAAAAGATCCTGGGACGCAGCCATGGCTAATCTTAAGCCAGCCTTGGCAACTACGTGTGTAGGGCGTAATTTAGAATTTTGGCTCAAACAGCTACAGGAACACCTGACAGCGGGTACTCCTAGAGAAGATTTATTGAAATCTCTTCCAATGCTGTTTAAGGCAGTCGGTTTTATCGCAGATGCTTCGGCAGAATCGGTAAAGCTTTCAGCCAGGTCAGCTTCGGTGTCAGTAGCAGCGAGGAGAACTCTTTGGCTCAAGACTTGGCCAGGAGACACCACATCTAAATTACGTCTTTGTAGCGTTCTTTTCTCAGGTAACCTTTTGTTTGGCACTCCGCTAGATGAAGCATTAGAACGCACGGCGGATAAAAAGAGGACTTTTCCTGAAAAGAAAAAGCCTTTTAATAGGAAGTTTTTTCGTTCCTTTAAGGGGCAAAAGAAGACTCAAGAGAAAGGCAAGCCAAATAGACCCTGGGGGGCGCAAGGAGGGAAACAAAAAGCAAAAGTGCTCTTTAACCCTCCTGACAAAAATCCCAAATCTCAATGAGGCCAGGATCCAGGTGGGAGGAAGACTGGGGGATTTCCTTCCACAATGGATAAAGTTGACCTCCAACAACTTTGTCAGAGGAGTCGTAGGAAAGGGCTATGCCCTGGAGTTCAGTCAGTTGCCACCAACAAGATTCTTGGTTACACAGCTGGCAAAGGACCCGGTAAAGGCGCAGGCACTACAACTTCTCATAGGAGAATTTGTAGATCAAAAAGTCCTAATACCAGTCCCCAAACAAGAAGAAGGCCAGGGTTTTTACTCGCACGTCTTTCTGGTACGAAAGCCATCAGGGAGGTATCGCCTGATTTTCAACCTAAAACCATTGAATACAGTCATTCGGTACAAAAAATTCCGGATGGAATCTATTTATTCTGTCAAGAATTTGCTTCAGAAAGACTGCTTCATGGCAAAGATAGATCTGAAGGATGCCTACCTCCACATTCCTATCAGAGTAAGCTCCCAAAGGTTCCTTCGCATAGCTGTTCGGATAGGGGGAAAGATTTTTCACTATCAGAGCCAAGCCCTACCCTTTGGCCTCTCCGAGGATCTTTACCAAAATCCTTGCGGAGACGTTGGCCCCTCTAAGACCCCAAGGAATAACAGTGGTCCCATACTTGGACGACCTGTTGTTCCTGGCACCCACAAAACAAAAGCTACTCGAGGACCTAGTGGTCGTCCAGCAGTGGTTGACTCAGTTAGGCTGGATAGTCAACAGGGAAAAGTCAATCCTCATCCCCACACAGGAAATCCTGTTCCTGGGCTACATAGTAGATTCTACAGAGCAAAAGACCTTTCTCCCACAAGAAAAAATCGATCACTTAAGTCAGCGAGTAGCTCAGTTGCAGACAAATCTCCCTGTCACAGTAAGGGGGATAATGTCAGTCCTAGGCCTCATGACAGCCTCCATCCCAGCAGTCAGATGGGCCAGGTTCCACCAAAGGGCCCCTCCAGTCTTTTCTCCTTCAAAATCTCGTAGGAAAAGACTTGGAGGAGAAGATATACCTGCCAGAAAAAACAAAGCAGGCTCTCTGGTGGTGGAGAAACCAAAACCACCTGAACAAAGGTCTGTTGTGGAACCCACCTGTGACACGCATCTTGACCACGGACGCCAGCAACCAAGGTTGGGGAGCCCACCTAGAAGGTCAGTTGGAACAAGGCACCTGGAGTCATCTAGAAAAGAAACGCTCTTCAAATTATCGGGAGTTAAAAGCCGTAGCCAAAGGGATTGCAGCTTTCCAGGGTCAGCTCAAGCATCAATATCTACAGATCAGGTCAGATAATACAACTACTGTAGCGTATTTGAACAAACAAGGAGGGACCAGGAATCCCACCCTGATGGGCATAGCAAAATAAGTTTTTGTATGGGCAGAAGAGAATCTCGAGTCACTTTCAGCTGTCCATCTCAAGGGTACGCAAAACAGTCTAGCCGATTTCTTGAGCAGACAATCAGTCTCTCAAGAAGAATGGTCTCTGGATCCGACAGTCTTTGCCAAGATAGTGTCCAAATGGGGTCTTCCGGAGATCGACTTGTTCGCCAACAGGAGAAATACCAAGCTTCCAGAATTTTTCGCACTAAACCCCAGGGATCGACCGGTGGCAGTCGATGCCCTTCAAAGCGCATGGTCATTCTCCCTGACATATGCTTTCCCACCTCTGCATCTCTTACCGAGGGTCCTGGCCAAATACAGGATGGAGAAGACTTCCCTTATCCTGATAGCCCCCTTTTGGCCAAAAAGGGCGTGGTTTTCGCTTCTACTAGCGTTAGCGGATCGTCCACCATGGAGGTTGCCGTGCAGTCAAGATCTGTTGACTCAAGGTCCAGTGCGGCATCCCAATCCAGCTTTTCTGAATCTAGCGGCCTGGTTTCTGAAATAGACATCCTGAAGTCTAAGGGTCTATCAGATAGAGTAATCAAAACTCTATTACAGAGTCGCAAACCAGTTACCAGAGCGATTTATCTGAAACACTGGAAAAAATTCAATCTCTGGCTAAAAGAGAATGGAAAGAGGGGACATGATTCCCCAACGATTTTGGAATTCTTAAAGGAGGGCATCGACAAGAAGCTAGCCTTAAGCACGATTAAGGTTCAAATTGCTGCCCTTTCAGTTTATGTTCAGCGCTCCCTACAAGAGGACCCGCTTATCAGTAGATTTTGCAAAGCAATTGCCAAACAACGCCTGGCCCCATGTCGTAAGGTCCCGACGTGGGACCTATCTCTTATGTTGAAAGCAATCATTAAAGAGCCTTTTGAGCCGATATCAGAGGCATCCTTAAAGCTGGTTACTTTAAAGACAATTTTTTTGATCGCTATGACTTCTGCCCGCAGAATCAGCGAACTTCAGGCTCTCTCAATTAGAGATCCTTATATGCAAATCTTGGAGGATAAAGTTATTCTGAAGACAGAACTGTCCTTTGTGCCAAAAGTCGCCTCTGCTTTCCACAAGAGTCAGGACATTATTCTTCCTTCTTTTTGCAATAAACCTAGAAATAACAGAAGAACAGTTACACTGGCTGGATGTCAGACGATGTCTTTTAGTCTATCTAGAAGAAATTGTGTAACATCACAGGAGTGTGAGTGTTGCCAACACCCCTAATCGATTAAGAGATAGGAAGGTTCCCCCAGGGGAGGGGCTTTTTAGGCAACAATAGTAAGCGTAAATGTAATAGTGCAAAAAGCAAGAAATTATATATATAATAATAAATATTTAATCGTATAGAAAAAACAAATCATACAATATGACACTTTACAAGTTATAAATTTGCCGAAAATCGAGACTGATCCACATAAATAAACTCTACAAGGCCCTACGCGTTTCAGGGGTTTCCCTTCTTCGGGGGCCGGAGTCTGTGTGGAAACAAATTATATTACATCAGGTTTACATAACCATAGCATCAAAATAGCTTTTATAATTACATCAAATTTTAAAACAGCAAGCATAGAAAGTGCAAGATAAACAAAAAACATACCAGTCAAGAGATGGCAACTCAATAAAAACACAGGATAAAAAAGTCAGTGGTGAAAAGTATTCCTGAAAAGATGGTATACAGGAGTTGGGGGACAGGCAATCACACATCCAAAGGGAAGCAAACCCCAGGCCAAAACTGCCAAGTTTAAAGAAGTTATATAGTCCCTAAAATAAAGGACAGAATGCATAAAAAATATATATGCAAAGTAGAAAAAATACTACATATATGTCATATCAATAATTAGTTAGGGTAAGAAGAATTGTAAGTAGTATACCTGTCCAAGGGAAGTAACACATAAGAATAGCCAGAGGGGGTCAGCGTGGAGCACAGCACAGTAAGCGTGGAGCACAGCACAAGAAAGCTGAAAAAAAGGGGATTCAGCAAATAGCATGCAGCTTAATTAGTATAAAGCAGGGAAGAAAAACAACCAACTATTTGGGGAGGGGGAGCTGACAGTGTAAGACAACAGCCAGCAGTGTACCTTTCAATAGATGTTTGTTACCATCGCCGTCAACCAGGTAAGCCATTCCTGGGAGACGGCTGTGTATAAGTAGGGAAAGGGGGTGTGGTCACGGGAAAGGCGTGTGTGCGGCAGACGGCGCTCATGCAGCGCGATCGCGTCACTGTTGGATCATAAGGTACCGCCCCTAAGTCCTAGGTGTGTTACCTTAGGAAGGGCTTAGAGGGGGCGGACACAGTGAGATGTTCCAGGTCACACTCGCATCGGGATGCGCACGCAATCACATTATCAATGCGCAGGTGGGAGTGAACCGGGAAGTACAAACTGTGTCACATATCACATGATCAGTAGCAGTCATGTGAGTGTCGTCTCGATAGTAATAGGGAGGATGTAACAACTGTCAGCAAGTAACACCCAAACAAACGGAAAAAAGGCAAAAAGATCACACAAAAGAACTATGCTATTAGTAAGATGAGAGAACCGCATAATCGCAAAAGACAGCATATACGAAAGTTCAAAGCTAAATAATGACTATGCTTAGATTGATGTTTCCTTGCTGAAAAAAAAAAAAAAGGAAGGAAGAATAAGTAATGCTTAGATGAAGGCAGTGGCCAATATAGGGGTACAGAGAACGTACCCAGAGAGGGGAAAGAAGTCTGAAAAAATCCCCTGTCCGGGCAGAGTCACTGTAAGGCGCAGGAATTGACCCGTAATCACAGGGCACAAAGTGCCCTATGACTGGGTCAACGGGAAGGCCATCATCTGAGAGATGGCGGCCTGGGTGCGCCGTGCTTGCCGTGAGGATGGAGGTGCCTAGTTCCCCAAATCAAACCAGGGCAAGAAAACCACTGTGTAATTATAACGAGGATGCATCTCATATAGAGAAATATAATGAACTGAATGATGTTTATCCAAGAGAACAAGAAAATAAATTTACAAAAAAGATTTCCGAAAAAAGACTACCAAAACAGGACAAAACAAAAACAGACACAAAAACGAGAAAAAGAGCGAAAGCACAACCAAAATGCCTAGAAAGCAAGTTACACAAAAAAAAAAAAAAAAAATTGTATATGTAACAAGGATTGCTGCAACAACCTTACTCTTTTTCACAACCACCCGAAGAAAACCCTTCTAAAAAGGGCCTAAAACTAATCTGTTCGTTTAGGCCAGGGGGAGTAGTCGCCTCTAGGTCTATGATCCATCGGGTTTCGCGTTGTAATAGGGTTTTGTTCCAATCATCCCCTCTAGGATTGGGGTGGATCCTATCAAGGATGAGGAATTTAGCCCCTGAAAAATGCCCATTGTGATGAAGCAAAATGTGACGGCCTAGGGGCATATCAGAATTTGCTGAATGCATGTTACTAATATGTCGGGCAGCCCGTTTAAAAAAGGGCAGTTTGGTCTTACCCACGTAAAATCTGTTGCATGAACAGGTGAGTAGATACACTACCCCAGGAGTCTTGCAGTTTGCAAAATGGCGTGGTTTAAAGGGTCGCCCATTTGGTAGCAGGGCCTCTGGGTCAGTGTTAATATACCGACAGGTCGAGCAACCGCCACATGTGTATGTGCCCTTTCTTTTGCAGGGATCTTTCCTGAAGTCTCCCTTGAATTCACTCGTGACTAATTGGTCCCTGAGGGAAGAAGCCCGTCGGTACGTAATGGCTGGTTCTTTGGTAACAAAGGGTCCCAAATTGGGATCTAAGGAGAGTAGATGCCAAAATTTTTTAAGGATCCCTCTCGTTTGTTGGTGTTGCATGTGATATTTAGTAATTAGTCGTAGAGTGTTTCCATCTCTGATAGACTTTTTCTTTGGTTGGGAGAGTAGATCTTGTCTGGCATGCGCATTAGCACGTTGGAAAGACTTTTTGAGGCACTTCTTAGAGTAACCTCTCACAAGCAATCTGTCTCTTAGTGCTGCAGCCTCCAACAAGAATACTTCTTGGTTGGAGCAGTTGCGCTTGAGACGTAAGTACTGGCTGTACGGTATAGACCTTATTAGGGGTAAAGGGTGGGCACTGGTAGCGTGCAATATTGTATTGCCGGCTGTGGGTTTTCTATGAAGGCCTGTGGAAAGGCTGCCATCCAAAGTTTTTGATAGAGTTACATCTAAAAAGGCGATCTGGGTGTCACTTAGTGTCATTGTGAATTTTAAGTTCCAGTCATTGTTGTTCATAATAGACATAAAACTTTTCAATTCATCAATGGTCCCTTCCCATACCACCAAGACATCATCTATGTATCTAAACCAAGCCGACACTAGATGGATGAATGGTTGTATAGCTGTACTGGTCAGGAAGGACTTCTCCCACTCCCCCAGGTACAGGTTGGCATACGATGGGGCACAAGATGTCCCCATCGCAACCCCCTGCACCTGGAGGAAATGGGAGCCGTCAAACGAAAATACATTATGATAGAGTATAAATTCCAAGGCCATTATCAGAAATTCCCCAAGTTTGGGATCAGCCTTGAAAATAGGAAAAAGGATATTACGGATGGCGGCCAAGCCTGAGGTGTGTGGGATGGAGCTATAGAGGGCCTCTACATCAATAGCTACTAGCAGCGTGTTAGAAGATGTATGAAGGTGCTCAACTTTTTGCAATAGGTGGATGGTGTCTTTAATAAAAGACGAAAGACGTTCCACAAAGGGCTTCAAATATGAGTCAACATATATGCTGAGATTCTCGGTTATGGCACCATTTCCCGAAACAATTGGTCGACCAGGTGGATCAGTCATATGCTTATGAATTTTAGGAAGACAATAAAAGGTTGGAATTCTAGGGTACTTGATACGGAGGAATTCCCAAGTATCACGATTGATGACACCATGGGAAAAAGCCCCGTCAACCAAAGCATAAAACTCAACTTCAAATTTGCTGACAGAGGTTTTTGGAATAGGTAGGTACCAGTCTTTATTAGAAAGAATTTTTAGGCACATGGATTTATATTGTTGGTTGGTCAAGATAACAATATTTCCTCCTTTATCGGAGGGCTTAATAGTTAAAGAGTGACAATCTTTCAATTTATCCAAAGCATTATTTTTCTGGCGGATAAAGTGACTGGTACTTCGTGAATGGTGTAGCTTTTTTATTTCAGCAGTGGTGAGTGCTACAAACGCAGCCAAATTAGGGTTGGTTTGTAACGGTGGAAACTTGTCCGATTTGTTTTTTAGAATATTGACCGGTGTTTCTGGGGTGCCCACAGCATCTAATTCAAATGACATTTCTTCCAGATCCTGCATTACATTAGGATCAGAGATGTCAGCTTCACCACAAAGTGATAGAAGCAGATCCATGTCTTCCTTGTGTTGTTGTATAGTCCTATAGGTGGAATCATTCTTTGGTTTAGAATAGAGACTTTTTAGTAAGAGTTTCCTAGCAAATAAGTTAATATCTTTGATCAATTCAAATGTATCCAAATGAGCTTCGGGGCAAAAAGTGAGACCTTTGGCTAGTAGGGTCTTTTCGTCTGATGACAGTACATAATCAGAAAGATTTATGATGTCAAGCCCCTGAGTTGTACCTGATTGCTCGTCAGGTACCCTATCATCTTTTAAGGGTTTGTCGAAATGTGTGTGACCTGGGGAAAAAACCCAGTATCAATGGTTTCTTTAATATTGGGTCTTAGCCCTTCATGAGTAGTTTGTGTATTGAGTGAATGAGGGGTTGAAAAGACAGAAAATAATTCAGTCGGTTGTGTAGATTGTTGTTTGGATCTATCAGAACCACCCAGTGTATTGATGGAACCTGATTGTTGTACTAGGCGTTTTTTGGTAGTGTTATCATCCTCGCCCGAAAGGGGTCGCTTTGGCTTGTTATTCCTATTCCTGGTAGAATTTTGTATGGGAGCGTTGCTTGGAACAGTTGATGAGGTCTTATAGCTTGGAACAGTTGATGAGGTCTTATAGCTGTAATTATAAAAGCTATTTTGATGCTACGGTTATGTAAACCTGATGTAATATAATTTGTTTCCACACAGACTCCGGCCCCCGAAGAAGGGAAACCCCCGAAACGCGTAGGGCCTTGTAGAGTTTATTTATGTGGATCAGTCTCGATTTTTGGCAAATTTATAACTTGTAAAGTGTCATATTGTATGATTTGTTTTTTCTATACGATTAAATATTTATTATTATATATATCATTTCTTGCTTTTTGCACTATTACATTTACACTTACTATTGTTGCCTAAAAAGCCCCTCCCCTGGGGGAACCTTCCTATCTCTTAATCGATTAGGGGTGTTGGCAACACTCACACTCCTGTGATGTTACACAATTTCTTCTATTGTACCCAAGGTATCAAATACCTATGAAATTGGCTTATCCCCTTTTTCTTCCCCCTAGTAACATCCTTCAGTGACTTTTACATATCCCCTCGATGATGGGGATTTTCTGATTATTCTACCATTTAATAATTTTATTATTTTTTTCTTTTGTTTTCACTACTACGTGTTCTTTCTTACTTTTTTTACTCTTTGCTTTTCATTTTTTACTGTTTTGTTTTTGCTGTCTTTGAATGGCGACAGTGTAGTGTATTTGTGTAAGATCAATATTCCTATCAGTCCATTATGTTTCAAGGCAAGGACTGGGACGATCTGATGCTGAGCTATTCGGCTAGTCATTACTTAGGGGAGGCCAAAAATTCTGAGCTTGCCTCCCTGTGTAATCAACTTGGAAGACTTGTTGAAAAAAAGGCAGCCCTCTTTTGGCATGTCGAAAGTTTCGACAAATACCTCAAAGAAGATATTAATCCATACGGGCTCCGCATTCAGATCTTCCCTCTCCTAGATAACATAAACACTGATTTCCGTAAAAAATGGGAGCAGAACTTACAACTATGCTCGGCTAACATGATGAAACTCCTTATTGAAGAATACAAAATTAGAACAAACCAAGTTGAAAAAGAAATTGATGATATATACATCAAACTTTCACCCTTCTTGGCTCTTCCAGCCTTTAAGGATCATGAAACCAAAATAAAAGGTCGACTTGATACAGTCATAGCAGAAACTCTGTATAAAAAAGAGAATACATTTTGGAGAGATAAACGATCATTCCAGGAAGGGAAAGCCTATAAATGGCATATATATCCCTCTCAAAAATACCCTGCTAAGGGCAATACTAATATAATTCCCAAAAAAAGCTATAAGACCTCATCAACTGTTCCAAGCAACGCTCCCATACAAAATTCTACCAGGAATAGGAATAACAAGCCAAAGCGACCCCTTTCGGGCGAGGATGATAACACTACCAAAAAACGCCTAGTACAACAATCAGGTTCCACCAATACACTGGGTGGTTCTGATAGATCCAAACAACAATCTACACAACCGACTGAATTATTTTCTGTCTTTTCAACCCCTCATTCACTCAATACACAAACTACTCATGAAGGGCTAAGACCCAATATTAAAGAAACCATTGATACTGGGTTTTTTCCCCAGGTCACACACATTTCGACAAACCCTTAAAAGATGATAGGGTACCTGACGAGCAATCAGGTACAACTCAGGGGCTTGACATCATAAATCTTTCTGATTATGTACTGTCATCAGACGAAAAGACCCTACTAGCCAAAGGTCTCACTTTTTGCCCCGAAGCTCATTTGGATACATTTGAATTGATCAAAGATATTAACTTATTTGCTAGGAAACTCTTACTAAAAAGTCTCTATTCTAAACCAAAGAATGATTCCACCTATAGGACTATACAACAACACAAGGAAGACATGGATCTGCTTCTATCACTTTGTGGTGAAGCTGACATCTCTGATCCTAATGTAATGCAGGATCTGGAAGAAAGGTCATTTGAATTAGATGCTGTGGGCACCCCAGAAACACTGGTCAATATTCTAAAAAACAAATCGGACAAGTTTCCACCGTTACAAACCAACACTAATTTGGCTGCGTTTGTAGCACTCACCACTGCTGAAATAAAAAAGCTACACCATTCACGAAGTACCAGTCACTTTATCCGCCAGAAAAATAATGCTTTGGATAAATTGAAAGATTGTCACTCTTTAACTATTAAGCCCTCCGATAAAGGAGGAAATATTGTTATCTTGACCAACCAACAATATAAATCCATGTGCCTAAAAATTCTTTCTAATAAAGACTGGTACCTAAATATTCCAAAAACCACTGTCAGCAAATTTGAAGTTGAGTTTTATGCTTTGGTTGACGGGGCTTTTTCCCATGGTGTCATAAATCGTGATACTTGGGAATTCCTCCGTATCAAGTACCCTAGAATTCCAACCTTTTATTGTCTTCCTAAAATTCATAAGCATATGACTGATCCACCTGGTCGACCAATTGTTTCGGGAAATGGTGCCATAACCGAGAATCTCAGCATATATGTTGACTCATATTTGAAGCCCTTTGTGGAACGTCTTTCGTCTTTTATTAAAGACACCATCCACCTATTGCAAAAAGTTGAGCACCTTCATACATCTTCTAACACGCTGCTAGTAGCTATTGATGTAGAGGCCCTCTATAGCTCCATCCCACACACCTCAGGCTTGGCCGCCATCCGTAATATCCTTTTTCCTATTTTCAAGGCTGATCCCAAACTTGGGGAATTTCTGATAATGGCCTTGGAATTTATACTCTATCATAATGTATTTTCGTTTGACGGCTCCCATTTCCTCCAGGTGCAGGGGGTTGCGATGGGGACATCTTGTGCCCCATCGTATGCCAACCTGTACCTGGGGGAGTGGGAGAAGTCCTTCCTGACCAGTACAGCTATACAACCATTCATCCATCTAGTGTCGGCTTGGTTTAGATACATAGATGATGTCTTGGTGGTATGGGAAGGGACCATTGATGAATTGAAAAGTTTTATGTCTATTATGAACAACAATGACTGGAACTTAAAATTCACAATGACACTAAGTGACACCCAGATCGCCTTTTTAGATGTAACTCTATCAAAAACTTTGGATGGCAGCCTTTCCACAGGCCTTCATAGAAAACCCACAGCCGGCAATACAATATTGCACGCTACCAGTGCCCACCCTTTACCCCTAATAAGGTCTATACCGTACAGCCAGTACTTACGTCTCAAGCGCAACTGCTCCAACCAAGAAGTATTCTTGTTGGAGGCTGCAGCACTAAGAGACAGATTGCTTGTGAGAGGTTACTCTAAGAAGTGCCTCAAAAAGTCTTTCCAACGTGCTAATGCGCATGCCAGACAAGATCTACTCTCCCAACCAAAGAAAAAGTCTATCAGAGATGGAAACACTCTACGACTAATTACTAAATATCACATGCAACACCAACAAACGAGAGGGATCCTTAAAAATTTTTGGCATCTACTCTCCTTAGATCCCAATTTGGGACCCTTTGTTACCAAAGAACCAGCCATTACGTACCGACGGGCTTCTTCCCTCAGGGACCAATTAGTCACGAGTGAATTCAAGGGAGACTTCAGGAAAGATCCCTGCAAAAGAAAGGGCACATACACATGTGGCGGTTGCTCGACCTGTCGGTATATTAACACTGACCCAGAGGCCCTGCTACCAAATGGGCGACCCTTTAAACCACGCCATTTTGCAAACTGCAAGACTCCTGGGGTAGTGTATCTACTCACCTGTTCATGCAACAGATTTTACGTGGGTAAGACCAAACTGCCCTTTTTTAAACGGGCTGCCCGACATATTAGTAACATGCATTCAGCAAATTCTGATATGCCCCTAGGCCGTCACATTTTGCTTCATCACAATGGGCATTTTTCAGGGGCTAAATTCCTCATCCTTGATAGGATCCACCCCAATCCTAGAGGGGGTGATTGGAACAAAACCCTATTACAACGCGAAACCCGATGGATCATAGACCTAGAGGCGACTACTCCCCCTGGCCTAAACGAACAGATTAGTTTTAGGCCCTTTTTAGAAGGGTTTTCTTCGGGTGGTTGTGAAAAAGAGTAAGGTTGTTGCAGCAATCCTTGTTACATATACAATTTTTTTTTTGTGTAACTTGCTTTCTAGGCATTTTGGTTGTGCTTTCGCTCTTTTTCTCGTTTTTGTGTCTGTTTTTGTTTTGTCCTGTTTTGGTAGTCTTTTTTCGGAAATCTTTTTTGTAAATTTATTTTCTTGTTCTCTTGGATAAACATCATTCAGTTCATTATGTTTCTCTATATGAGATGCATCCTCGTTATAATTACACAGTGGTTTTCTTGCCCTGGTTTGATTTGGGGAACTAGGCACCTCCATCCTCACGGCAAGCACGGCGCACCCAGGCCGCCATCTCTCAGATGACGGCCTTCCCGTTGACCCAGTCATAGGGCACTTTGTGCCCTGTGATTACGGGTCAATTCCTGCGCCTTACAGTGACTCTGCCCGGACAGGGGATTTTTTCAGACTTCTTTCCCCTCTCTGGGTACGTTCTCTGTACCCCTATATTGGCCACTGCCTTCATCTAAGCATTACTTATTCTTCCTTCCTTTTTTTTTTTTTCAGCAAGGAAACATCAATCTAAGCATAGTCATTATTTAGCTTTGAACTTTCGTATATGCTGTCTTTTGCGATTATGCGGTTCTCTCATCTTACTAATAGCATAGTTCTTTTGTGTGATCTTTTTTCCTTTTTTCCGTTTGTTTGGGTGTTACTTGCTGACAGTTGTTACATCCTCCCTATTACTATCGAGACGACACTCCCGCTCACATGACTGCTACTGATCATGTGATATGTGACACGGTTTGTACTTCCCGGTTCACTCCCACCTGCGCATTGATAATGTGATTGCGTGCGCATCCCGATGCGAGTGTGACCTGGAACATCTCACTGTGTCCGCCCCCTCTAAGCCCTTCCTAAGGTAACACACCTAGGACTTAGGGGCGGTACCTTATGATCCAACAGTGACGCGATCGCGCTGCATGAGCGCCGTCTGCCGCACACACGCCTTTCCCGTGACCACACCCCCTTTCCCTACTTATACACAGCCGTCTCCCAGGAATGGCTTACCTGGTTGACGGCGATGGTAACAAACATCTATTGAAAGGTACACTGCTGGCTGTTGTCTTACACTGTCAGCTCCCCCTCCCCAAATAGTTGGTTGTTTTTCTTCCCTGCTTTATACTAATTAAGCTGCATGCTATTTGCTGAATCCCCTTTTTTTCAGCTTTCTTGTGCTGTGCTCCACGCTTACTGTGCTGTGCTCCACGCTGACCCCCTCTGGCTATTCTTATGTGTTACTTCCCTCGGACAGGTATACTACTTACAATTCTTCTTACCCTAACTAATTATTGATATGACATATATGTAGTATTTTTTCTACTTTGCATATATATTTTTTATGCATTCTGTCCTTTATTTTAGGGACTATATAACTTCTTTAAACTTGGCAGTTTTGGCCTGGGGTTTGCTTCCCTTTGGATGTGTGATTGCCTGTCCCCCAACTCCTGTATACCATCTTTTCAGGAATACTTTTCACCACAGACTTTTTTACCCTGTGTTTTTATTGAGTTGCCATCTCTTGACTGGTATGTTTTTTGTTTATCTTGCACTTTCTATGCTTGCTGTTTTAAAATTTGATGTAATTATAAAAGCTATTTTGATGCTATGGTTATGTAAACCTGATGTAATATAATTTGTTTCCACACAGACTCCTGCCCCCGAAGAAGGGAAACCCCCGAAACGCGTAGGGCCTTGTAGAGTTTATTTATGTGGATCAGTCTCGATTTTTGGCAAATTTATAACTTGTAAAGTGTCATATTGTATGATTTGTTTTTTCTATACGATTAAATATTTATTATTATATTTAGTCTATCTAGAAGCAACTAAAGACTTTAGAAAATCAGATGCACTGTTTGTTCTTTTTTCCGGGAATCGAAAAGGAAAACAAGCTTCAAAAGGGACACTAGCCAGGTAGATTAAATTGGCCATCTTGGAAGGGTATAAAGCTCTACATTTGGATCCTCCGCAGGGTTTGAAAGCACACTCTACAAGGGCGTTAGCCACGTCCTGGGCAGAAAGAGCCGGCGCTACCCCGGAGCAGATATGTAAGGCCGCTACGTGGTCAAGCATGTCCACGTTCATTCGACATTACCGACTGGACGTCCTAAGTAGCCAAGATCAGGCCTTTGGGAGAAAAGTCCTGCAAGCAGTGGTCCCACCCTAATTTGGTGAGTGCTTGCTCATCCTCTCAAGGGCTGTCCTGGAAGACGCCTTGGGAAAATCAGAGTTAGTTTTACCGGAAACTCTGTTTCCAGGAGTCTTCCAGGACAGCACGTTCCCACCCTATGCTTTGAGGTAGGTATATATGTGTGTATATATATATGCATGGATAATATGTATGTATGTTATTAACTGTATTTCAGCTCCGTCCTTCGGTTCTTGGATTAAAACTGACCAGATGCCTGAGGGACCGCCTTTTAAAGAGCTGGAGGTGATGTGTTTCCTGTCCAGGGAGGAGCTCCATCTCTCAAGGGCTGTCCTGGAAGACTCCTGGAAACAGAGTTTCCGGTAAGACTAACTCTGATTTTTGATCATATGTTGGCATATGGATGTTACCTCATTGCATTTAAACAAGTTCTTGTCATCTCCTGTAGGATTAAAAACCACATTTAGATTGCCTGTGTTAATTAGAAATGTACAACAATACCAGGTGTGTGTGTGTAGAGATTGGCCAGACAGGAAATATCCATTTAGCCAGGTGTCTGGTAATATGCTAATCGTGGGAACTGGCCAAGACAGTTCCTATATGTCAAGAGGATGTGACAACAGGGAGTTACTGGGTGGGAGGTCCTGATGTGCCATTCTATTAAGACACATGAGCAACCAATCATATCAAAGGTTTTTTAGAGTTTGTGGAGGGAAAAAGTGTAGTCTGAGGGGTATAAAGATCAGTGTATGATGTCCTAAGTGGGCGAACTGAATCATGATGGATGAGCTGACCTAGCAGCATGGTGATGTACTCTCTCCATCTCTCTCTATGTCTGTCTCTCTCTGTCTCTCTCGCTGTCTCTCTCTCGCTGTCTCTCTCTCGCTGTCTCTCTCTACAACTTAGCATTGCTTATTGTTGAATCCTCTATAGCCATATTCTTATTAATATCATGTATGTTGTATCGGTATTCAGCAGTATCCTCTGTTTTGACAAGTAATATCCTTTACGTTATGGTTGTAAATATTGGAATAGTGCAAGTGTCTTCTCGTTATCAATAAATGTAATCCTTTCTCTTTTTCACACCCCTATCGTTTGCTTTAATTTTTATATAGACAAAAAGTTTTTTATAGCTTATATTAATTATTTACGTGCATAGTTAAGATAGTGTGATAAAGTTGCAAGATTAGCGATAAATGTGGAGTTGCACAGTCACTGGTCTTCAAGCCGAAATAGTAAAAGTAAACATGTTTTTATTGTATCCAACAGAAAAACATACAGGGGTTTTCACAGTCCATACAAAATGGTACCTTGAGCCTCCTGGCTTACACGTATAATGGAAAATACCGAGCCACCTGGCTATCTTTAGCAGTAGCACCACACTGCTCAGGCTCCCTCGTGAAGCCTTCCTGACTCCTGTCAGCCACCCCAGACTCACTCCTGTCAGCCACCTCAGACTCAGGCCTCTGGGTATTATAGTGCAGCCTGCACTCTCCAGCTTCTCTAGCTTCTCCAGCTAATTTAGTGCACACCTGCACTCTCAGGGTTCTCCCTTCCAGACCTGGACTCCTCGGGAGGGTGGAGCCACATCTTTCTAGACACGCCACATCTAAGCACAGAACTTTAGGAACTTTTCCTTTACCAACGATGTGGAGGGGCTCATTTGCTAAGGCATGAGAGGCTAAGTCACTTAAAGAGACCTCTACCTCAGGAGGTAACTGACAAAACTTGTGGCTTTCCTTGAGCACTGCAAATCGCATGTGCGACACTCATCCTCTCATTTTCAGCAACACTGAGCGATTCCAAATCGCTATCCATTACCATATCATTCTGAAGCTCAACATTCCTCATCTCTTTTGCTGAGGACAAAACCTCTGCCATGTATGCGCCCTTTTCAGATCCTTCCAACTGGAGAGGGTTAACTTCTGCAAAAGCCAACGCACCCGTGTCTACCGGCCCTGCAGTCTCTCCATTTTGCATAGCAGAATTTGTGTCCACCGCATTTTAGCTGTGTTGCTAGGGACAACACCAACTCTCATTTCAGCAAACCTTCCTTCCTTTTTGCGTTTTGACCTCTTGTGCAATGCAGTTCGCCTGGCTGCGACACAGCATTGCTGCAAAAACGCCCAGTTTCTTTTTACTCACTGTTTTTGGTATGCATGGGTCTGGACTCCTTCAAACGTAGGAGTTTTGCATATAAACAGCTGGCCTGCTTGCACCAGCGTTGCCAGGGGCAACCACATGCACTTCCCCTTTAACAGGAGTTGGTTTAGCAAAAAAACAGTCTGCGATACTCTCCAGCAGGCTCAAATCCTTGCATCATCTTCACAGTCACTCCACCAAACTTTTGCACCGTCCAGCAAAAATGAAGCACTGTCACTTTAAAGCAAGTTGCTTTTCACTTCATGCAAGCTCTCAGCTGCACACACAGATTGTGCTGTCTCAAGCACACAAACAGTTCATATATCAGATGAACTTACTTTTTTCCGTTTTCCGGGTCCTGTACCTTTAAGGCCACTGTAACTGTAACTTGGCCGGTACAACAACGAACATCCCACTGCTGCCACCACCTGTGATAAAGTCGCAAGATTAGCGATAAATGTGGAGTTGCACAGTCACTGGTCTTCAAGCCGAAATAGTAAAAGTAAACACGTTTTTATTGTATCCAACAGAAAAACATACAGGGGTTTTCACAGTCCATACAAAATGGTACCTTCAGCCTCCTGGCTTACACGTATAACGGAAAATACCGAGCCACCTGGCTATCTTTAGCAGTAGCACCACACTGCTCAGGCTCCCTTGTGAAGCCTTCCTGACTCCTGTCAGCCACCTCAGACTCAGGCCTCTGGGTATTATAGTGCAGCCTGCACTCTCCAGCTTCTCTAGCTTCTCCAGCTAATTTAGTGCACACCTGCACTCTCAGGGTTCTCCCTTCCAGACCTGGACTCCTCGGGAGGGTGGAGCCCTGAATGCTGTTCAGGTCAGACTTAAAAAGCTGACCACACAGCTGTGCAATCAATGTGTCTGTCTCTCCAACATATGGCGAAAACCAGCCATCCATCAGGCAAGACAGATCCAAACCATCACAATAGCCCTAACAAGGGTTACACCAAAACGTGCCAATATTTCCTCTTTTAACAGATCATAGTTTTTTGCATCTGCAAACTCCAAATCAAAATATGCCTTTTGGGCTTCTCCAGATAATAGGGGGGCCACTAATCCAGCCCACTGTTCTTTAGGCCAACTCTCTTTTTCTGCTGTTCTCTCAAACGTGGTCAGAAACATCTCAGGGTCATCATCTGCAGTCATCTTTGGCAATAAGTGGCTTACCCGAAAAGTCGATATGTTACTGGCCTGACTCCCAGCCTCGGTCTGCTGTCTCTGAAGCTGTTTCACGATGGCCTCCATTTGCTGCTGGTGTCTCTGTTCCAAGCCTGCAATGCTCTGTTGGTGAGCCTGTTGTTGAGCTGCAATGCTCTGTTGGTGAGCTGCAAGGCTCTCTTGGTGAGCCCATTGTTGAGCTGCGTGAGCTTCTTGTTGAGCTGCAAGGCTCCGCTGCAAACCTGCATTTGCTTGCTGTTGATTTGCATTTGCTTTCTGTTGATTTGCATTTGCTATAACCAGCTGTTTTAGCATCTCCTCCATTTTGGGTTTACTTCAATTGCCCGCGGCACTCCACCATGTGTGAGGGATTTGGCTTGGTAGCGGGTGTGTATGACCCCCTGGATGGGTTCACTACACGAAGAAGTTTCCAAAAAGGCAGTTGAGGATGGTTGAAAACAAATGATATGGTTTATTTTTCCATATTGCTGGATACACGTGCAAGCATCAAAACAGCATAAACAAAACAAAACATAAAATAAACCCTGGCCACTTGGGACGTCTACCTTCCCAACACCGGAACCTACCTATGGAGTCTGGCACAGCCTACTGCTGGGCAGACACTGCTGGTCCTACAGCAGAAAACAAAAAAGTCTCTTTGATATTTATCACACAGAAATATCAATCAGCACCTCACCTCTTCAGTAGTGCTTGTGACTACTCCTTCACTCACAAAGCCTCAGGATGCAGCAATCAGTCGTCATCCTAATAGCCCGTACACACGATCCGAATCTCGGACGAAAACGATCGTACGATGATGGATCGGACGATTTTCGGATCGTGTGTACACTACTTTCGAGAGCCGATCACGACCGCTCATCCGATATTATTCGATCGGACAAGCGCGAAAATTTTCCCCGTATGATGTCAGATCGTACGATTTTCATTTAGTCAGTACAGTTGTCGTCCGACAATACAATACAAATACATTACAACACATGACATCACTTCCGATTAATTTTTTCTGTAATACGAGAATTTTCGTGACTTTAATTTAATTTCATTTTACTTGCGACTATTAAGCGAAAAAAGTTGTACGATCCGTCGTACGATATTCGGATCGTATTCGGATCGTGTGTACGGGCCATTAGGCTGTCTTTATAGAGGCTTTAATTGCTTAATTCTGAACAGCTGAAACCTTTTAACACCCCAAACCTCTCTGGCCATCTCTGCAGCCGACGCCTAATAGTAATTGGTGTATTGTCTAAACAAGGCAGAAATATATCTCCCGTCTGTGGCATGTGTGCTGTTACATATCACCTGAGCGCATTTGGTGTCACTGCACGTGTGCTGTTACATACCACCTTAGCGCATTTGGTGTCACCGCACGTGTGCTGTTACATATCACCTGAGCGCATTTGGGGTCACCGCACGTGTGCTGTTACATACCACCTTAGCGCATTTGGTGTCACCGCACGTGTGCTGTTACATACCACCTTAGCGCATTTGGTGTCACCGCACGTGTGCTGTTACATATCACCTGAGCGCATTTGGGGTCACCGCACGTGTGCTGTTACATACCACCTTAGCGCATTTGGTGTCACTGCACGTGTGCTGTTACATACCACCTTAGTGCATTTGGTGTCACAGCACGTGTGCTGTTACATACCATCTTAGCGCATTTGGTGTCACCGCACGTGTGCTGTTACATACCACCTTAGCGCATTTGGTGTCACCGCACGTGTGCTGTTACATACCACCTTAGCGCATTTGGTGTCACCGCACGTGTGCTGTTACATATCACCTGAGCGCATTTGGGGTCACTGCACGTGTGCTGTTACATATCACCTGAGCGCATTTGGTGTCACCGCACGTGTGCTGTTACATACCACCTGAGCGCATTTGGTGTCACCGCACGTGTGCTGTTACATACCACCTGAGCGCATTTGGTGTCACCGCACGTGTGCTGTTACATACCACCTGAGCGCATTTGGTGTCGCCGCACCTGTGCTGTTATATACCACCTGAGCGCAGTTAGTTTTACTGTACGTGTGCTGTTACATACCACCTTAGCGCATTTGGTGTCACCACACGTGTG
Organism: Rana kukunoris; assembly: GCA_029574335.1. Taxonomy (NCBI): domain Eukaryota; kingdom Metazoa; phylum Chordata; class Amphibia; order Anura; family Ranidae; genus Rana; species Rana kukunoris. The sequence goes on along the minus strand of CM056060.1, from coordinate 54,221,995 downwards.
CTGTTACATATCACCTGAGCGCATTTGGTGTCACCGCACGTGTGCTGTTACATACCACCTGAGCGCATTTGGTGTCACCCCACGTGTGCTGTTACATACCACCTGAGCGCATTTTGTGTCACCGCACGTGTGCTGTTATATACCACCTGAGCGCATTTGGTGTCACCGCACCTGTGCTGTTATATACCACCTGAGCGCAGTTAGTTTTACTGTACGTATGCTGTTACATACCACCTGAGCGCAGTTAGTGTCACCGCACCTGTGCTGTTATATACCACCTGAGCGCAGTTAGTGTCACTGGACGTGTGCTGTTATATACCACCTGAGCGCAGTTAGTGTCACTGTACGTGTGCTGTTCTATACCACCTGAGCGCAGTTAGTGTCACCGCACCTGTGCTGTTATATACCACCTGAGCGCAGTTAGTGTCACTGGACGCGTGCTGTTATATACCACCTGAGCGCAGTTAGTGTCACTGTATGTGTGCTGTTATATACCACCTGAGCGCAGTTAGTGTCACTGTACGTGTGCCGTTATATACCACCTGAGCGCAGTTAGTGTCACTGTACGTGTGCTGTTACATACCACCTGAGCGCAGTTAGTGTCACCGCACCTGTGCTGTTATATACCACCTGAGCGCAGTTAGTGTCACTGGACGTGTGCTGTTACATACCACCTGAGTGCATTTAGTGTCACCGCACCTGTGCTGTTATATACCACCTGAGCGCAGTTAGTGTCACTGTACGTGTGCGTTTATATACCACCTGAGCGCAGTTAGTGTCACTGTACGTGTGCTGTTACATACCACCTGAGCACAGTTAGTATCACCACACCTGTGCTGTTATATACCACCTGAGCGCAGTTAGTGTCACCGCACCTGTGCTGTTATATACCACCTGAGCGCATTTAGTGTCACCGCACCTGTGCTGTTATATACCACCTGAGCGCAGTTAGTGTCACTGCACCTGTGCTGTTATATACCACCTGAGCGCAGTTAGTGTCACTGTACGTGTGCTGTTATATACCACCTGAGCGCAGTTAGTGTCACTGTACGTGTGCTGTTACATACCACCTGAGCGCAGTTAGTGTCACCGCACCTGTGCTGTTATATACCACCTGAGCCCAGTTAGTGTCACTGGACGTGTGCTGTTACATACCACCTGAGTGCAGTTAGTGTCACCGCACCTGTGCTGTTATATACCACCTGAGCGCAGTTAGTGTCACTGTACGTGTGCTTTTATATGCCATCTGAGCGCAGTTAGTGTCACTGTACGTGTGCTGTTACATACCACCTGAGCGCAGTTAGTATCACCGCACCTGTGCTGTTATATACCACCTGAGCGCAGTTAGTGTCACCGCACCTGTGCTGTTATATACCACCTGAGCGCAGTTGGTGTCACCGCACCTGTGCTATTATATACCACCTGAGTGCAGTTAGTGTCACCGCACCTGTGCTGTTATATACCACCTGAATGCAGTTGGTGTCACTGTACGTGTGCTGTTACATACCGCCTGAGCGCAGTTAGTGTCACCGCACCTGTGCTGTTATATACCACCTGAGCGCAGTTAGTGTCACTGTACGTGTGCTGTTACATTCCACCTGAGCGCAGTTAGTGTCACCGCACCTGAGCTGTTATATACCACCTGAGCGCAGTTAGTGTCACTGTACGTGTGCTGTTATATTCCACCTGAACGCATAAATATGTCTGGAAGGACAACAAAGAGAGGCAGAGTGTCACGAGGGCAAGCAGGCTCTGCATGTAGAGGTAACGCTGGTAGTGGATGTGGTGCATCCTCTTCAGCACGTGACCGTGGCCGTGGCCGCTCGTCCTTCTTTTCGGGAGCTGGCCGTGTTGAGCCTCAACATGCAGAGAAATTAGTAGAGTGGATGACCAAGCCGTCCTCATCCTCCTCATTCTCTCACACAGACTGATCAAAGTTTATCTGGCAAAGCAGCTGCCAAGGCGTCCTCTTCCCTCTGCACAATGGCTTCACACGATACTTCCCTAATACCACCATGTCCTCCTGAGGAGTCCCCTGAACTGTTTCAACACAGTGTTGGGTACATGCTGCAGGAAGATATGCAGCGGTTTGAAGACTCCGATGACGGAACACTGATAGAGGAAGGCATTGATGTGAGGCCAGGGAGAGGGGGTGGCCGAGAGGGACAGCAATTTGTCAGTGATGATGTTCCCCCAGCTGGAGCATACTGCCAGGTTGTTGACAGTGATGAGGAGGGAGGGGATGATGAGGTCACTGACTCTACCTGGGTGCCTGATAGGAGAGAGGAGAAGGAGGAGGATGAGGAGGAGGAGGAGGACAAGGCACATCTCCAAAGAGGCAGGATGCCCTCCAGGGGTCAGCTTAAGGACACACCCACTGCATTACAGCGCACATCTACGGCGCTTGTGCATGGCGCTGCTGTGTCTGACCGGTACAGCAAAAGTTCTTTGGTGTGGGCCTTTTTTGAAACATGTCCACAAGATCGTACCTTTGCTATTTGCAACTTATGTCGCAAGCGTATCTCGCGTGGCCAAAACATCAACCGCCTGGGTACCACATGCTTGTCCAGACATATGTCGACCTGCCATGCAGCTCGTTGGCAAGCACACCAGAAAGACCCACACCAAAGACAAAAGCGTACCCCCCCTTGCCCTTCTGGGACCTCCAACCCCAGTAGACCCCCAGTCCTCTCTGAAGCCTGCAGTGAAGGTGTAGAAATAGGTGTGTCACAAGCTAGTAGTAGAGGTCAATCTACTGATAGTACCTGCCCCAGCTGCTGCAGCGCCAAAAGAAGTACAATTCCAGCCATCCACATGCCCAGCAGTTGAATGCTAGCTTAGCGAAATTGCTAGCACTTGTGCAATGTGCAGTACCTCAGTGGCGAGTACCAAAACGCCACTTTTTCTCACGGAAGGCTATTTCGGCTCTCTACCAGCATGTGGAAGGCAATAGACATGTGCACAGAAAAATTTTTCGTTTTTTTTTGTTCCGTTTCGTATGGTCCCGTCTGTTCGTTTCCGTTCGTTTTTCGTAAGACGCCCGTTTTCCCGTTCGTTCCCGTTCGTTTGTCGTATGGGGCTTAACAATACTATTGTTAAGCCCCATACACTTGGTCAGACTATTTTAACAACAAACATAAAAACGATCGTTTTCCGATCGTTCTCAGAAAATTCGTTCGTTTTTAAACTGCATCAGAAAACCATTTTTGGGTTCAGAAGTCTGGCCAACTGATGTCCCTTCAGATGAAAATCCACAGAAAAGTTTATTAGGCTTTACTGTACAAGTGTACTCACTACTCTGCACAAAAGAGAAGCTGCTTTCAGTCACTGAGGCTGGCCATACATGTTCAATTTTCTTGTACAATTTTCTTTTAGATTTACCAAAAAACATATATGAGGTCAAACTAAACAACACTTTCAATTATATGCAATCAGGCAGGCCCTTGCACTACATAGTTGAAGGTAAATCTAAAGAAAATTGCACAGAAAATTGTATCATGTATGGCCAGCCTAACTCTCTGGCCATTAAAAAAAACATAAACAAAAGATTTGCATTTGAACACGTTTCTTTTGTTATTTTCGTATGTTGATATGACACCTATAACAAAAAAATCGCCTTCAGTATTTTGAATACACAGAAAAAAGAAAAAGGAATTCATTCAATATACATAATGAAATTCTTTTGTTATAGATGTCATTGAACAATGAACATACAACTGAAAACGAACACAAAACGAATTCAAACAAAATACACAATGCAAACCTCTTGATACAGATTTAATTTTCGTTATTTTGCCATTTTCGTTTTGTCGTTTTTTCCCGTCGGATCGTTCGTAATTGCGGTCGTTCGTTATGCGGCTAATCTGTTATCCCGTAGTTTTCATATTTTGGTGCTTTAATATTTTCGTATGTACACATTATCCCGCGGGTACGAAAATGAACATTTTCGTACGAAAATGACATTCGTACGAACGGGAATGCACATATCTAGAAGGCAATGTCCATGCCTCACTGAACAGGGCGGTCAGTGGTAAGGTACATATTACCGCTGACTCATGGTCCAGCAGGCATTTGATCGCCTTCCATCTGTGGCACCTGCTGATCATCTCCGCCTGACGCTGTGAGAGTGCGACGAGCGGGGGTGGAGCCTAGCGATCACCTGACCATCCAGGAAGTATTTACATGGCGGCGGCACCCTGCCTGGCCAGATAAGACATTTACTTTTCAGTGTGCTTTTAAAACCTGTGCCTCTACTCACCTGTCTGCTGACCTGCTCTGTGTGGACTGCCTATTTGATCGCCTTCCATCTGTGGCACCTGCTGATCATCTCCGCCTGACGCTGTGAGAGTGCGACGAGCGGGGGTGGAGCCTAGCGATCACCTGACCATCCAGGAAGTATTTACATGGCGGCGGCACCCTGCCTGGCCAGATAAGATATTTACTTTTCAGTGTGCTTTTAAAACCTGTGCCTCTACTCACCTGTCTGCTGACCTGCTCTGTTTTTAGTGCATTTTGGTTCAGTTTCTGATGATTTTAATAAAGATTTGACCAACACATTCAAGACTTAGGGAAGTTTAGCCCCCCCCCCCCCTCTGGTAGAAAGACATTTAGAATTACTTATACTGCTCTCCTTCGGGCTGCGAGCTTTTAGTTAGTTAGTTCAATGGACCCCCTACTATATCCTGGCCCTAGGGGCCTTTTAACTTATACTTCCTCTTTCATGAAGGGACTGGATTCCCCGTCCCTTCATTTAACTGATTCTACCATTGCTATTTTAAAAAAGAACAATATTTGGCAGGCTCCAACTGTGCCCCATTCAGTGAGAGTAGGGCACATTCACTCCTTTGTTAAGCCCAGCCCTCAAAAAACACTTGTTTCTAGTGCTAGAGCCCCTCTTCTGCCTACCTTCAGAGGGGGCCTACTGAACTGTAGATCTGCGGTGGCTAATGCCACCCAGATTCGGGATCTCATTACCGAGGATAACCTCGACCTCCTCCTCCTCACGGAGACCTGGCTCCAGGACCACCACGCACCTGTCCTGGATGAGCTCGTTCCCCCCAACTACGCTATTTTATGCTGTAACAGACCGGTGGGGAGGGGGGGAGGAGTGGGCATCATCTTTAAAAAGGAGCTGAGGATCTGTCCTGCCACCTGTCAGGACAGAGTCTTTGGCTCCTTTGAATCCCTTATAGTCAACTGGGAATTGGCTCCTAATAATACCATGGGCCTTGCAGTGATCTACAGCCCCCCCAATCACAGACCCACTCTGTTTATGGATATAGCGGAGCTAGCATCCCATCTGGCTATGTCCGGTAAACAGGCCTGTATATTGGGTGATATCAATCTATGGGGGGAAGATTCCACCAACCCCCTCACCCAAGACACAATTACAGGCCTGAGAGATTTGGGGTTTCACCAATTGGTTACCGGCCCCACCCATCGGGCCGGCCACACCCTGGATTGGGTTTTGAACCACGAAGCCCCTCTAGTCTGTGGCCCTCCCATGGTTGTCCCTTGGTCAGACCACAGCTACATCCCATTCTCCGTTATAAGGCCTCAAAAAAAGAGGCCTCATATCCCAGACAGATCGGGTCCCAGGATTTACTCCCGGAATCTCCGTAGAGTGTGTCCGGGGACTTTCGGGACCTTGGTGGGTGAGAGGTTACGGGCAACTGGTTTTGTTGGGTTGACCGACCCCAGCGCTAAATTAGCGCTGTTGGAGTTGGCTCTGGAAGGTGCACTTGATAGCATGGCACCCCGGAAGTTAAGATCTAACCCCCGTCTCCTAGGAAAAAATCCACAGTGGTTTACTGAGGAGCTTCGGCTCCTCAAGCAGACCACTCGTGCCAGGGAGAAACGCTGGCGTAGATCGACAACTGACTTGGACAAAAAGCTCTATCTTGAGGCTCTCAATGGTTACAAGAGAGCCATCAAGCAGGCCAAAAAGTGCTACTTCACGGAAAGAATCCGGGAGGCCTCTAACAGCACGGCTGAGCTCTTCAAGATAACATCTGAACTCTCCCAGCCCCTGGCTACCAAACCAACTCCTATGGAGTCGCAGGATTGGTGCCAGGAGCTTGCCGACTTCTTTATCTCTAAGATTGAGAACATTAGAGATAATATCATCTCGCCCGCTATTGCCCAAGAGGCGTCCGGCTACTCCGGGTCGGCCCCGGGGCTCTCCTGCTTTCAGATGGTGACGGTCTCCCAGGTGGTTGAGGTGATAACTTCTTTGAAGCCGTCGTCCTCCCCCCTGGATGTCTGCCCGGCCACTCTGATCAAGGAGGCCGCTGAGTTCCTTGCCCCGTTTATACGGGATGTAGTCAATAGCTGTTTCCTGACGGGTGTGGTCCCGGAGAGCCTAAAGCAGGCAGTAGTTTCTGCTCTGCTGAAAAAGCCCTCCTTGAACCCCCTTGTCTTGGGCAGCTATCGGCCTATTTCTAACCTACCGTTCCTGGCCAAGATCATGGAAAAACTGGTGGTGATCCAGTTGCAGAGTTATCTGGAGTCCTTTAACATTCTGGATGAACACCAGTCTGGATTCCGCCCTGGGCGTGGTACAGAGACAAGTCTTCTATGTGTTTATGACGATGTCCTCAATAGCCTGGACGATGGAGATTCGGTAGTTTTGGTTTTGCTGGATTTGTCGGCTGCTTTTGATACCATCAATCACACGATTTTACTACGACGTATGCAATCTGTTTTGGGCATGGATGGCGCAGCGTTGGCATGGGTGGCCTCATTTCTCCAGGGCAGAGTGCAAAAGATCAAACTTGGCCCTCATTATTCCACTAACTCAGCCCTGGTTTGTGGGGTGCCTCAGGGCTCGTCCTTGTCACCCCTACTCTTTAACATCTATATGAAGCCACTAACTGATGTCATCCAGACCCATAAAGTCCAGTATCAAGTGTATGCAGACGACACCCAGATTTATCTGAGGTTGTCCAGGAACCAGACTCCCAGTCTCATACTAGCTTCCTGTCTGGAGGATGTCAACACATGGATGGCCTCCAATTCTTTAAAACTGAATGGAGACAAGACTGAGGGTATCATCTTCAGCGACTCGTCCTGTCCACCTAACCTCCCCCCATGGCCCGCCTCTTTTGGCGCCCCACCGGTGGTTGGTACCCAGGTGCGGGACTTGGGTTTCATCCTGGACTCCAGATTGACTCTGGAACCACAGATAAGCAGGGTTGTCAGCTCATGCCACTGGCAGCTCAAGCTACTTCGGGTGCTTTTTAAGTACCTGGAGCCACCAGATAAAAAGACCGTGGTCTGCGCCACGATCGGTAGTCGCCTAGACTACTGTAATTCTCTTTATCTAGGATTTCCAAGGAAATCCACCCGCAGGTTGCAGCTTGTTCAGAACGCAGCGGCAAGGTTACTCACGGGTGTCCCCTTGAGGGAACATATCACCCCTGCCCGGAAAGCCTTGCATTGGCTGCCCGTTGTTCAACGTTCTCTGTTCAAAGCCGGCTGCCTTATGTATAAGATCTTGAAAGGCACAGCCCCTGGCTACCTGCGGAGAAGGTTCCTCAAGAGAGCCCCGGGAAGAACTCTGCGATCTAGCAGGAAATGCCTCCTAAGCATACCGGTGCCTAAGAAGACTCGTCGGGGTGGCAGATCCTTCTCCCACCAGGGTGCCATGCTGTGGAACTCCCTCCCGGAGGACATCCAGGAGGCGGCATCACTGGCGGCCTTTCGCCGGAGTTTAAAAACCTGGCTATTCCATCAAGCCTACCCGGCTTAAGGCGTCAGTTGGCCTGAGTGTAACATCCGAGCGGGAACATCAGTCCAAGTCGTACCATCTTGTTGTCCACTTGTCCTTGGGTTCACCCAGGGACGTCGCCAGCGTGTCGGGATCCTCCGGGGTAATTGACCACGCTATAGAAAGTGCACCTCAACTCAACTCAGGGACGTTACCTGTCTTTTACGGCGCATTGGGTGACTCTGCTGGCAGCTGGGAAGGACGCAGGGCAAGATCCAGTAGTTTTGGAGGTTGTTCCGCCACCACGCCTCCAGAACACTACTACTGCTTGTGACACACCTCTCTCCTCCACCCCCTCCTCTTCTTCTTCCTCTGTGGCCTCTTCCTGTGGTGATGTTTTCTCCGAACCAGCCGTGCTCCGTAGGCGTACCAGGGGATACGCAGGAATGCAGGCCAAGAGATGCCATGCGATGCTACAGCTGGTGTGCTTGGGAGACAGGAGCCACACTGGGAAAGAGGTTTTGTCAGCTCTGCAGGGTCAGGCTGAGAGGTGGTTGATGCCACGCCAGCTAAAGCCTGGAATGGTGGTCAGCGATAATGGCACCAACCTCCTCTCTGCCCTGCGACAGGGAAAACTCACCCACGTGCCCTGTTTTGCACATGTCCTCAATTTGGTTGTGCAGCGGTTCTTGGGCAGGTACCTGGGCTTGCAGGATGTCCTGAAGCAGGCCAGGAAAGTCTGTGTGAATTTTAGAAGGTCATATAATGCCACTGCTCGGCTGACTGACCTCCAAAGGGAATACAACCTGCCCAAGAACCGCCTAATTTGTGACATGCCCACCAGATGGAACTCAACGTTGGCCATGCTGCAGCGGCTGCACACGCAGCAACGGGCCATCAATGAGTACCTGTGCCAATATTGCAGCAGAACTGGGTCAGGGGAGCTAGGTTTTTTTCCCCATGCCAGTGGGCCTTGATCAGGGATGCATGCACTGTCCTGTCACCATTTGAGGAGGCCACGAGGATGGTGAGCAGTGACAGTGCATGCATCAGTGAGACTGTCCCTCTTATTCACATGTTGGAGCACTCGCTACGTGGAATAATGGACAGGGCCCTTGAGGCAGAACAGAGGGAGGAAGAGGAGGACTTCCTTACCTCTCAGGGCCCCCTTTACCCAGACAGTGGTCCTGCTTGCCCACCTAGCACACAGGAAGAGGAGGAGGAGGAGGAGGAGGAGGAGGAGGAGGAGGATTGTATCAGCAGCAGGGAGGTGGAGCCTAGCACTCAGCAGCAGCAGTCTTCAAGGGACCATTTACAGTCCCAAGGAGCACGTGGACTTTTACATGGCTGGGATGAGGTGCCTGTGGATCCTGTCGTCCTCAGTGACCCAGAGGACTGTGCCCCGAATGCCTCTGCAAACTTACGCTGCATGGCCTCCCTGATCCTGCAAAGCCTGCGTAAGGATCCTCGTGTACGTGCTATTAAGGAGAGGGATCATTACTGGCTGGCGACTCTCCTTGATCCACGTTACAAGAGTAAGGTTGCGGACCTTATGTTGCCATCGCAGAGGGACCAGAAGATGAAACTTCTGCGGGAGGCCTTGCAGAAGGGTCTGTGCAATGCGTTCCCAGAACCGGGGGGATTACCAAAACCTGGCTCTGGACAACGCCTTGCTAAAGGGTTCGGTGAGTCACAGAAGGAGCGGTGGAGAAGGTGGTCATCTGACCGATGCGTTCAGGCAGTTTTTTAGTCCGCAGCCCCAAGGTCTGACGGGTTCCAGCAACCATCGCCAGCGTCTGGTTTACATGGTTCGGTAATACCTAGGGGCAAGATCCGACTTGGACACCTTCCCCACCGAAAATCCTTTGGCTTACTGGGTCTTGAGGATGGATCACTGGCCAGAGCTTGCCCAGTACGCAATTGAGCTACTGGCTTGCCCTGCATCCAGTGTTCTTTCAGAACGGACATTCAGTGCTGCTGGAGGCTTTGTGACTGATCACAGGGTGCGCCTCTCCACCGGCTCTGTTGATCGACTGACCTTCATCAAAATGAATCAGGCTTGGATCAACACCAGCTACCAAGCACCTGATGCTGATATTAATTAATAATATATTTTTGTTGAAATGTCGGATCCCTTTTAGACTGCGTATGCTGATGAGTGACTATCCTCTTATGCTGCTGATGGAATATCCTTCTCCTCCTCACTTTTCTTGCTGATAGCTAGTAAGAAATGTTGTGTTTCTTGGTTTCGCCACCAGTGCCTAAGGCACAATTTTTCAGCCCCTGTTTAACAGGGGTGCCTAATAACAACAATTTTTGATGCAATACTTTGCACGTGGCTCCTTGTTGAGCTCCAATTGGAGTTATTGGGAGGGGTTGCAGTGTTGTGTTGTGCCCAAGGCTCAATTTTTCTGCCCCTGTTTAACAGGGGCGCCTAATAACAATTTTTGATGCAATAATTTGCACGTGGCTCCTTGTTGCACTCCAATTGGAGTTATTGGGAGGGGTTGCAGTGTTGTGTTGTGCCCAAGGCACAATTTTTCTGCCCTTGTTTAACAGGGGCGCCTAATAACAATTTTTGATGCAATACTTTGCACGTGGCTCCTTGTTGCGCTCCAATTGGAGTTATTGGGAGGGGCTGCAAGTGTTGTGTTGTGCCCAAGGCACAATTTTTCTGCCCCTGTTTAACAGGGGCGCCTAATAACAATTTTTGATGCAATACTTTGCACGTGGCTCCTTGTTGCGCTCCAATTGGAGTTATTGGGAGGGGTTGTAGTGTTGTGTTGTGACCAAGGCACAATTTTTCAGCCCCTGTTTAACAGGGGCGCCTAATAACAATTTTTGATGCAATACTTTGCACGTGGCTCCTTGTTGCACTCCAATTACAGTATGTTTGAGGGGTGCCCTTTTTTCTAAAAAATTTCTTTCACAAAACAATAATGGCCCCCCACCACCACTAAAATATTTGACATAATGTTGCCACACAGAACTTGCGCAAGTAGTATTAATTACTTTTTTTTTATAGTCCTCTCATGTTGTGCAGGGACATTTCTAAACACGTGCCACTACTATAGACACGCAGCAGGTGTGATATTTAAAGGAATTTTTTTTTTCACTTTAAGCATCATTAAAATGGTTGCTCCGGAAAAAACGGCAGTTTTTAAACAATTTTTTTCCATTGATACATGTTCCCTGGGGCAAGACCCGGGTTCTGAAGGACGTTTTCCAACATTGAATTGAATTTTGGTCTTTAAAATGATCGTTTTTGAATTCGAACGTTCGGGTCCCATATACTTCAATGGGGTTCGAAATGTTCGTGCGAACCCACGGTCTGTTCGAACGTTCTGGTGCGAACCGAACCCAGGGGTGTTCGGCTCATCCCTACCTGTCACCAGTGTGATTTTTTTGAAATTTTTTATAAAATGTTTACTATTTTACACTATGAGCAGCTGTTTTTCTTTTTCCCCTTCTGTTCCCTTTTTGAATTGACTGGGTACTAACACGGTGCTATTACAATACTTGCCTGCTCACCGGAGAGGAATTTCTGGATACAAGTGCATCTTTGAAACATCAGATACTATCTACACCTAGGATAATCAGCCTGATGGCAACCGGAGAGGACAATCGGTCTATACAAGCCTTTAAGACCCCCCACCGTATGGTGAGTTGCGGGTCCATCCTATCCGGTAAGGGTACCCATTCATATTTATTTCCAATATTCGGGGATTGCATTTTGAAATATACACCTTACTCAAGTTCATCAGAAGGAGAATATACTCATATCATCTTCACGATGTATGGACTAATTTCTCACCTGATTAGGAAATTGGTGTTATAACAATTTGCAGCTGATATTTATAACACATTATTTACCTGTGTGCATTTTTTTATACAACTCTTCACATCAATACTGTCACCCAGATGACTTATGAATATTCACTCACCTGATTGCGTAATTTCTATATGCAGTTGTTCACATTAACACTGTCTCTAAGATGGTTTATGTATATTCACTTATTTGATTGATTTATGTCAATTAGGTACTTGATTAGGAGTGCTTTGATTAGACCCATTTCTAAGATATCTGGCTGCCCTATTTATCTTTTTTGTACACATCTATTTTGGTTTATTTTTACCACCATTTTAGTCATTGCCAGTATATTTCCTACCAGTGTATTTGCCTATAGTGAAGGGGATTCAATACTGGATGAGCACTATAAGGTCTGTGATCACTTTGTCACTAGGCCTATAGCGGATCCTCCACACAGGTGGTTCCCTTATTGGCGCTACACTTTATTTATTTCACTATATATTTCTCTGCCTATAAGCACAATTAGGAACCTTCACCCTAAATTATCTAATGCAGAGAATCTGACAGGAACATATGCAATGCTGGTGCAATATGCAGAGTATGTCACAGGAACATATGCAATGCTGGTGCAATATGAAGAGTATCTGACAGGAACATATGCAATGCTGCTGCAATATGCAGAGTATGTCACAGGAACATATGCAATGCTGGTGCAATATGCAGAGTATCTGACAGGAACATATGCAATGCAGCTGCAATTAGGTTTGTGAAGTAGGACTGACTCCAATATATTTCTCTGCCTATAAGCACAATCACGAACCTTCACCCTAAATTATGTAATGCAGAGTATCTGACAGGAACATATGCAAAGCAGCTGCAATTAGGTTTGTGAAGTAGGACTGACTCCTATATATTTCTCTGCCTATAAGCACAATCAGGAACCTTCACCCTAAATGATCTAATGCAGAGTATTTGACAGGAAAATATGCAGTGAAGCTGCAATTAGATTTGTAAAGTAGGACAGACTCCATTCTAATTCTCTCCTTACAAAAACATCAGGAACCTTTCCCTACAGTAGCTAATGCTATGTAGATCGCTGAGTATTGTAATTCGATTTCTGAAGCAGCACAATCCTATCTAAATCTGTCCCTGAGAGCAGCAGCAGCCTTTCCCTACCCTAGCTAAAGCAGAGTGATGAGCTGTGGTGTGTGCCTCTAGCTGGGTCACACGCTGCACTGGTCAATCACAGCCATGCCATTAGTAGGCATGGCTGTGATGGCTTCTAGGTCACACAAGTAAAACAACTGGCGATTGGCTGCCGTGCAGTGCACCATTACATAGTGTGACAGGAAGTCAGGTAAATCTGTGTGTGTTGTCCCAGATGGAGGATACTTTTCTGCCTTGTGTAGACAATACACCAATTACTATTGGGCGTCGGCTGTAGAAATGGCCAGAGAGGTTTGGGGAGTTAGAAGCCTTCAGCTGTTCAAAATGAAGCCCCTATAAATAAAGCCTAAGGATAATGGCTGATTGCTGCATCCTGGAGCACTTCTGAAGAGGTGAGGTGCTGATGGATATTTCTGTGTGAGAAATATCAAAGAGACTTTTTTGTTGTTTTCTGCTGTAGGACCAGCAGTGTCTGCCCAGCAGTAGGCTGTGCCAGACTCAATAGGTAGGTTCCTGTGTTGGGAAGGTAGACACCCCAAGTAACAGGGGTTTATTTTGTGTTTTGTTTTGTTTATACTGTTTTGATGGTTGCACGTGTATCCCAGATGGAAAAATAAACCATATCATTTGCTTTCAGTCATCCTCAAGTGCCTTTTTTGTACAGTTCAGCGTGTAGTGAACCCATAGAGGGGGTCACACACACCCGCTACCGAGTTAATCCCTCACACATGGTGGAGTGCCGCGGGCAGTTAAAGTAAACCCAAAATGGAGGAGATGCTGAGACAGCTGATTATAACAAATGCAGCTCACCAAGAGAGCATTGCAGCTCAACTACAGGCTCACCAAGAGAGCCTTGCAGCTCAACGACAGGCTCACCAAGAGAGCCTTGCAGCTCACCAAAAGAGCATTGCAGCTCAACGACAGGCTCACCAAGAGAGCCTTGCAGCTTACCAAGAGAGAATGGCAGGTTGGGAACAGAGACACCAGCAGCAAATGGAGGCCATCGGGAAACTATTTGAGAGAACAGAGGAAAAGGATAGCAAGCCCTCTCTGATTGAGAATCCAGAGGACCATAATGCTATGGAGGTTACCACGTCTGTTGTTGAGACGGAATCATCACTGGAGTGTAGTACTTCACCAGAGGAACAAGAAGTGGAGCCAGAGGAGTGTGCCCTGGCAGAGCCTGAAACTCCTGAAGTGAAGGAGCCGCCATTAGTAGTAGAAGAGTCTGTAGAGCCTGTGGAAACCAATGTTGTGAATGGCGTTCCAGAGGTCAAACCAGACGAGATCAAACCAGAAGAGAAAGACCCTCATGTACAAGAAGGTGCTGAGGAGTTCCCGGCTGTCCCCGCAGTAGCAGCTCCTATGAAGCTTGGAACTGGAACCCAACAAGTTTAAGGGCAAGATTTTGGATTGCTCCAGATCTTTTCACAAAGCCAAATTGCTGCATTACCATATGAAGTATTTCCCTGGCGTTGACAAGTCAGAGCAGGATCAGAGTCCTGTCACGAGGCATATGCTCACGAAAAGGCCAGTCAGCAAAGCTCAAAGAGAAGACGCACCACAAACAGTTCAAATTCCCACCGACCGTCCCTAAAAGACAAAAGCAAGGAGAACTTAATCCAGAAGTCTCATCGCAAGCCAGACAAGCTGTCTGAAAGTGTTAAAGAAAAATTCAAAGATTTCTTGAGTCTGAAGTCAAAGAAAAAGAAGAAGAAAAAGAAAGCAAAGTCAGAGCTGTCTGGTAGGGAAAAGAACATAAAAGTTTCTAAGGAGCTCTCACCAAAAAAATTACAACCTTCAAAGCTCAACAGTGATTATAAGGCCCCGTGTTACGGTAAAAGCAGCGAGCATGGATGCAAGACTAAGTGATGAGGAGACGCTCAGCGATTCTTGCACGGAAAGCTTACTTTGGAGTGATGAGGATTACAACGAAGAGATCGTTGTCATGCATGCTCATGGTTTTCTAAATGTTGGCCGCAACAGGAGCAAGTACAACTCTGCCAAGCAAAGACTTGTGATGAACAATATGGATGAGAATGCTATGGATGCAAATATGGGCGAACTGTTAGGGCTCTGCTCTGGAAAATGTGTCTGTCAAGATAATGGTCCAAATCAAGAATCTTTTAGTTGTACAAAGGCTCATGCTGAAAATGAGAAAAGTGACCTAATGAATGAAGCAGTTGCTCTCTGTTCCGGTTCTTTCACCAACAGAAAATGAAGAAAATGAGGCCGTGTTTGAGGATTTCCATCTTCTACCATGTGATGATTCTGACAGCGAAGAGTTTGCAGAAGTTGAAAGTGGTATAGAAGATGAAGAGGAGGAAGTGAAGGTGGCAGTAAAGAGAGAGCCGATCCTGTCACTGCTGGATGTCCTGGAGGATGATGACGCCCTGCAGGATGAGGCGCCTGCTGTGCTGGCGGGGAGCGATTACGAAAATTGCTCCTACCCCCTGGGTTATGTGAAGAGACAAGCGCTGTACGCCTGCAGTACCTGCACCCTGGATAAAGAGGAGCCTGCTGGGATATGTCTGGCCTGTACATACAAGTGTCATGAAGGCCACGACCTATTTGAGCTCTACACCAAGAGGAAATTTCGCTGCGATTGTGGAAATGCCAAATTTAAACAACGGGAGTGCACGTTATATCCAGATAAAGAGAAGAAAAACCTGGCTAATAATTACAAGGACAATTTCTTTGGCATCTACTGCACATGTAAGAGACCGTACCCCAAACCTGAGGATAAGACCCCAGATGAGATGATGTGCCAGAGCTGTATGGATCACTGTTCATTTCTTTGGGACTACTCTGCCAAGTTAGGAGTTCCTGGTGTCACCAAGATTACCAAAGCAGAAACGGAACATGAAGATGTGAAAGTTGATGATTGGCCTACGGAAACAGCCAACACTCAGAATGGACTAACAATAAATAATGAAGAATGTGTGGAAGTTAATGACGATGAGGAGGAGGCAATTCTTAGAAAGCTAAATATGAAGGACTTTATGGAAAATGAAGCTGAACTTTCTGGAAGTAATGTTGACAGTGAAATCCCTGACCACTTCAGGGCAAATGAAGTGACTGAGGTGCAGGAAGTAGGGGTTTGCACATCTTCAGTTCCCAGTCAGTTGCTTGATGGAAATAAAGCTGAAAAACTTAATTCTGACACTGCACTAAATGATGTAGAAAAAGTGTGTCCAAAATCCACTGAGCCTTGTGAATGTAGTAAGGCAGGTGATATTCATGACTTTCCCATAATTGATGATCAGCAGAGCAGGGTCATTGAGGAATCTGAATTGCAAGAAATATGCACCCAGACTGAAGCTATTTTTGCCTCTGTGAATTATTTGCATGTTGAAGAGCAGTGTGTTAATTTTTGTGTTAATGAAATCGGATTTGAATATAACGGTAATGTCACATCCTGTGAAACCCAGTCTTTAGAAAGTGTTCTGTCAGAGCAAGTAACTCAGGATAATACTTTGGACTTGACTACCGAGATTCCTCGGGAAGTAAAATCTATTTTTGGAAAGTGTAGAATCTGTAATGGCAGGTGGGCCCTCTGAACGTTGTGAAACTTCCATCACTGAAGTGGTCAGAGAGGCTAAATGTACTCATTTATTGGATGCTTTTTCCAAATGTCTTGAAAGAAATGAAGAATATGAGAATTTGTGTCCAATAGTCGATGGTTTCAAAGAAACAAATACTAAAACATTTTTGGGAGACTATGGGGCTGATTTACTAATGAATCTGCGGCGCCGGTACATGCCTTAATTAGTGCGCTGGATGAAGCCCTAATTAGGCGCATGAACCGGCCGCAGCAGCAGCGCGATGTGATTGATAAGTAAAGCCGCCGCCGAACTCCCTGTATAAGTCTATGGGGGAAATCTTAATTGTGAATTTTAAAGGCTAATCTGCAAGTTTTGTCCTAAAAAGTGTTTGGGGACCTCAGTCCTGCCCCAGGGGACATGTACCAATGCTTTTTTTATTTTTTAAAACGGCCGTTTTTTTTTTCGGGAGCAGTGATTTTAATAATGCTAAAAGTGCAATAATAAAAGTGTAATTTTTCTTTAAATTTCGTACCATGGGGGTCTCTAATGTCAGCATGTGAAAAAGCGCATGTTTCCCGTGGTTAGAACTGTCTCTGCACAAAATGACATTTTTCAAAGCAAAAAAGCCATTTAAAACTGACTCGCGGCGGGGGCGTGGCCTGGACATGGCTGTGTGAGGCTGCTTTTTTCTTGAGCTCCCGGCCTTGACCTCCCTTACAACGGCTAAAATTACAGCAAATTCGGCATGCAATCAGCCAAAAAGCGTGGCATTAAGGCTACCACCCGGGTGACCAGATCCAACACGCCGACGGGTGATTTACACCGCTACTTCAAGTACCACCAGCAGAAATCACCGGGAGCCCGCGCGACGGTACCACGAGGAGCCCCGGGCCTGGGGGGCCCGGCTGAAACACCACGGAAGAGCGATCGGACCTCCCCACCAGAAGACCCAGACTTACCATCCGAACTCCTGGCGACACCGAACCCTGCCGACCGAAACATGGAGTCCCCGACCTCCTCTCCAGGAGGCTCCTCGACGGACCGAGAGATTCGGGCCCTCCTACAAGCTCTCCCCACACGCTCGGACATTGAGGCGCTGATCCTGAAGCTAGAGGAGACCCACCGCCGCGATTTTCAGGAGGTAAGAGCCGAAGTATCCTCCCTGGCTGACAGAGTGTCGTCGGGGGAGACCTCGCTGACGGCGATGGAACGACGGGTGTCGGACCTGGAGAGAGCGCGGGACCAGCATAGAGAGACGGCCGTGGCACTGCAGCTCCACCTGGAAGACGTGGAAGACCGAAGCAGACGCAACAATTTGCGGATCCGTGGTATACCAGAAGCGGTGGATCCTGAGAGCCTGGTGCGCAAACTGGAGGAACTGTTCCGCGAGGTATTGGGGGAGCCACTAGAGGAAGTTGAGATCGACAGGGCCCACCGCGCCCTAGGCCCCAGGGCTGTGGAACAGGACAGACCCCGGGACGTGATCTGCAGGCTGCTGAGGTACGCCCAGAAGGAACGCATTGTACGGAAGGCATGGGAACATGATGCGACCATGGTGGACGGCGAGCGGGTCACGATCCTACCAGACCTTTCCAGAGCGACGCTCCGCCGCAGAGCAATGTTAAAACCTGTTCTGGACCTGGCAAGAGAGCTCGGATTCACTTACAGATGGGGATACCCCTTGTCGGTGACCTTCAGGAAAGACGGCGAGGCCTTTACTTTGCTGACCCCGTCGGACCTACCTGGCTTGTTCCGGTTCTTGGGAGCAGAACCGTTACCGATCCCGGACTGGCTGCAGATCTTGCCGCGCACACTCAGAAGATCGGGGCCTTCCAACTACAGAATCCCTGTACAACCACGCCAGCGACGCCAAGGCAGAAGGAGGCAGCGGGCACCATCGGGTGAAGCATTGCAGGAGTACCGTGAGTAGGCCCTGGGCCGCAGCTTGCCACACACCTCATCTCCCGGTATGCCCGTGACTATGTCACACACCCACTGTGCGGCTGAAACCAGCTCCCCCGCGGCCCCCTTTTTTATGCCGTCTCGAGTCCCACTACCCTTCACCCCCTCCATACGCTAGCCATATGCTCGGAGAAACGCTTGTCACCATCCCATAGACTATCCGTGCCCCCACCAGGAGCCCACACCAGTTGTTCCATGTTGTGCGGGGGGTGGGGGATGGCAACCTCTCAGTTCTGTATCCCAGCCCATATCGTCTCAGTCCTCAAATAAATTGACAGCATATGCTCACCACCGGGATACATACCCCCTGTTGAGACGCGCCCGAACATATTGTTTGGTGCTCCACCGCTTCACCCCTTACCTACAGGCGCGGAGGACTCCCATCAATGTAGAGGCACCGCCTGGAGGCAGTGGGGGACTGAGGAGACAGAATCCCAAGCAGTGTGCGACACTTGATACGGCTGGGGAGACCCGCTCACGGCTCGGATGAGTAGGGGTGGAGAATTACTAGGACAGGGTAGGGGGATCATCAATGCAAGACGCCTTCTGAGGCCTGTAATGTTTGTGAGAATGACCCGGAGCACACGGGGGAGGAGGCACTGCTTGATGAAGGAAGACCACTAGACTACCTTAACACTGGTGAATGGGGATTGCTGGGAGGACAGAGGGCTTGATCGGGAGGGGGAGGGAGAGGGGGGTGTGTGGTATAACCTCTATTTGCACTAACTGAAGCTAGCTGTGCATAACACCACACATAAAAAAGGCCTAGCAGAAACCTTATGGATGCTCAGAGCATTCTGAGAAATGCAGGCCTGTATCGCTGTGTACTGTGGTGGTATGCCAGTTACCTTTATCGTATTGTATGTTATATATGGTTTGTTCTTTATGTTCCTTTTACGCTACAATTTTTTCCTGTATTTTGGAAGCCCTGTTGTTTTGATTGTAATGCCAACTTGGGTCCCACCAACATTAATAGCCGGGGGGGGGGGGGGGGGTACCGGGAGCTTGCTTCGCTGGTCCTGTCTACCCACCCACCCACTTAGGACTGCGCTCAGTTCCCGGATTAATACCGGAGAGCGCCTTAGCCATTCGGGCTAATTTAGCTTTCTCTTACTGGGTCACACGCTCTAGTGCTGACCTCCTACTCTAACTCTCTAATTCCCTTCTCTCTCCCTTCTCTCTCACCCCTCCTTACTTCAGTCCTTCCCTGATCCCTTTATCAAGAGGCTTGTCCTCTCTCCCCAAACCCCGCCTCCTTGTAGTCACCAGAGGGCCTCCCCTCTGTACGTGCGGGCATGGACCGCCTGACTGTTATTTCACTAAACGTTAAAGGGTTAAACGTCCCAGAAAAACGAAGGATGCTCCTGCATGATATGCGCCGCCTAGGGGCGGATGTAGTGTTGCTGCAGGAGACACACTTCAAAGACAACAATTTGCCTCTGCTGAAAAATAGATATTACCCTACGGTGTACCATTCAACCTATGCAGCAGCAAAATCTAGAGGAGTTACAATACTTATCTCCGCCAGGCTCCCTTGGACTCACGAGGCCACTAAACTGGACACGGAGGGTCGCTCTCTGTTCCTGAAAGGCCGCATAGGCCAGTCTCAAATTACTATAGCAAATCTCTACGGCCCAAACGCACACCAAGACAGTTTTCTGTCCAGACAATTGGGTCAACTATTACGCTTCGCGGAAGGCCACTTAGTGGTAGGGGGCGACTTTAATATGCCGTTGATCCCGTCAGAAGACACCTCGACGGGGCTATCCTCCACATCGCGGGACTCGCGCAAACGCATTCACAAAGCACTACACTCGGCCCAACTGATTGACATCTGGCGCCTCTTACACCCTGGAGAGAGGGACTACACCTTCTACTCCAAACCACACTCATCCTACTCGCGGATAGATTACTTTCTAATACCCCACAGACACCTCTCGGCGGTTAAGGACGTCTCGATTGGCTCAATTACGTGGTCTGATCACGCCCCAGTTACACTAATTTATGCCCTGACGGATAACCAGTCAACGCAGAGGAAAACATGGCGACTTAACGAGAGTCTACTACAAGACTCGGACACCATGACAGAAGTAGTGCGAGAACTAGGCCACTATTTCGAAACCAACAACACCCAGGGTAGTGACGTAGGGGTGGTATGGGAGGCCCACAAAGCGGTGGTGAGAGGGATTCTCATTAAACATGGGGCCCGCCTAAAGAAACTGAGAACCGAGCGACTTACAGCGCTACTCGCTAAGTTGCAGACACTGGAATCGCAACATAAACAAGCCCAGACGCTACAGATAGGTTCTGACCTGAACAACACTCGCAGACAGATCACGGACCTACTACAATACAAGGCTAAAGCAGCAATGCAAATCTGCAGACGGGCCGTGTATGAATCGGGCAACAAATGCGGGAAGATGCTAGCTCGGACGATCCAAACACAAAACCTAGCAACATACATACCACACGTAATCTCTCGAGAGGGACGCAAGGTGTCTATCCCCAGCAGATCTCTCAGGAATTCAAACACTTCTACACCGCTTTGTACAATCTTCCTCCCCCGTCCCCGCCCCTAGACCCAGACCAGACGTCCAACTACTTAAAGGATTCGCTTATGCCGACCCTGTCGTCGGAAGCGAGGGAGCTGATGGAGGAGCCGATCACCGTATCGGAACTCCAGGCGGCACTAAAATCCTCTAAAAACGGCAAAGCACCTGGCCCAGACGGCCTCACCACCACATACTATAAGACTTTACTCCCGTCCCTGGGAAGCCACCTAACGGACCTGTTCAACACCCTGGGCACAGAGGGCACATTCCACGTATCCACCCTGCAGGCACAAATAGCTGTAATACATAAAGAGGGTAAGGACCCGGGTCAATGCGGTAGCTATCGACCTATATCGCTGCTAAATACCGACATCAAACTATTTACTAAGGTGATTGCCACTAGATTTCAGAAGTATCTCCCTGGTCTCATACACCTTGACCAAGTGGGTTTTATCCCAACCAGAGAGGCCAGGGACAATACGACAAAAGTACTGAACTTACTTCATGTGGCCAGCAAGACAAAGACACCCTGTGTCCTCATAGGGACAGACGCTGAAAAGGCGTTTGATCGTGTGAGTTGGCAGTTCATGTTCGACACCTTGAGCCATGTAGGAGTAGGTCAGAAAATGCTGCGATGGATAAAAACGGCTTACACTGACCCATCAGCCAGGGTCCGGGCGAATAGTACCCTCTCAGACCCGTTCCCGATCACTAACGGGACTAGACAGGGATGCCCGCTATCACCCCTTTTGTTTGCTTTATCCCTAGAACCCTTCCTACGGCACGTGCGACAGAACTGGGGTGATGGTTGGGAATAGCCAATACAAAGTCTCGGCTTACGCCGACGACATGTTATTCTCCCTGACCGACCCGGCTTCCTCCCTGCCAAACCTGATGCACGAATTTGACACATACGGCAGACTATCCAATTTAAAAATCAATCTGACGAAATCAGAGGCGATGGGGGTGGGGGTCCCTCATCCTCTGCTGACCCGCCTTAAGCAAAGTTTTAAATTAAAATGGACAGACACCGCCCTGACATACCTGGGTACACGTATCCCCCCGAGACTTTCTGATGTGTTCAAACTTAACTTCCCTCCCCTACTGAAGACAGTCCAACAATTACTGAGCCGCTGGACCACTGGCCTACACTCCTGGCTCGGCAGATGTAGTATTTTGAAGATGTGCATTCTGCCCAAATTTATCTACTTGATGCAAGCCCTACCCATACATATTCCAATGAGCTATTTTAGGCAAACACAGTCCACACTCGGGACATTCCTGTGGGCAGGGAAACATCCCAGATTACACAAGAGGGTTCTCTCCCTGCCTAAACAACACGGAGGCCTAGCCCTACCGGACATAAGAACATACTACCAGGCGTCACAGCTTAATCGACTGATCGACTGGTGCAGACACGGGAAGACCAAACTATGGCCGCGTATAGAGCAGGCGCAATGCACGGTTCTATTGCAACGAGCCCCATGGTGCCTCGCCCTACAACAAAAGGACGTACACCATCACCCCTTGATAGGCAACACCATCAAGACCTGTAGTACACTACTGGAACGGTCCCGCTTGTCCTCAGACACCTCACCGCTTCGCCCGATTCTGGGCAACCCCCGATTCGAACCCGGACTTAGGGACCTTAAATTCACCACCCTACGTGAGTCGGGCTATTTCCAGGCCTCCCATTTCAGCGAGTCGGGTAGATGGAGAACGCTAACTGAACTAATGGACGAATCAGGGCCCTATCGGCTAGATGTTTTCAGAGCAGGTCAAATCAGCCATTTCCTTAGAACCATGACTCCCCCCCCCCCGACTGACCACTGCCCCACGCCCTTAGAGGAGATCTGTCAGGAATCAGAAACATTGCCACACGCTCTGTCGCTTCTCCACACCCTGCTGATTACACCCCCAGAGGGATACCAAATTCCGAGCCTAGATAAATGGGAACGAGACCTGAACCATCGGTTCTCGACTAGTGAGAGACAACATATCCTTAAATTTACACACAAGTCGTCGATCTGTGCCAGGATCCAGGAAACCAACTATAAATTACTGACACGGTGGTACAGGACACCGACCATACTGAATAAACTGTTCCCAACAACCCCAGACACCTGCTGGAGATGCCAGACAGACAGGGGCACTTTGCTACACGTCTTCTGGTCATGTCCACGCATCCGACCGTACTGGGCAGAAGTAAGACGAATCACACAAAAATTTACGGACCGAATAGTCCCTGACGACCCGGCGTACTTCCTCCTGCATGCTACGGGGACCCCCGCAAGGGTATATATAAAGTCGATTGTCCGACATCTGCTAGACGCAGCCAAGGCATGTGTCCCGCTGTGCTGGAAATCTCCACACCCCCCGACAATTGCCATGTGGCTGCGGAGGGTTGACGAGATCGGCTGCATGGAAGACCTGGTCCTGTCTAAACAAGACAGGAATGAACTCTACTCCCAGACCTGGCAAATGTGGACAATATTCAAATACTCAGAGGAAGGCCAGGCCCTCAGGGGGTCCCGAATGACCAAATAAGACTGGTTTTTACGATACCCGTCCCCCTCTATCCATGATGAACTGATCAGGGAGGTCCGTGCCCGAGTACTTCACCCCTTCCCTTCCCCTTCCCTTCCCCCTCCTCTTCTGTACCACTCTCTCTCCTACTCTCCCCCTCTATTGCTCACTGAGCAAAACCTAGTTATCTACTATTCTCACTCTTACTCTAACTGAGAAAACGGAAAATGAAGGAGGCTGAGTCCGTGAACCCATAATACCTTAGCTAAGGTCGAACCACGCATGCGCTGGGTAGATCTGACAGGCGGTTTGTGGTGGAGGTGGGAGCGCGATACGGGCGGCAATTTGCCCTCCGGTGTCGGTGTTCTCGCTCCTGCCCACGGGCTGCCCACACTTTGCTACCTCACGGCTCCGGCCTACATCTGACTGTTTTATCCTGTTGCATATGTACTACGAATGACGACATTTGTTATATTGTACCTGCTGTACTGTTATTGCTGCGTTCCTTGTGGACCGGCCTCCTGTTTTGAATAAATAAACAATTTAAAAAAAAAAAAAAAAACTGACTCGCGGCAATAATGAATTGTCGGCTCCCGGCAATTGCAGGAGAATTCATTCATTAAAAAAACGAAAAAAAAAGCGTGGGGGTCCCCCCAAATTCAATAACCAGACCCTTTAGGTCTGGTATGGATATTAAGGGGAACCCCGCCGTCAATTTAAAAAAAAAATGACGTGGGGTTCCCCCCAAATATCCATAACCAGACCCTTCAGGTCTGGTGTGGAATTTAAGGGGAACTCCACTCCAAATTAAAAAAAAAATGGCGTGGAGTCCCCCCTAAAATCCACACCAGACCCCTTATCCGAGCACGTTGACCTGGCCGGCCGCAGAAAAGAGGGGGGGACAGAGCGCGGCCCCCCCCCTCTCCTGAACCACACCAGGCCACATGCCCTCAACATTGGGAGGGTGTTTTGGGGTGCCCCCCAAAACAACTTGTCCCCATGTTGATGAGGACAAGGGTCTCTTCCCCACAACCCTTGCCCGGTGGTTGTGGGGGTCTGCGGGCAGGAGGCTTATCGAAATCTGGAAGACCCCTTTAACAAAGGGGCCCCCCAGATCCCGGCCCCCCCCCCTGTGTGAAATGGTAATGGGGTACCTTGTACCTCTACCATTTCACGAGAAAAAAAAATGTAAAGGGTTAAAAACGACAAGAGCCGGTTTTTGACAAGTCCTTTATTATCTTCTTTCTTCTTCTTTTCTTCTTTCCTTCGGGTTTCTTCTTCCTCCTCCTTCTTCTTCCTCTGCTTCTGTCTTGGGTCTTCTATTCCCGCATCTTGCCCGGCGTGTTCTTCCATCTTCTGCTCCTCCCGCTGCCCTTCTCGTCCGCATCTTCTTCTCCTTCTTCTTCTTCGCCGGAGGCGCCGCTTCCAATTGAAATCCCCACTGTCTGCCGGACCACGCCCCCCTCTGACGCCACGGGCAAGCTCTTAGGAGTGTGCTGCAAGTGCGTCAGAGGGGGGCGTGGTCACATGTCAGAGGGCGGGCAATTCAATTTGAAGCTTGTGCGCGGCTTTTTCTTTGCCGGAGTCGCCGCTTCCAATTGAATTGCCCGCTTTCTGGAACATGTGACCACGCCCCCCTCTGACGCACTGGCACCACACGGGGACTTTCCTAAGAGCTTGCCCGTGGCGTCAGAGGGGGGCGTGGTCCGGCAGACAGCTGGGATTTCAATTGGAAGCGGCGCCTCCGGCGAAGAAAAACAAGAAGAAGAAGATGCGGACGAGAAGGACAGCGGAAGGAGAAGAAGATGGAAGAACACGCCGGGCAAGATGTGGGAATAGAAGACTCAAGACAGAAGCAGAGGAAGAAGAAGAAGGAGGAAGAACCAGAAGGAAAGAAGAAAAGAAGAAGAAAGAAGATAATAAAGGACTTGTCAAAAACCGGCTCTCGTCGTTTTTTACACTTCACACTTTTTTTTTTCTCGTGAAATGGTAGAGGTACAAGGTACCCCATTACCATTTCACACAGGGGGGGGGGCCGGGATCTGGGGGCCCTTTGTTAAAGGGGTCTTCCAGATTTCGATAAGCCTCCTGCCCGCAGACCCCCACAACCACCGGGCAAGGGTTGTGGGGAAGAGACCCTTGTCCTCATCAACATGGGGACAAGGTGTTTTGGGGGGCACCCCAAAACACCCTCCCAATGTTGAGGGCATGTGGCCTGGTGCGGTTCAGGAGAGGGGGGGGCCGCGCTCTGTCCCCCCCTCTTTTCTGCGGCCGGCCAGGTCAACGTGCTCGGATAAGGGGTCTGGTTATGGATATTTGGGGGGACTCCACGCCATTTATTTTTTAAATTTGGAGTGGAGTTCCCCTTAAATTCCACACCAGACCTGAAGGGTCTGGTTATGGATATTTGGGGGGAACCCGACGTCATTTTTTAAAAACAAATGACAGCGGGGTTCCCCTTAATATTCATATCAGACCTGAAGGGCTTGTAATGGAATTTGGATAGAACCCCACGTCATTTGAATAATTATTTTAAAATTCGTACCATGGGGGGGGGGGGGGGGATGTCAGCAGGTGAAAAAGCGCACTTTTCCTGTGGTTAGAAATATGTCTTTGCACAAAATGACATTCTAAAAAAAATAAAAAAATAAAAAAGCCGTTTAAAACTGACTCGCGGCAATAATGAATTGTCAGCTCCCGGCAATTGCAGGAGAATTCATTCTTAAAAAACCCGAACAAAAAAAGCGTGGGGGGTCCCCCCAAATTCAATAACCAGACCCTTTAGGTCTGGTATGGATATTAAGGGGAACCCTGCCGTCAATTTAAAAAAAAATGACGTGGGGTTCCCCCCAAATATCCATAACCAGACCCTTCAGGTCTGGTGTGGAATTTAAGGGGAACTCCACTCCAAATTTAAAAAATAAATGGCGTGGAGTCCCCCCTAAAATCCACACCAGACCCCTTATCCGAGCACGTTGACCTGGCCGGCCGCAGAAAAGAGGGGGGGACAGAGCGCGGCCCCCCACCTCTCCTAAACCGCACCAGGCCACATGCCCTCAACATTGGGAGGGTGTTTTGGGGTGCCCCCCAAAACACCTTGTCCCCATGTTGATGAGGACAAGGGTCTCTTCCCCACAACCCTTGCCCGGTGGTTGTGGGGGTCTGCGGGCAGGAGGCATATCGAAATCTGGAAGACCCCTTTAACAAAGGGGCCCCCCAGATCCCGGCCCCCCCCTGTGTGAAATGGTAATGGGGTACCTTGTACCTCTACCATTTCACGAGAAAAAAAAAAGTGTGAAGTGAAAAAAATGACAAGAGCCGGTTTTTGACAAGTCCTTTATTATCTTCTTTCTTCTTCTTTTCTTCTTTCCTTCTGGTTCTGACTCCTTCTTCTTCCTCTGCTTCTGTCTTGGGTCTTCTATTCCCGCATCTTGCCCGGCGTGTTCTTCCATCTTCTTCTCCTCCCGCTGTCCTTCTCGTCCGCATCTTCTTCTTCTTGTTTTTCTTCGCCGGAGGCGCCGCTTCCAATTGAAATCCCCGCTGTCTGCCGGACCACGCCCCCCTCTGACGCCACGGACAAGCTCTTAGGAAAGTCCCCGTGTGGTGCCAGTGCGTCAGAGGGGGCGTGGTCACATGTTCCAGAAAGCGGGCAATTCAATTGGAAGCGGCGACTCTGGCAAAGAAAAAGCCGCGCACAAGCTTCAAATTGAATTGCCCGCCCTCTGACTTGTGACCACGCCCCCCTCTGACGCACTTGGAGCACACTCCTAAGAGCTTGCCCGTGGCGTCAGAGGGGGGCGTGGTCCGGCAGACAGCGGGGATTTCAATTGGAAGCGGCGGCTCCGGCGAAGAAGAACAAGAAGAAGATGCGGACGAGAAGGACAGCGGGAGGAGAAGAAGATGGAAGAACACGCCGGGCAAGATGCGGGAATAGAAGACCCAAGACAGAAGCAGAGGAAGAAGAAGGAGGAGGAAGAAGAAACCCGAAGGAAAGAAGATAATAAAGGACTTGTCAATAAACGGCTCTTGTCGTTTTTAACCCTTTACATTTTTTTTCTCGTGAAATGGTAGAGGTACAAGGTACCCCATTACCATTTCACACAGGGGGGGGTCGGGATCTGGGGGGCCCCTTTGTTAAAGGGGTCTTCCAGATTTTGATAAGCCCCCTGCCCGCAGACCCCCACAACCACCGGGCAAGGGTTGTGGGGAAGAGACCCTTGTCCTCATCAACATGGGGACAAGGTGTTTTGGGGGGCACCCCAAAACACCCTCCCAATGTTGAGGGCATGTGGCCTGGTGCGGTTCAGGAGAGGGGGGGGCGCGCTCTGTCCCCCCCTCTTTTCTGCGGCCGGCCAGGTCAACGTGCTCGGATAAGGGGTCTGGTGTGGATTTTAGGGGGGACTCCACGCCATTTTGTTTTTAATTTGGGGTGGAGTTCCCCTTAAATTCCACACCAGACCTGAAGGGTCTGGTTATGGATATTTGGGGGGAACCCCACGTCATTTTTTTTGGAAAATTGACGGCGGGGTTCCCCTTAATATCCATACCAGACCTAAAGGGTCTGGTTATTGAATTTGGGGGGACCCCCACGCTTTTTTTTTTGGTGTTTTTTATGAATGAATTCTCCTGCAATTGCCGGGAGCGGACAATTCAGTATTGCCGCGAGTCAGTTTTAAACGGCTTTTTTCCTTCAGAATGTCATTTTTCACATGCTGACATTACACCCAGGGCCGCCATCAGGGGGGTACAGGCAGTACACCTGTAAGGGGCCCGGGGGTCCCCAGGGGCCCGGATGGGAACCACCCTAAAAAAAAAAAAATGTTTTATTTTTTTTATTTTTTTAGGGGTCCGAAGGTCCCCAGGGGCCCGGAGGCCACTAAGGGCCCCAGATGGCAAGGCCTTTTTTTTATAAAAATATATATATATTTTAAAAAAAATATATATTTTTTTTATATATTTTTCTTTTATTTTTTATTAAAGGGCCAATTTTTTGTTGTTTTATTTTTTTAGAGGTCCAAAGGTCCCCAGGGGCCCGGAGGCCACTAAGGGCCCCAGATGGCAAGCCCTTTTTTTATAAAAAAATATATATATTTTTAAAAAAATATATATTTTTTTTATAAATTTTTCTTTTATTTTTTATTAAAGGGCCAATTTTTTGTTGTTTTATTTTTTTAGAGGTCCGAAGGTCCCCAGGGGCCCGGAGGCCACTAAGGGCCCCAGATGGCAAGCAATTTTTTTTATAAAAAATATATATATTTTTAAAAAAATATATATTTTTTTTATATATTTTTCTTTTATTTTTTATTAAAGGGCCAATTTTTTGTTGTTTTATTTTTTTAGAGGTCCGGAGGTCCACAGGGACCTGGAGATCTCCAGGGCCCCAGATGACAACCCCCCTTTTTTTCTAAAATAAATATTTGTTTAATATATTTTTTTTTCTTTCTTTTATTTTCATATTATATATATATATATATATATATATATATATATATATATATATATAAAATATATATATATATATATATTATTATTATTAAAGGGCCCAGAGGTCCCCAGGGCCCCATGTGTCAAACCCCCTTTTTTTATAATTGTTTATTTTTTTATACATTTTTTTTATATATATTTTTTTTATTAAAGGGCCCAGAGGTCCCCAGGGCCCTGGAAGGCAACCCTGTTGGCGGCCCTGTACACCTGTAAGGAGCCCGGGGGTCCGGAGGTGCTCAGATGCCTGGAGGCCCCCCAGCGCCCCAGATGGTAACCCCCCCCCTTTTTTTTTTTTGGATATATATTTTTTAGTAGTTTTTTTTAGGATTTTTTATTAAAGGGCCAATTTTTGGAATTTAATGTTTTTTAGCAGAACGGAGGTCCCCAGGGGCCCAGAGGCCCCCAGGGCCCCGGGTGGCAACCCCCCATATTTTTTGTTATTAAAGGGCCAATGTTTTGTTTTAGGGGTCTGGAGGTCCCCAGTGGCCCGGAGATCCCCAGGGCTCCAGATGACAACCCCCCCCCTTTTAAAAAAAAAGACTAAAAATTATATATTTTTATATATTTTTTGGTTATTTTTTTAACATATATATATATAATATAATTATGAAAGGGCCCAGAGGGCCCCAGATGACAACCTTTTTGCTTATAAAAATGTTATAAACATTTTATATTTTCCCCAGGTTTTTTATTTTTTCCTTTAATTTCTTTTTTAAAGTGTATTTTGTGCGTGAAGTCGAGAGAGAGGAGCTGGACTTGCAATCGCCATCCTTCTCCATGCCCCCGGTGGCAATGGTGGGTGTGAGGGGGGCCCTCCCACTCACCCCACCCTACCTGCTACACTTGGGAGCCCGATGGGACAGAGGGACTCACTCCCCTTATGAGGGAGTCTAGCCCACCCAGCCAGCCCTGTAGGTCCTTCGCCTCTCTTTATTTTAGGAGACCTCATGGCCAAAGTGCGTTCGTGTGCGTGCAAGTGTGGTGTTTTTTTTGGGGGGGGGTGGGCGAACCTTGCATAGCACACCCACCGGGAGCCGGGCTGAGACCACCAAACTCAATTCACATGTAGCCGAGACCGGGATCCGAACCCTTGGCTGCAGAGGTAACCGGCTTGTCAGCGCAGTGCCATTCACGTTGAGCCACCGCAGCTCCCACCCCATGTTTTTTTTTTTTTGATTTTTGGTAGTTATTTTTTAATAAAGGGCCCAGAGCTCCCAAGGCAACCCCCTTTTTTAATATTTTATATATATATATATATCGATATTTTAATTTATTTTTTATTAAAGGGCCCAGAGGTTTATTTTTATTAAAGGGCCCAGTGGTCCCCAGGGCCCCCGGATGGCTACCACCCTTTTTTAATATATATTTTTCTATATGTATTTTTTTGTAAAGGAACCCCCCGCTTATCAAATTGTGGCAGCCCCCCCCCCCCTTCTCAATATCAGGCGGCAGCACCCCCCCCTGTTCTCTGCTCCAGGGGGCCCATGCCTGAAGCTGTGTAAGGGGGCCCCATAATATTCCTGATGGCGGCCCTGATTCCCCCCCCCCCATGGTACGAAATTTCAAAGGAATGTTTCACTTTTTTGTTGCACTTTAACCACTTCATACCCCGCCTATTCTGGCACTTCTCTCCTTCATGTAACAATTATATTTTCTTCCTTGAAAATTACTCAGGACCCCCAAACATTATATATATTTTATTAACAAACACCCTAGGGAATAAAGTGGCGGCCATTTTTTCGTACACATTTCCAACAGTATTTGCGCCAAAATTTTTCAAAATTTTTTTTTTTTTTTTGGCTTTCAAAAAAAAAACCTGTTTACATGAATGACAAAATAAGAAAGCAGTAAAGCTAGCCCAATTTTTAGGGATAAGGTAAAAGATGATGTTACACCCGAGTAAATAGATACCTAACTAGTCACGCTTTCATATTGCGCACACTCATGGAATGGCGCTAAACTTCGTTATTAAAAATCTCCATAGTCTAGTGCTAAAAATTATTGCTCTCACTCTAACGCACGCTATGATACCTCACATGTGGGGTTTGAAGGATGTTTACATATGTGGTGGGACTTGCATGCGTGTTCGCTTCTGAGTGCGAGCTACTAGGGACAGGCATTTAAATTCCTTTTTTATTTTATTTTTTAACTTAATATTTTCATTTTTGCACTTGTTTGTCCCTTTTTTTGTATTATTTTTCACTTTTCTTCCTATTACAAGGAATGTAAACATCCCTTGTAATAGGACTAGTGTGTGACAGGTCCTCTTTATAGAGAAAGGCGGGGTCAATTAGACCCCACATCTGTCCTCCAGGCTGGAAAGCATGGAATTGGTAAAAAAAAAAAAAACACATGCTTTCAGCTGCGATCATGTTCGTTCAGCACAGTAGTGTAGTGTGTAGCATGTTCACCTAACAGCAAAAGGGTTGCTGGTTCGAATCCCCCCCGTGACACTATCTGCCTGGAGTTTGCATGTTCTCCCTGTGCGGGTTTCCTCCCACAATCTAAAAACATGCTGTAAATTGGATCCTGTCTAAATAAGCCCTAATATGCAGTAGGATATTTAGGTTTTGTGCTTCCCTAGGCCTGACCAAATTTTGGCACCCCCCTAATAGAAAAATGACCCACCCTTCCTGTCAAGGCCACACCCTGTTTTTTTATGACCCACCCAGGAATTTTCAGGGGACACACACAAGTTCTGTGGGGGGGGACCTGGGGGGGCCCCTTAATTTGCCTAGTTTTTCGATCACTTCCTGTTTGGCTATGGGGCAGGAAGTGAAGGCCAATCACCCCAAACGGACAGGGATAATACAAAATAAACTGACCGAGCTTCTAACCCCCCCCCCCCCCAACTCTATCCAAAATGAAAGAAATCAAAAAAAAAAAGTGATGATTATAGTTCCAGTTTAACCCCAAATTTCAGATCATTTTATTGAGAGGCTTAAGAAAATATAACCATGCCAATAGGCCAGGATCCAGCGTTGCTAATATGTATGAATGTGTGTTAGGGACCCCCACAAACACCACCCAATGTTAAATCAACAATTTTCTTGTTTGTTTTGGGGATGCCTACACCCGATAGGGTAAAGACACCTCACAAATGTTGTCACTTAATTCATTCACTTCCTGCCACACAGCCAAATAGGAAGTGAGGGAAACACCTGAGTAATGTTTTGTTGGGGACACAGATCAATCTAAATAGTTTCCCATTTTGGAAATTGCATTTTGCTGTGTACACCCCAAATTAGTAGGAATCTTGGACTTTGGGGTCCATTTACTAAAGGCAAATCCACTTTGCACTACAAGTGGACAAGCAAGGAAGAAAAATAAAAACTTGGCAGGATTGGAAGTAAAAATCAGTGCTTCCCTTCTGATTTTCATTGCCTACGCTTCTACTGCAGAGCGGCTTTGCCTTTACTAAACCCCAAAATAACTAATCATTTGGGGTGTACACTGCAGTGCAATTTGCTTAATGGTGACACTAGTTAGATTGACCTGTGTCCCGAAGAAAAGACCATTGGTAGGGTTTTAACCTCACTTCCTGTTCAGCTGTGTGACAGGAAGTGAAGCCAATTTTAGGAAAAGGGACACAAAGCCCAACCTAAAAACACTAGCAGGGGTTCTAACACTCAATTGGCTTCCCTCAAACAACCCACAATTAGAATAGGATTGTCTTGTGCTAGTTTCAAAGCACAGCGCTGTAAATCAGCACTTCAAGCCTGTCCACCAATACACCACCCCCCCCCCCTCCCCTCCAACAGGCCCTGTTTGCAGCTTTTCCTACATCTTGCACATGTGCTTTAAAAAGTCAGTCTGGACATCAGTTCTAGGAAACAATACTTACCGCTTTGTCCTTCCTTTTCTGGTGACTAAACATTTCATGCATACACACCAGGAAAGAGCTTAGAGACAAATCACACTTGATGGTTTAGGCCCAAACTATTTCAGCTGCAGCGGTTGAAATCCATAGCATGAAAAAAATATCACAAAACAAACTTCAAAATTTGAAAGTAATTTTATTGGTCCACAAAGCAAGGAAAGCAAAACAAAAAATTACAAATAAACACACCAAAAAAATATAAAAACACCTAAAAACAAAAAAAAGACCAACGTTTATTTCACAGTCATTGGAAAATAAATCATGCTTTTGAAATAACAGGATAGACCCACAGGATTAAAACATTAGTCATTAACATCTTGAGAAACATTTAGCAAAATTATGTAGCAAAACATCAAAAAATACAAAACCCAAAGCCCCCACAGTGACAACACCAGCCAGCAAATCTGCCCCCTCACATGCAAATGTGCATCATTCACCCCACGCTTTATCAACTGTAAGCCAATTGAAAACGGCATAAATTTCCTCTAGTGTGTGCACAACTGCTTTCCATCAACCAAAAATTCCTTAAATTACTACAAAAAAGGCTGGCTGAAAAGTTCAGGAGTTTCAGGATTTAATGCTGATGAATCTATCTCCCTCCCTCCTCCGCCAGTACACTCAAATGCAGTACCAGAATAACTCCCGGCTTGCCTTAGAGGTGTTAATTTTTTTTTTTGGCCCATCTGTCTTAGGGCTGAACAAGCGTCCCACCTTAGTCTTGGTACTCATGTCTCCATCTTTTTCTACCTCTTCTGGAGCT